>BSBK01003086.1:0-494472 GCA_027943335.1 Chamaecyparis obtusa
TATATATATCTATACATATATAAATATAGATAGATATATATATATATATTATTTAGAGATATATATGTATATTAGATATGTTTAATAATATATTTGTATATATATATATATATAGTGATATATATAGTATATATAAATATATATATATATATATGTATATATATATATATATGTTATATATATCATATATATGATATATTATATATATATATGTATATATATATATATATATATGTATACATATATATATACATGTACATATATATATACATATATACATAATATATATATACATATATATATATATATACATATACATATATATATAATATACATATATACATATATACATATATACATATAATATATATATATACATATATACATATATACTATATATATATAAAATATATATATACATATGTATATATATATTATATATATATATACATATACATATGTATATATATATATATATATATATATATATATATATATATATATATATACATATGTATATATATATATATATATATATATATATATATATATATATATATACATATGTATATATATATATATATATATATATATACATATGTATATATATATATATATATATATATATATATATATATATATATATATATAGATATATATACATACATATATATATAATATATATATATATATATAGTTATATATGTATATATATATATATATATTTTCATAATTCAAACACTAATTTAATTAAAATTATAACTAAATACAAAATATCTGTACCTGGCCTCTCGGTCGCCTACCACGATCAGGTGTCCTAACATAAGTCCTTGGTAGCGAAGGGACCATGCCTACAATACCAACTCTGACCTAAAAATATATATTTGCAATAATGAGATTCGTAGAGTGGTGCAACATAGAGTAATAAATCTACAAATAGGACATGATTTGAACTAAAATTAAAACTTACATCTGATGATCCCTCCTCTGGAATAGTGGGCTAGGTGAAAAAAGATATGAAAGATTCTCGTGGGCCATCCCTCACACTAGAAGTAACCTATGAGAGTAAAAAGATTGTCAATTATATATAAATTTACTTCATCATAACAACCTTGGTTACAAAATACAAATAACAATATGTAAAATTCTATGTACAATCAGACTATCACTCCGAATTGAGATGCCTGTTAGCCTAGGCTCCCGAACCCGTGTCGGAACATCATCGATATCCAAACCCTATACAATAAATTCAAGTAAAATATTTATTACATACACACAAGTGGCATACATATGCATGGATAATTAATCTTAAACAATTAATTACCTTTCCTTTGTCGACACCTGATGAAGGAACCCCCTCGTGCCCCCCACTGACATCGGTTGTAGTCTGCAAGAGTACAATAAGATGACAATATATTAGTAAATGTATGAATTTTATTGCTTTAATTGATAAAGATTTAAGCATGTACACCAAATGATATAAAAAAAAAAACTAATGGGTACATAATTTATAATATACCGTATAGGCATCAAGGCCAAATGAAATGGTCGAAGCTGTGGACACATCCACCTATCTCAATTCCTTTTGTGTCATCAACTGAACATAAACGAAAAAAATATATATACATAAGTGCATGCAATCACTAAAACTAATCTAAATGAATAAATTAAATAAGTCATGTGACAAATTTATTTATAATGTTTACTCTTACCATATCAACAGGAGTCCATGGCTCTGCGTATACCTCTTGAGAACTCTCATGAGATGTAGATGCTCCATGAGGTGTTGCAGCCTCTGTAGCTACATCTCCTATATCCTCCTCATCAATAACATACTGATATGTATCAGCATCAGTAAGTGGTCTGAGACATATTCTTGCATATAATGCAAAAATGGGGCTCCCATACATGTGAACTCCGATGCGATGTCGATGCGCCAGCATCATCCACACTAGGAGGCAACACTGACCTAGTCTGCATGATCAACTGATCACTCAGCAAATGAATGGCCCTAATAGTTTGTGATGTAGCCTCTGTAATGATATTAGGATGCTACACTCGAGGAGGGGATGCAACATCAGTGAGGGGGACAAAGGTAGTGGCCTTTTTGCACTGGCAAAATGGCCTAGTCTGAGGAGCTCCTCCACCTACGCCCATGTTGGGCCTCATACTCCAATAATCAACATGGTGACCAAGCACAAACTCAGCATACAATTTTTTTATGAAAGAAAATGGGACCTCCAAATTGCTATGGGGTGGTTTATCAAAAACCATCCACCAACGATCCCAAAAGTGTGTGCGCATTGCTTCATTTGTGCACCATTTTATTGATAATTTGGGTTTTTTGGGGTCAACTTGTATTCTGATTTTAGGATTGACAAAAAGGGCGACTATATCTTCCTTACTTATATTAAGGGTCACAATCCCATCATGGTCAAGCCCGTCATCAAATTGGGTGTGCATATCATCACACCAATGAAGAGTAGCATTATGTTGCTACGTGATTGTCAATATTTTCAACAATTGTATTTAGTGTGGCAAGCATGGGACCTAATGTAGGTATATTTTGATATGTGTTTTGGAAACCTCATATTGTGTTCAAATTATCTTGTATCAAATCTTCTAAAGATCGAAGATTTTGACATGGGGGATTTTTTTCGGGATCGTTATTTGGTGTGGGAGGGTTATTTTCTTCATTATTGTTAGCCATGCCTAATTAAATTAAAAAAAATCTAAATGTCAATCTAATTTCATATATTATTACAAATATAAATACAAAACCCTATTTTTTTTTTTAAATGACATTTGGCATGAAAATGAAATAAAATAATCAAAATATACAAATAATTTACTTACCGAATACACTAGGGAGTTGAATTTGTTGTTACCAAAATCAGATACCCGAAAATATATCATGTATATGATATTTCAAGCCATTTTCCCAAGCAAAAATGTGAAAAGAAATGAGGAAAAGGGCTCATGGGTTTCAAATTTATGCCACAAGTATCGGGTACCTGATTAGGCCTGTGCTTTGGTGGCAGGTTTTCCCAGGTGTACTGACACCCAAGCCTACTAAAATGTCAACAAGCATTTTCATGTGCTTTTGGACAAGTGGAAAGTGAATATTTTTCACATCGCCACTTTTTGGCCCCTCATGATCTTGCACATACCCTCATCATAGAGATTTTTTGGTTTTTTAATTAGAGACAATCCTCTAACCTTTTTATTCTTATTTATCCTAACCAAATTTTCAAAGTTTAGATGCCCTATTCTTCTGTGCTATAACTAGTTTTCCTCGACTTGACTCATAAGACAAGTACTAATCAAAGAAGACTCTTGAACTATTGAATCTATCAAATTATAGACATTTCCACCTGTTCTCAAGCCATTAGAAATTACTTTATCCTCTTTATTTTTAATAGCACAACCTTTTGCATCAAATGAGATAGATTACCCACTATCACAATCTGACTCACACTTAATAATTTATGCTTCAGACCTTCTACATAATAAACATCATGTATGGGAGTATCCTTATTCAGATAGATAGTGCCTCTTCCTGTAATATAAGCACCAGAATTATCACCATACCTAACAAAACCTCCATCAAAATCTTCTAGGTTTTGAAATTTATTTTTGTTACCAATCATGTGATGAAAATAGTTGCTATCCAAAACCCATGTTGTAGGTTTATGTATGAACAAAGTTGTTTCACTAAACAAGGACTTCTCAATATTCATGTTTTTAGGTTTCCACATTTGTTGTGGCTTTAACTTCAATTTTCACTTATTTTCAAAATGTCCATAACAAAATAACAATAACATCTCATAGTCCTTTTGAAATCATAATATTTTTTGTGTCCAAACATAGGACCGTTTGAACCAAGTTTACAATTACTAGCTTTATGACCAAAATAGCAGCATTTAAAACAATATACGTAGAAGAAAACAAGTCTTTCTAATTGAGATTCACTTTTCTCAAACTGTTCAATTTGTCTACTTAACTGACATAACTTTTTTTCTCTTTTATTTAACAAATCCTTTTGATTTTCAATGGTTTGATTTGCATTATTCAGCTCTAGCTGTAAGTTTTGACAGTTTTCTTCTTGAGTGGAGATTAATTTCTTTAACCTCTTAATTTCTTGTAGAGAACATAAAAGTTCTTGTTCAAGATTTAATTCTTCATCTATGTTAGATGAAGATACCAATTGCACCGGTTCAAGTTTGTTACTTTTAACAATTTCAGCCATAAATAAAGTTTCTCCTTCTACTGAGTCATCAGACTCTTCACCAAAGTCTTCTTTTGACAAGAGACTCTTTTTCTTCAAATTTTTGAACCTTTTGTTTTGATTCCAAGGTTTCTTTATAGAAAAGAATTATTATTTTTCCTCATCTTCATTTTGATCAGCATGAAGACATTTAGCAACAAAATGTCCATATTGTCCACAATTAAAACATTTTGGTTTTCCTTGAAATTTCTTTTTAAGTTTTCTGACTAATAGTGTCTCAAGAGCATCTGAGATGTCCAAGTCACTATGATCTTTCTTTTCCATCCTAAATGTTGTTTCTTTTGAATTTGAAGCAGCATTATTGTTGATTCTCATTTCATATGCAGTTAAGATTCCTTGAAGTTTATGCAGAGTCATATCTGAAAAATGTTTATTTTCTTCTAAAATAGAGATTTTTGTATCAAATTTAGGCAAAATAGTTCTAACAACCTTTGAAACTACATAATTTTCTTCAATTTTTTCTCCCAAGACTTTTCTAGACTTCACCAGTTCATCAATTCTCAAAAAATAAGCTACTATGTTTTCATCTTCATTCATTTTCAAATCATCAAACTATGTTTTCAAAGTGATTAACTTTGACTCTTTTACTTTTTCATCTCCTTGGTAAATAGTTTCAAGTTTGGTCCAAACATCATTGGAAGACTCGCAATACATTACTTTCACAAACACAGCTTTTGTAAGACCACATAGAATGGCAAATTTCACTCTTTTGTCAAGTTAATATTTGGTTTTAGCATCCGGATCAGTGGGTATAGATGAGGGAACATTATACTTTGATACAAAAACTTCCCACATCCTGACATCTAAGGAATTTATAAAAGCTTCCATCATAACTTTCCAAAAAACATAATCAGTTCCATCAAACAGAGGGGCTCTAGTGAGAGAACCACCTTCAACTTGTACGATAATCACTTTCAAAGATCAGGAACAGTCCCTATAAGTAGACCTAGCAGAGAGACCCTTACACTAATACCACTTGTTGGAAGCGGGAAAACTCTGTTATGGGGGGCGGGGAGGGGGGGTGAACAGAGTTTTAAGCACTATTTTTCAATTTTTGACAGCAAGAACACTTATACTCAGAATGTCATCAATTATAGTCAACTGAAACTGAAAAAGAAACATATGAACACAATATTTAAGATAAGGTTATTAACCAGAGATTAGAGAAACTAAGTACACAACTCACAAGAAAGATAACACATTATTTTGCCAAGCGGGAAACTCTCAAAATCCAATGGATTTCTTCATAGGGATAAAAACCACTCCTAAAAGTACCTCTTTATTGATTCAATCTGAGCTCCAAATCTACAATGTTTAGCAGCTACAACTGCAAGGGCTCCAACCCTTATTTCTCACAATTATTCTCAATTTACCCAAAGTGATATATATATTTTACATATTACTATGAGTCTTTATTACATTTCCAACCTGATATTCAAAGAAAACACCAACTGAGATGTCAAATCCTTTCCGATGATTCTTTATCACAAACTTCACACTTTTTCTTTGAGTACATCTGCATGTATATATACCTCCACAAAAGGCATCTGTACATATAGATATAACGGAACATAAAATTGTTAACGATGGGACTGGTTAACCATAGATCAAATTTTTTTTGAATAAGATACAACTTGAGAAGGTTTTGTTTTCAGTAGAGCATGAAAATCAAATTGATACAAGTGATAATGCACAAAAATAAACCTTGATTAAAAATCAGGTGGTTGAACTGAAAAATAAACTTCCATAGTAACTCTTGAACCAATTGAATAACTTATTGAAAGAAGATAAACCCATGAAGAGTTATGCTAAAAAAATACTAAACAAAACTATCTTTGAATTCATCTTTACTCAAGATAAAATCTATCAAATAAAGTTTGAAACAACTCAACTAAAAACTATTTACCCAAAAATTAACTGTCTTTCACCATGATAAAAATTTCGAAAGGAAAAATGATAACTATTTGAAGTAGCTGAAATAACAAAATAAAAAACCCTAGAAATACAATTTCTTTCATTCCTTTAATCTTCCGCTCAAACTATAACAAAAGACCATACATGTGAATAGATGAAACAATGTTTACCTGTACAAATAGAAGTAGTAAATTGGAGAGGAACCACTTTAAACTTGACAAGAGGGACACCATTTTGAAGAGCACAGTCAGTATCCCAACATACTAAAAACCCACAATGAAATGTACTTCCTGAATGTCCATATCCTCAGACTAAATGGCTCATGATGGCACTCAGAGTTTAGGGTTTAAATTGAGTGATAAAGAGAGAAAAGCTATGCAATACAAAAGAATGATTTTAACATCCAACCACATCATAGCCTTGTTTTGACATTCAATATTCTTTCCCAAAATTATTTACATGTCACGAGACCTTAGAGTCACTTAACTCAGGTATCATACTACATTATAACCATGAGTTTAGTTTTTTGAGTTTGCACATAAAATAACATGGCAAAAAATGGCCCCACAAGAGGCCACCGAGTGCCTTGTTATCAAGGACAAATGGAAGTCAACACTATTAGCCTTTCCAAGAGAAGAAATCATAGAAAAGAATACCCGAAAGGACAAGCCCCTCAGGATTAAGCAGTAGTAGAAATCTATTAGATTTAGCTAGCAGTTCAAGGTAAATGCCTTTCCTTCTATACGTTGAATTTATTTTAATCATGTCTTTCAACACTAGGCTGACATGCTAGCACTAAATAGGGGAAGTACAACAATATAATATGGAAGTGGAAATGCTTTAGAGATTTGGCATTGCATTTGGAACACTTTGTGATATATCATCGGGATGATACAAGAGAGCATATGAATAGAATAAGGAACACAAACTATGATACTTATTCTCTCTTGTATCATCCTGATGATAGATAACATAGTGTGATTTGAAACCTTGATAAACAAAAAATTTAAACACCATCTACCCTAAAGAAATTTCAATTAATGTTGAAAACATGTCATTTGTGAAGTAAAATAGTAAGTAAATGAGAATAGATATATTATCACCATTCAGAGAGGTAAAAATAAATAATATCTGATAAAGTTTTTACTTGAAGAGTACAAGAACTTGCGATTGAAGATATAGTTGCACAAAAACCATTGACTATAAGAAAAGGACATCCAATATTATTTTCCATTTTGGAATTGGTGTAGTATCATAGGCATCCAAGAAGAATCCCATAGTAAAACATCCATTTGTTGAAGCATTATTTGGGTGTATAAACATGCCCATTTACGCAATTGATAATATTTCTAAGCATTATTGTTATCAACATTTCTTTCGAAAACCCCATACTTTATTCATGTCCCTCACGAAACTATGTTTTGTACACATCGTATGTAGAATTGTCTACCATTCAAAACTATCATTAAAATTAATCAAAGCCATTCGTTAAACTTTTTATAAACTGTTAATTTCTTCTACAATTGAAAGCTATATACTATTTATTTTAATGTTTCTTCACCTTTTGAAATTTTATATGTTTCCAAGTTTAACTTGTCAGGAGAGGATATCTACATATATCCTTGATGAAGGATTTAATCATTTAATCATATTCATTTGTCAACTCTTCATTTCCACAAATGGGTTGGGCCCCTCATAGCATGCAAGGATTACTTAGTGTTTTTGTTAGATATCAGTAGTGGTGATAAAAAAACATAACAGTACTCTTCCTAGTAGTGTTGATAAAAAAACATAACAGTATTCTTGCCACATATTAAGGGTTCTTGTGATTCTTACAATCAAAGCCTCCCAAATTAAACTAATAGATCAAAATACTTTAAGTAGGTTAATCTTTTCCACTAAAATGAACTAGCTACTCCTTAAATTAGTACAACATATATATTTTTAATGATAATATTTTTTTATTTCCAAGAAATCCGTTCCTCGACAAGATTTTCTTTTTAAAATTATAGATTAATATTTATCAACATTAATGACTAAAAATATAAAATTTCAATCATTTACAACTAATATCTTTAATAGACTTGTTCTTTCTTACTAGTATCCTAATGATAGAGAGTAATATTCATTAATATGTAAGATTAAAAATGAATCTATTTATAATTTTGAGTAACAGAAATAAGCTATGTTGTAAGTATTTTGATTGAAGAACAAGAACAATTAATATTAACATGTGATTCCTAACCCCTACAAGGAATAGAAGAAAATACATTTTTCCTTAGCAAGGGAAAGAAAACAAAATAAAAGATTGGAGTCCATGGGAGGAAATTAGCATATAGTAAGAAAATTAGGAAGTAGTAGAATAAAATCAAACAGATACTCAAGACAAAGACAAAATAAAAACAGTAATTACTTATTCATCAACAATGTACTACATATTAATCAAACAAATATTCAAAAAAATGACCGTAGAACAATATCAGTTGAATTATACACCAACAATATTACATATTAATCCAACAAATAGTCAATACAAGGACAAAATGAATTAAATTATTGATCAATAATATGACAAACTTATAGATACAAACATCTCAAGAATCTTCTTATTTAGGTGTTGTACCATCCTAAAAAGTAACCCCCTTTAATTAGGTTGTCATTTTACTCCTATTTAGTATGTATGGGTTCTCATATTGATTCAATTTATTTAAAATATTGAGGTTTTCCCTTATTTCTAAGTTTGATCCTCTATTTTTTTCCTCAAATCAAATAATTTATTTAATCACCTAGGTTCTGTATCCCTATTTTTTGCCTTTGCAACTTGTTCTGACCTCGGATTGAGCTATATCTAGAAATCCTACACATGCTAACTATCTGGAAATTTCAAAGGCAAACTTTAAGCAAATAAAAAGAAAGAATAAAAATGGTGATGCTAAGTGTCATTTTTTTCCATTATTTTCTCAATAAGCATGTTGCTTCGTTTTAGCCTCTCCCTTTTTTTCAAAGCCTAATTTTAAGTTATAAGCAGGAGTTGCTTCCAAAAAAATAGGGGAAGATTTCAATTTACCGCTTTCCCCAAATTAAAAATTTACATGGAAACACTCTAATTGCTTAGAAATTGTATATAAGCAGCTGCATGGGAGGATGGGTTTATTCCCTAATAAACTATTTAAGAATCTTTCAACTTTACCAACAAGATGACTATTGTCCATAGTTTAAATATCTTATTTAAAAAATAAATAGAACATGGTCCCATAAAATGTAGACTCCTGATAACTTAGAAGATGCCAAATGCGGTCAAGAATAATTTCCATGTGTTTAGGTCAAACATGAGTCAGCTTCCGTGTGCGTGAATGGAAGCAAGCCCAAACCCAGACTGCGTGACATTCTTAGTAATTTCTTCAACCACTTCGACAGATGTCATTCTAAAATCACATATAAGATGAAAAGAATGCGACAAAAGCCATTGCGAGGAAAGATCATTTTACACATTCATACGAAAGAGAGAATGAAAGAAAGGAAATTCTACTTTTCAGTATTTTCCCAACTAGGGGAGAGGGACCAATAGTTGTTCGGGGTCCAATAGTCATGCGGTCACTAGTGAATATATTATCCAGTCTTACACCACATTTTTACTATATATTGTGATTAAATAATCCAAATATAAATTAAAAAAATTACAAATGTTTGATAAAAATGGACCAATACTTGAACACATGAGAACCTATAAATGTTATATTAAAATAACATAAACAAGTGAAATAGATAACTTTTTGTCTCAAATAATATATCATAGCTATCTATCATATGTGTGTCAATTAAAAAATAATATGCCCACTTAATAAAATAAGATGTCCACTTAAACAAGTATTGTTATCTTAGTGCACAAATACTATTCTTATGTGTACAACTATTGGGTTAGCAATGTATATGCATTAGAATATTTCATATTAATAATTGGTTTTATCACAAATATAAAAGGTGAACACAAAAAAAATGCCTTGTATTTTCCCATGAAATGTGTGAGATTGTCAAAAAGTTTAAGTGTTCAACTATTGGTCCCTTTGTGTTTGATATAGGTTGTATTTTATATAATAATGTGTTATTTTTATAACAACAAATAATTATTTTGTGTTGAACCATTGGTCCTTTTGTGTTGGATTTGAAAGTTAGATATAACAAATATTTATGATTACTAATAGGTATATGGTCCATTTAAGTTGCATATATGTCATATTTTGTATAGAAATACAATCACCCACTAATAACAAATGATATTTTTAAATTCAACTACTATAGATTTTTAGATTAAGTTTTGGTCGAATCTTTAAAAAGCCAATTTTTGTACACGTTTAACTAGGCATGCTATTTTAACGAGTTGTGTGATGAGCCACACCTTCAAACCTTAGTTATAGTTAGTTAAGTCTCCATTTTACATTTCTACAAAAAAAATGAAGGTCTTACGATATTCCATGTAATGACTACATGTTGACGAAGTTAGCCCTCATGACTATTGGTCCCTCTCTCCTATGCTTTGATAAAAAATCCATGCACCTTCATGCGAAAGAGAAAAGATCTGTTAATGCATCAAGTAATGATTCCATGGATGGTGTACTCAAGGAATGTTTCTTAGACTTGGGATTATTTCCTGGTAACAGGAAAATTTGTGCTAATGCAATTTTGGACATTTGGGTATATGTTCGAAAGCTACAAAGACCTGATGCTTTCGCCATCTTATCAGAACTTGCAGGCAGAAATCTACTAGATTTTACCAGCAATTCAAGATAGTTGCCTTTGCTTCTATACAATTTTATATTTCAAGTTTCTTTTAATAATCTCTTTCAACACTAAACTGACATGCTTGCAAATAGCAGTGGAACTACAATAATCCCATATGGAAATGCTTCAGAGATTTACTTTTCCCAGTGTGATGGAACGCGAGATTTGACCTTGTATTTGGGACACCACGACAATACTCTCCACCGCAAGAGGTTGGTCATAGAAAGCAAGAGCTTTGATTCGATAGAGAAATGGGAGTTGCTCAGAGACACAACTTTTGATACTCAAATTCTCTCCATTCTCACTGGTGAGTTATTAAAAAATTCTTACACATCTATTTTGGTCCAGAATCTCACTAGTAGTCATTATTAGTGAGCAATTTTCTAATTAGATTTGCTTTGTAATTAAAACATGTAGGCCCTATGGAGGAAAAGGACTGGTATGATATGAATTTCCCTGAAATAGAGGCTCTGTTGTTGCTCTTTAACTCGACAGAATACTTTCTTCCCCTATTTCTGAAATTCATGAAAAAACTTGAGTTTCTGATTATATCCAATTGCGGTTCAAACAAGGCAACAATGAAAGGTCTAGATGTCTTATCTTCACTCACTCAACTCAAGAGTGTCCACTTGGAGAGGTTGATTTTACCTCATGGTGAAAAATAGAGCATTGAAGCACTGCAGAATATAGAGAAGCTATCTTTGAGCTTAAGCAAAGGATTTGAAAATATATCCACATTCACCAAGTTACAAGATTTTAACTTGGACCACTACAATAATTTGGAGGATTTACCTTCTAGTATCTGCAATATGCCCTCCATTCAATCATTGTCGATTGCCAACTACCATCATCTTCAAAATTTACCATATGATTTTGGAAACATGAGCAATGTAAGAATGTTAAGGTTATCGTCATTATCACGCCTGGAGAAGCTTCTTGCATCAATTGGAAAGCTTGAACAGTTGGAATATCTAGACATTTCATTGTGTGAGGGCTTGAAAGAACTTCCAAAAGAAATAGGACAACTCATGAAATTGAAGGAGCTTGATATGAGAGAGTGTTCCCATTTGATGGCGTTACCTTCAACTGTTTGTGAACTAAGTTCCCTGAAGATTATTACCTGGGATGAGATTATTGGGAAGCAGTGGTTTTGGGCCAAGAACATTTCTATTCCTGAGCTTAAAGTTGAAATTGTGGAAGCACACTTTAGTTTGGATTGGCTTGATGGTTGACTTTTTTTGTTATCTCTTAACTTGAAGAACAAGATCAAAGGTATTGGAAATCAAGCAGAGAGGAAAGACCACAGAGAGAAACCAAAATATTGGCTCTGAGGAATTCAGGCTCAAACAATTAGATTTATAGAGAAACCAATAGTAAATTCTACACTAACTACAACTTAGAATTAGCTAGAGCATTAATGGTGGACGGTGCAATAGATGATTGCATGTGCTGTGCAGTTGGGTGACTAGTCGGCTGAAGTCGACTCTTGTCTGCACTGACAACCAGTCTTTATCAGCGTAATTAATTTACGCATTCTAACATCCCCCCACAAATTAATTATGCTGATTATTTTAGATATCCGCCTATAATCAAAAAACATGGGTCTTAGCTTGAAGTCTTGTTAGGTACTCATTTACAATTCACTTATCAAATTTTCCACAATCTTTTCCCTAATTATAATCACTTTGGGTTTTCACGGTTTACCCCTAACTAATGCAATTTTGAAGTGGTTTCAAGCTCACCATGAACTCCATAAACATCACACAAATGCTTTTAAAATCACCACAAACTTCGCACTGAAGTGATTTTGGCTCACCACAAACCTCACTCACAAATGGTTTCAAGATCACCATAAACTTCACACTCAAGTGGTTTTGGATTACCACAAACCAAGCACACACTGTTCACAAACCATCACAATGGGAAACCATCATCACTTTGGGCTTTTCTCCTTCAGTACATGCATACCTACATCAAAATTGATTATTGAGTCCATATAAAAAGAAATCCATCTATTGAGATACATGGGTGCCCAGCCGCTGTACTCGCCAGTTTTATAGGAATCCTTTTCAGATACATGGTTCATCAATAAGTTAAAACCTTAGGGTGTCGGGTACAACCAATAATGCACCCCTTACAATAACTTAGGTACAATACATTCTTCAACTTCGTGATTGCACATTGTTTGGGACTGGCCTCTTTTCAACAGCCATCCAAATACTATCAATGAGATAAAAACTTAACCATTTTGAGGGACATTGAACCAACAATCTTCAATTACACAACCACTTTTGACAACAGACCAATTCCAATCCAAACACTTTCACCTGATAATATCACACCAAACGTTTGCAACTAATATCTATTACTCTAAATACTCACTTGACTTATTCACACACCTAGCACTCAAAAAGATAAATTTGTAGACTCCATAGTTGAAATTCTTTGATACCAAACGAACATCCACAGACACACTTCAACAAATATAAACCCAAATTCCATGCTTATCATAGACCAAATCGCCACAATTTGTTTTTACTAGAAAACCCCCCTAAAAAAACTAACACTTATTCTTGTAAAATAGAAGACTCTCTTTCAACTGTGAACCCCTATGACATTGCGAACAACAGCTGCATGCAACTCCAACAGTCTATCTTCTATTTTGTCTTAGCAACCTCCTTTTGACAACAACAGTCAACAGTTTAAGCATCTTTCACAAGTATTGAATGGCATGCGATTTCCTTTGGATTTCCATAACTGATCTCCTCCTCGTCACGAGACAACTCCCATTTTCTTGTCTCACAAGAATAAAGTATGCACTCTCTGGCACTCCCGCTTGCACAGAGGTGCTCCATAGGCCACTAATCTCTGACCGGTAGCTTCACACAATGCTTCTACATTTGCTTAAAAATCTCCAACATCTCAATAGATGCCCATTCTGCACACATACCACAGTTAACAATTTATGCAGCAAACAGATAGATATCACATCAGACACTGAGAGCCAACAAAAAAACTGAGAAAGAAAGCAGCACACTGCTAGCTGCAAATTGGAGAACACATTCAAACTCTTCATTCTCTTCCCCTGGCTCTGATACCATATTGGAAATCAGGCAGAGAGGAAAGACCACAGAGAGAAACCCAATGGACTCTGAGGAATTCAGGCCCAAACAATTAGATTTATAAAGAAACCAATATTAAATTCTACACTGACTACAACTCAGAGTTAGCTAGAGCATTAGTGGTGGATAGTGCAATAGACGACTGCATGTGCTGGGTAGCTGGGCGGCTAGTCAGCTGAAGTCGACTCTTGTCTGCACCGACAACCAGTCTTTATCAGCATAATTAATTTACGCATTCTAACAAAAGGATTTTGACATCCTTTGCAAATTTCTTAATATTATTATTTTACATGTTCATTGTCACAAATCAATACAAAGTCTCCTAGATTTATGGCAATTCACTGCAGTAAAAATTGTCTATCCCGAGTACAGTATAAGGCTAGGATGCGGGTGCGTGTAAATGGATCCGCACGACAATTAATTGGTCTCCGCTATCTTCTGTGAATGTAGATCAAATTGATCTAAATGCTTGTATGTTCTCAATTTTTAATACTATGCTGTGTGTACAAATTTGTCAAAATTTAAAATTTGAAATTAGTTTTTTGAATTTTCCTACTGTAACAAATCAGAGCGATAAATAATTGAATCATGGGCTGCTCGATGTTGCAGATGTGCTAATGTCAGTTTACTATCAAGCACTTAGATTTGAGGTTTGTAAAGCTATAAACTTTTTTCCCTTGAATACCATATTACCATGCTCTCATGTTTATTTTTCTAATTGTATTATGGCATGAGAGTAGAATTGGATATAAATTTACATTGGATTGTTCAAGAATATATGAAAACCTTGAGAGCTGATTTTCTGAGAACTGATTTTTTTAGAGAGAGGGGGAGAGGATATTCTTTTATTACATTTATCAGTTCGATCCTTTTGTTTAGAATGATATAACTTCATGCGCTCAATTTATGAAACTTTTGAAGATAGACATAGGTTTGCTAAAGAAATTAGTGGTAATCTCTTCTTTTTTTTAAATTTTTTTTTGAGTAAATAATCACTATAAACACTAAACTGTACCTAGATCTCCAATGTGAAGGAACGTGACATTCACATTTGATAATAAGATAAACATTTCTCTCACAAATTCTTTGAAAAATAAACCAAAATGAAAAAAGATTTATAGTTTACAGAGCAAATTCCAATTTGGTCCCATCCTTTTTTTTTTTACAAGATGCTAAAGATTAAACATTAAGTCTATTTGCACTTTATTATTAATATTGTATTATGCTACTAATTTATGTAATATTAATTGATAATTCTAATTTATTTTTAATGCATTAAATAAATATCCTTCATGAATAACAATGCATTGTATATAAAAAGTATATAATTGACATATATTTTGTCATATAATTATGTGTAGCATTTAAGTTGTTGTTGTTTGACATTCTCAAGAGATGAAGATTGCTTTTGTGCATCTCCACTCCATTGAAGCTTTGTGCCCATCACAAAATCAATATAGGTGATGTTGAGTTACATTTCATGCAAGTCTTTATTGGCATGTCTCTAAGAGAGTCACCAATCACACATGGTTAACTTTTGATGGTTCAAGGTTCTGTAGCATGTATTCCAATTTCATTATCCCTAAGGCTCATATAAAAAATGATGAAAATTAACTCTTTGATAGGATTAAAGAATCATATTAGAACAAATTGTAAATAAATTACCAATATCCAACATATGCTTAACATATTGAATAAAGGCCTTCATTCACTAATACACATAGTTACACACCCAAAGAACCCTTCTTAGTTTAGATTAAAATTATCACTAAGTTATCAGATCTTATGGCACTAGATACTTGAAATCGAGATGATGTTGTAGTACTCAAAATTGTTAGAACACCTAGGTGTTATATATCTAATGAAAGAACAAAAAGTTAAATAGGTGTTGGAAAATATAAAGTTCACTAACAAGGTAAAACTAGATGCATGACTCCAAAATGTGATAGAGTTAACTAGCATCAAATTTCAATTTTCTGAATTACCTCTCATCCTCTCTCTCATAAATACTCATGAAGAATCGTGAAATCAATTAGCTAAGGTTCAAAAGATATAAGAAAATGTAATAAAAGGAAATAACCAATTGAAATTTTAATTTACAAATATTTGATATAAGAGGATCATAAACAAAAATAGAGTTGTGAGCTAGGAAATGTTTGACACTTTGGTCCAAGAGTCCAAGGCAGTCTTTGCAAATAAGATGGAAGCCTAAGTAAAGATGAAGAAAAAGTTGTGGTTGAGTTCCTCATCAAAACATGAACTTGAACTTGAATGAAAAGAATGTATAGAAAAATTACTATTAAATAATTCTTATAGAGGATATTAACAAAATTCAAGGAAATGTTTAATGTGCCTTGTAAATGAGGTTGATTAATGAGGAGAACACTTCTATAGAATAGCAAGAGCAATAGGTTTTTTGTGTGTTTAAATCTCAAAGTTGAGTCATCATGAAAGAGCTGCATATTTGTAAAGTATGAGGAAGATGTGGAATTCTTGTGCTTCAATTTCTTAGTAGATACATGGTTTGTGCTAGTGGTTAGGTTTCTTGTTAGATAGAATAAACATGTTGAAAGCATGTTGTCATGATTCTAGAAATAAATTGTAGATTTGTATAGGTATATTGTCACCTTTTGGAGAGTGATAAGAAAAAACATTTAATGATAAAGGTTTCACCTAAAGAGTACATCAACTTCTGATTGACAATATATTTGCACATAAATCTCAATGCAACTGTAAGTCATTTTAATTTTCTTCCATACTCTACTATACTTGAACTAGGTGTATCATGCCAAATAAGTAGTTTGGAAGAAAAGATGAGATCATTAAGGCTAAATTTATTAACCTTGTAGAACCTTGCCTCTATTTAATCAACTCTCCATGTCATTGGAAGGTGCAATTACCTCTTAGATACCACCTCAACCATATTAAAGTTTCCATTAAAGATATACTAGACAACAAGTACTTCATATGCAAGCAATTACCAAAAGAAGGTGTTGGAAATTTGGTTGAGTTGGACTATGCCAAGCATGTGAAATAGCAGCTTATGGACTATGCGCACTACTTAGTGTGGTAGACTCTATCAAGAAATCATGGGAAAAGGAATTAGAGACAATAAAGATTGATTTTTCATATTGTGTTGCAAGCCTATCAACTTTGCAATATTAAATCTAGGTAACATTTTTTTGAACACAATTTTGTAACCCTCCTTGCCTTATTTTGTCATTGTTGTCAAAGGGGGATATATATATATATATATATATATATATATATATATATATATATATATATATATATATATATATATATATATATATATATATATATATATATATATATATATATAGCATAAAATTGATTAAGGATTGTTACTCTTAGGGGGGTGTACTGAATAGAGATAAGATTTTTTTTGGAGTTATAAGGATAGTATATATATGTGTGTGTGTGTGTGTGTGTGTGTGTGTGTGTTATATTATGGCCACAATTTTGACATTTTGAAGTTTTTGAGTTTTACACTTATCCAATTTTCTCATATGTTGCCACCAATGGCAAACGGGGAGATTGTTGGCAATTTGGCTGAGTTGGTTACATAGATGTTGTCATTATGGCAACATATGTCTTACATGAAGATTGCATAGGTCGGAGAGCTAGTATGACAGACCGCAGTATGAAATTGTCTAAGTATGAGACAATATGTTTTTGCCAATGTACCTGGTAACTATTTTTGTTTGCGACGTTGACTGGAGTAATGTTATTGCTTGCACACTTGAACATAGACTCTATGGTGACTAATGATGACTCATCTTAGAGTGAAAGTCAGTAGGGGATGTATAGAAATAGTTATGACAATTTTACTGAAGACAGTGTTAAGCGGACAGGACAGATTTTGAAGACAGAATTGGTAAAGAGTTAAGGGATTATTTTGTTTATCAAAATAATGACTTAACAACATAAAGGGATGACTTCCTAGATGTTAACTCTTGGATAAAGTTATTTTGTAATATGGTAGTCGACAGTAAATTTATTAATCCTAATAACTTGTATAAATGTAATTGTAAAATGAAAAGAAAGTAGAAGTTGTAGGAAGTGATATAATGCAAAATATGATGTACATGTAATTGCGATAGTGAAAGAGTAGCGAAAAGATATTGATGCAAGTAGTATAAGGTTATGTACCTTAACCTCTTTTTGTAATTAGTGTATATTGTACATTACTTGTTTGGGCAGTGGACTCATCTGGTAATCACATTTTGTACTGACAACTCCTAATAGAGTTGAGGCTTCTAACAAGGCCTATAGTCCCTTAATTAGGACTGATACACTATATGCATGTAATAGACTCCTAACAGGGTCAACGTCCTTAACAAGATACTTTTGATTAGTGGATCTTTGTGGGTACCATCTCCACCGGGTTTTCCCTTGGCTAGGGTTTCCTCAAGAACAAATCATGTGTTATGGGGTGAACCCACAATAGTGGGCTACACTTTTTTGCTTGAACGAACACTGAACTCTACGTTTTGAAAAAAAAACTTTCAAATTTGGATGCATATTGTCATTAAACCATTTCAAATTATAAGATGAAGTAAATTATAGTCTTTTAGAATTTTCTGTCTAGATTCTTAATATATTTTTTATTGTTATTTTTGAATTAATTTGAATGGTTTTTTCTTTCTCCCACAAAAACTGGTATGTTGTTGAAAATGTCATTTTCTAAGGGTTACATTATTTTCATAGAGCATTTAACTTTTTTTGTAAAATAGATATCAATGTGATTCTTTCAAAAAAATAAATTTAACATCTATATGGAGGGCATGAAATTGGTTTGATGACATTATCATGATTATTGCATATTTTATTAACATTTGAAGTTGACTAAACTATAATTTTGACATACCTTGACTACATAGCTTATATCTTGTCATGTATTTGTCCAATTTCATTTTTATTTTTTTTGATAGAAAGAGAACTTCAATACCTAGGGCATAGATATTTTTTTTAAAAAAAAATTTCTCATTTTCTATTTTTCCATGAGCGTCAAACATAGAGGTAGACATACGGTGAAATATCTAAGTTTAGTAAAATTAAAAATACAAAGTCATAATAAACTTAATATATATTAACATTATAATCATTGGAAAGATTTTTCTAAGTAGTACCTTACTACATAGATAGGTTTTTCAAATAGATTCATTTGATCTTCCAAAAGATAAACTCGAAGTGATTTTTTGTCAACATTTTAAAAGGTGCGAAGGAGACTCCATTGTAGGTATGAATGCGGAGTATAGATGTTATATCAATAGTTTTTTTATCTAAGAGTTTTTGAGCTAACCATTTGTAACTAATTCCTTCAAATGGAACCTGTCAAGGCTTAAATCATCATATTTTATTAAAAATGTGTTATTTCAGCAAAAATTAGTATGTCTAAAAAAGTGTAACCCACTATTGTGGGGTCACCCTATGAGTTCTTTTGTTTTATTGCTATGCATTTTATTTAGCTTCATATGTTATGCATGTATAAAGATAATCTATTATATCCATAATTGGGAAAAAGTAAAAGTTTGTGGAATACTAATTCACCCCCCCTCTCAGTATTCCCTATTTCTAATAGAAGGGTCCTTTGAGATGCATCAAGGCATATATTTGACAATACCAAAGGCTTTGTTATCAATGTTGAACATGGATTTCTTCTTATAAGTGTTGCAACCATGTGTAACATAATAGGGCTGCTAGTTTGTAGCCACAATTGTCACCACATCATCATACCCTTGCTCATGATTTGAAAATAAAAATATTTGGTCATATGAAAGATATGCAACATGGAATAGGAAACCAACTACACTAATCTCTTTGAAATAAATAATGTTCAAAGGAGTGAATCTCTACTCATATTCTCGCACAATTGTCACCACATCACCATACCCTTGCTCGTGATTTGAAACTAAAAATATTTGGTCATATGAAAGATATGCAACATGTAATAGGAAACCAACTACATTAATCTCTTAAAAATAAAGAATGTCCAAAGGAGTGAATCTCTACTAATATTCTCACACAACAAACTAGTATTGTGATTCTATCATACCCCTAACTTTTCATGAGAAGCAGTTGATTGAAAACATAGACTTATTGATATTTCCTTGGAGTCCAACCCTTTAAAATTCAAATAATTAATCCAAAAAAAGTTCACTATAGTTTTATAGGCAATCCTTCCAAAACTCAAGGAGGGTTGTGAGAATACCAATTTCCCTCAAGGAAAAAAGAGGTTTTAATAAACAAAGACGCTGCATAAAATGGAAGAAGATAAAACACTTGTAGCGAGTGGTCTTCTTGAGCAACAAGATTTATCAACCTTCTTGGAAGGCTCACTAAAAGGGCGATTTCATTCTGACAAAGCCACCACTACTTCTTTCACTACATTAATACTAGATTAAGAATGTGCACACCTACCAAACCCTTAGTAGTTGCATCATTGTTATGTTTCATATTATGGATGCTATTATGAGACTCCTTGTTAGACAATTACAATCACTACATTAACATCAATTCATTATTCCTTACATTTGTATTAAAGAATTTTGATCACTAATTTAATCTAATAAATAACTAACAAATAATCTTTATTATTACATTTAAAAATATAAATCCTAAAATGTTTTCCAATAAATTAACATGCATTATTGTTGAACAATTTTTTTAATAAATTGATATGCAATACTCTTAAACATGAGATATATTGTCAATCTATACAGATATATTTTAATTATTTAAAAGATGGTCCTATTGAACAAGTAAATTTAGAATTAATTGCTTAGAACAATTTATTTCCCATAAATAAAACAAATTGCAAGTAACGTCAGCTTCGTGGCAGCAGGAATGGAAAAAATAGACTAACAAGAGAACCCTACCTATGTGACTGAAATTAATTTATTCTACGAGTTAATATGAAATAGATGCGACAAGGTTGGTAGCAGGAGGAAAAAAAATGTAGATTCATGCACGTATACCTGAGAAACTTCAATAAAACTGAGTCGATATTTGATCATCTATTATATAAGGAAGATACACATGATAGCTTCTCAAAGAAAAACATTACATAAAAGAAATGGTTTATGAGAAGTTTAACAAATGGCTTCGATTTATTTTTTGACAGTTCTGAAATAACGAATGATTCCAAGTATTCTTTAATAGATAATGTTCTTGCAAAATCTCAGCTTTACATGAGATAGGCAAAATGTGTTGGGGATTTGGAGGGATTTATGTTCCACAACTTGATGTGCATTATGCCGGAGGTGGTGGGTAGATAGGACATAATAACTCGGCCAAAATAACACTGGACAAAATAACCCAGCCATAATAACCTGAGGACAAAATAACCCAGGGTCATAATAACCCAATCCAAAATAACCCGGAGTCAAAATAACCCATGGTCAAAATAACCCCATAAGATTATAGACAAAGGAAAACAAAATTTATAAATTACAAGTCTATTTCTTAAAAAAAAATTATTCAAATTTTCAATTAAAGTGTCAAATTATGAGCAATGCCTCTTCATGCCTCTTAATGCCTCTTCATAATGCCTTTTGACTTACATCTTTTCATAATAACTCTTATTTAGCTTATTCCCATGAATTTTTCTTTATTTCTATAATTATTTCCATTTTATAAGTTATTTAAGCATATTAAAGATGTTTTAAGGCTATTTTAGGGGTATATAATGGATATACGGTTTAAAAATGACCTAAATATCCTCTATGGTGCCTCACAATCCCTTTTTAAGCATACTAACTTGATCTAGAATGACTATGGGTTATTTTGTCCATGGGTTATTTTGACCATGGGTTATTGTGACCCTGGGTTATTGTGTCCTTGGGTTATTATGGTGGGGTTATTGTGTCCAGGGTTATTTTGCCCGAGTTATTATGTCCGGTTACCGAGTGCTCTCACGTTTTCTCTATGAAATCATCTTCAAATGAAAGGTTATATCATGTTTTCCTGAATGTTTTAATCATTTCTTAATAAATCCATTCTCTTTAAATTCTGGGTTTTTTTTTTCTCTTTGAATGTTGCATGTGTACAAGCAGAGAGTTAGCACATAACAAACTGTGTTCTTAATTCCATGTTTTCCCTGGATTGATTTATTGGATTTCTTTTACTGTATAGTGGATAGAAACTATTTCTTTTAGTAGTTGATATACTGGTTATGTTTTCTGTAGAAAATGTGAGGAAAATGTATTATTTGAAGGTCCATGGTACAAAACACTTAAACTACCAGAGACAAATTCACAATCTCCTCAATCCCCGCTACAAAACTCTCTCAATTACCATTGTTGAGCCCAGTGGATGCTCTATTGATTCTCTACTTCTGGGCTTTTGGACAGACATTTTAAGCTTTGCGGATGCAAATATAGTAAAGGAGGTATGGATTTTTATTAAGTAAATGTTGTTTTCTATGGATTTTTTATTAATATTCTATTGTCCCACATGGTGTGCTAATTGCATGCAGAATATGATGATCAACCACTTACTCTGAAGGTGATTGGGAGCTCTTCTCATGGGAAATTCTAAGAGTATTATCAAGGACCAGAAACTAGGATTTCTAAATGAGAATACACATCAAATCATCATAGAGAAAGGCTATGTAGATTTCTGCAGATCAGTATTGACTCCTTAATCTTTCTTAGACTTGGTGTTAGTTCTAGAGGACAAGAAAATATGTGGTGATGCACTAATGGATATTTGTGTTTATGTTCGAAACCTGCAAACATGTGATGCTTTTGGTATCTTACCTGAACTTGCAAGCGGAAACCTGATAAATTTAAGTAGCAATCTGAGGTAATTTTTCCTTTCTTTTATATTCGATCTTTTGCTATCATATTTTTCAACATTAAGCTGACATTCTTGCGCTGAACAGGGGAAGTACAACAATACCATATGAAAATGTCTCGAACCTATATTTCTCTCAGCATGATGCAATACCAGATTTGATATTTTATTTGGGATACCAAGAAAATTTAGTCGACAGCAAGAGGTTGTGTATAGGGAGTTGCTAAGTGATCGTTCATTTGATACTCAAATTCTCTCCACTCCTACTGGTATGCTGTTCAAAAACTCTTGCAAAAACATTTTGGCCCCCAGATTTCTTTTTTGAAATATTAATCATTATTTTTATGTTCACCCTTGATGCCAAATTGTTGATTAGAATTGAATTCCCAAAATGATTTTCTTCATATCATGACATTTGCATCACTGCTCTAAGTAATTTTTCAAACAGCCTATTGTAAGGATTTCATATTCTAATCATTTGTTCAGCAAGTAAGCTTAATTGCCTCTATAAACTACTTTTCTAGATGCATGTCCTATTCCCTAATTAGCAACAATATGTAACATTTTTGTTTTAAATTCTCAGATTTTTCATGTTGTAACATTAAGCGCCCATCTTTTACTGCATTGAATATATAAGCTCTCTTGTCCCCTTCCATTTATTCATTCCTACATTCAACTTCATATGAGAAGAATAATATAACCTAAAAAACTAATAGTCATAAATTATAATTACTGCAAAATGTTTTAACTGGATTTCCTTTGTGATTTAAACATGCAGACCCTATGGAGGAAATCACTGGCGTGATATGAACTTCCCTGAGATGGGCTCTGTTACTCTTTTATGAGACAAATTACATTCTTGAATCTTGCTCCATATTTGAAATCCCTAAAAGAACTAATTTTCTTATGGTATTAAATTGTGATACAAAGAAGGAAACAGTGAAAGGTGTAGGCTCTTATCTTTACTAGCTCAACCCTAAGAGTATCCGCTTAGAGATCTTGTTTTCACCTCTTTTAGGAAAACAGAGTTATGAAGAATATAGAAATTGAGAAAATATCTTTGAGCTCATGTGAAGGATTTGGAAATATATTCACATTCAACACAAGCAATCTTGTATCATTTTAGTCTGGATCAAAGCAGGAGATTGAAGAGTTAGCCCTTGGTATCTCGAATATGTCCTCCTTTCTATCATGGTCTATTACTAGTGGATCGGCAGAAAAAGCCATCTTGTAACTCTAAACTCTAGAGTAGTGCTTAATGTGTTGGCAGTTTACAGTGGAGGTGTGCTTCCACAATTTTAACTCTAAGCTCTGGAGTAGAAATCTTGTTGACCAGCAAGCACTTTCCCAATTTCTCATCACATACAACAAACTTCAGGGAACTTAGGTCACACATAGTTGTAGGTAACCTCTTCAAAAGGGAACATTCTATCATATGAAATTCTCTCAATCTCTTTAGTTTTCCTATTTCCTTTGGAAGTTCTTCGAAACCCTCGCATACTGAAATATCTAGATATTCCAACTGTCCAAGTTTTTCAATTTTTACTGCTGTAATACCCCAAAAATGGGCTATAAGTTCATTAATCTCCTACATCGACAATTCGAACGAAATCGACATCAAAGTCCTAACCTAAGGCACATCTAAACATCATCGAATCATAATTGATTATCTTAAATTTTGCGTCGGGGAATATTCTTAGTAATATTCCTAATTATCTTAATTATCTTTAATTTTATAATTATTTGGCAATAAATCACATTTATCCTAAAGTTTGATTAATTGAATATTTTCATATTTAATTAATTAGATTTAATATTTGCCACTTAATTGTGTAATTAAATTTAATTCTATCTATTATTAATTATATTATTTAATTTTGACAATAAATCAAAATTCCTATCTTTAATTGATTAAATTCTTATTTAATTAATTAAAGCATGTTGTCATTATTTAATAGTATAATTTTTAATAAAAGTTTGAATAAATAGTTAATTAACCCATAAATTAATTATTTATTTTCAAAAATCAGTTGAGTTGAGGATAAATCACTTTATTTATTTATTTAATTCTTAATTATTATGCATATTCAAAAGAAACAGTTAAACTCCAAATCAGAAAATCAATGCAAGTTATTGACTTTTTGGAACTCAACATCCTTTTGGAGTTCAAAAAGCTGATCTTAACTCTAATTTGAGTTAAAAAGCTATTTTTGCATGATTTTGAGAATTAACTATCTTTCATGATCAGATAACTCAAAAATTAAGATGAGTTATTTTGAGTGATTTATGGCTTTTATCCATGCACCTCCAAAGCCCTAGATTTCTATAAATTAAAGGCTTCAGCTCTTCACAAATCATCTCATATTTTGCACAATCACGCTGGAGAATTGGAATTGAAGAATCAAAGCTCTTGCGAATCGACATCTTTGTGAGATCAATCTTATTTTTGCATTCATATTACATATCATTGTTAGATTCATAGCATATCAATTTCAATAGCATTCATATCATATCAGTTTTTATCATTCTTATTGCATAGAAAATATCAAAAATATAGATTAATTGCATTCAATTTCATATCCATCTTTTGCATTCAAATCCTTCATTTAGGTGTCGTCTAGGTCACTGATCTCGATTACAGTCTGAGAACATTAATCTCGCACCTATTAGAAGGCAGTAAATCGCTTGGTTAGATAGCTTTCAATTTTGCACAATTTTGATTATAGCTAACTTCTAATGTTTTACTGAGTGTTGTGTCTACAGATCAGGTACAATTTTCACACACCCATTTCTGGCGCCCACCGTGGGGCCCTGAAACGGGTTTCCCTTCATTTCTATCAATTTTCTATCTTTTGAGGATAAGGGTTTCAAGGGTCCTGGTATACTCTGTAGGACGTTATTTTTTGTTTCTTTTTTGGCACTTTTTCAATCAAAGTTGTCCGTACATAGTGATTTTTATCATTCTGTCCGTACTTCCGTACATCTCTGTACAAATTCTCGCGCGAGATTTCACTTGCGTCGCGCGAGATTTCTTTCTGTGTCGCGCGAAATTTCTTTCTGTGTCACGCGAAATTTCACTGGTATCATTTTTGTGCGCAAAAAAAAAATCACTTTCTGGCGCGAGACTATAGTTCCTCGCGCGAGACTTTATATTTTATCGCGCGAGACTCCACTTCCTCGCGCGAGTCTTCATATTTTTGTCGCGCGAGATAGTACTTCCTCGCGCGAGACTTCATTCTTCATCGCGCGAGACAGTGTTTCCTCGCGCGAGACCGCATTCTGCCTCGCACGAGATTTTGCTACAGAGACACATAATTTGCAGATTTGTACTTTCAGATTATTGATTTCTAACGCTTACAATTTGCTGTTGATTGGTCTTGATTTTGTACTTTCGGATGTGTGCTAAATTCTGGATTGCAGAGCGTTGGATCCCAGGTATTCTCCTTCATCTAATAATATTTTGATTTGGGACTTAAAATAAATCTCTTATGTGTCAAGCTTGTGTGCATCTTTTCATGCTTTTGATCTATTTCTACACACTTGCATAATTGATACTAGGTTGTGAACCCTTAAGGATTCATTACGTAGTCTTAGGATACTTGTGATTGATCTTGATTGCTATCTTGGGTTATTGGACTCGCTAATCCGCCGGCCCCTCATTTCCGCCCCATGGTTGCAATCTCAGCGCCATAAAGGGGAGGGGTCAACAGGACAGAAGCGTTAAATGTTCTACTTGGCAACCCTTTTGTGCTTTTAGGAACTCACTTGTTTTCTAGGTAGGGGACTCGTTTTCAGCTTGTGTGAGGTGTTAAGTGTTCCACCTTGTGGACTCATCTCATATTCGCTTCAAGCGTTAAGTGTTCCTCTTTCTACTTTTTGGGTACTTTTGGTAGATTTACTTTCGGGAATATATCTGTGCTCACATAGTAATTAGGCCCTATGAACACTATTCGTGATTCTTGAGAGATTGGATTCCTAGCGAAATCCTTCTTGACGATAGAATCCTTGTAGGTAGGGAGGATACTTAGTGCGTTTCACATTCAACTTAGTTAGTGAGTCTTCTCTTATTGATCGACACATTCTCTCTCCGGAGAGGTTGATAGATCACGTGGGGTTGATATCACGAGCTTTGGTGAATCAAAATTGGTTAGTGCATCTTCTCTTATTGATTGATACATTCTCTCCCCGGAGAGGTTGATAGATCACGTGGAGTTGATATCACAGACCTTGGTGGAACAAAACTTTGTCTTAGCGTGTCGGATTAATCTGCTTGCTTTGTTTGGGTTAAAAGTGAAGAGGTGTCAAAACCTTGAATCTGGAGCCAAGTCCCCTTGTGGTATACTATTGTGAGTCATCTTTAGAGAGGGTTAACCGTAGCGGACAATCCCTTCACAGGGCAAACTGCATTGACGGAACCTCAAGCGGTAATAGCCATTTTCGCCATGGTAGTGACAACCGCTATATAAATGTCCTTGTGGAAGAAATCTCCACGGGTATGGTTCATTGTTGGGTTGTCAGATCTCCCTAGCAGCTCTTGAAGATTAAGTTCTCGGACTGTGTCAAAACCCTGGTGCGCCAGGATTGGAGTTCACCCCTTTGAATCATAAAAGTTGCAGAGTCAAACCATTACTAAAAACCCTAGAGAGGCCAATTTTTCACTTTCAGGTATATGTGCGTTATTGCAAAACTTTTTCAGAACATACACAATTAGTACTCTCAGGGATTAGCACAATTTGGTCACTTGATTGTTCATGTGCAAGGTTGCTTTTGCCCTTGTTCATTGTTTTCAGACATGCTTGGAATCACTTGCTTGCTGTTCTGCATGCTTATTTATCTACTTGGCTATTAAAAATGATCAAATCTGGTATAACCTTCAAAATTTGGACAATACAATTTGCAAACAATCCAAAACTGAAGACCTTACATTTTGCAAAAATTGACGTAAAATCTTTTCTGGAGTCAAAAGTCATTTCAGGAAGTCAAAAGTCGTACGAGTTTTGTCAAGTGTCATTTTAGTATTACCCAACTGTCGTATGAGTTTAGCAACTGTCATTTCATAGACTACCCAGTGTCGTACGAGTCTGCAGAGTGTCGTTTGGAAAAATTTGAGAGAGTTGTCAGAAATTGTCAAATTGCAAGATATCCAATGTTTCCAGCCTAGTTCCAGAATCTGTCAAAAATATCATTGTGTCAAGAACAAAGCAGTAGCTATTGAGAATCTGCACACATGTCTCAAAGAATCAGTAAACAAGAGGAAGAAATTATGATTGCCGCTATGATGAAGCAGCTGCAAGCTATGCAAGTCCAGCTTGACAAACTTGAGAAAGAGAAGGAATCTAAAAAGTTCTCCATGGAATCTTTATACTCTTTTCCATTTAATAAAGATTTGTACATGTCACCATGCCCCCGGAAAAAAATTGAGCAATATGATACCTCTTCCACGGAGAGTGACACATCTAGCTTTGAAGACTATGATGACTATGATGACAGACAATGTAATGATACCTATGACACCTCTGTTCCTAAGAGTCCTCCTCGTCGTTCGTTCCTACTTACTACAAAGGGGCCGTCACATTGGATAGATCGTGATGGTGATCCATATGATTCTGATTTTGAAAGAGATTTTGATGGCTTTTGTGGACAATACCTTGATGATGATCCATCTACAACTACTGAGGACTATAAAATACATCGTGCTAGCTTGAAACGTCAATACTATAAGGATCTCTCCTCTCAGAACTCTCCAGCTGAAAATAAAGATTACACTCTCAAGCAAGATCATGTTAATGTTGGACCTTTGTCTAGTGATGGTTCCCTTCCATCCCCTACTTCCTCCAATACCCATACATTTCCTAAAGCTTCTGAGTCTTTCACATCTTTCACAGAACCTTCATCTGACACAAGCCCTGATACTTTTCATGTGGTTCCCTATAGTTATCCTCCAGGGCTACCTCTTAAAGAAACTCAAGCTAACCTTCACTTGGCTGCAACGACTTTCAATAAGGATAAACCTAAAGAGCCTAAGCCTTCATATGCTATAATCCCTACTTCAGCTAGTCCTCCACCATCTATTCCAAAGTCATCCATACAATCCCAACATGCTTCCTTGTCCTTAGAAGTGGCTCCATGTCAAGAGGATTCCAAAAATGATGAAGAAAAGAACATAAAGAAAGATCAAGATCAAGAACCCTCCATTTCATCCACTCCTTTTTCTAATGTCTCTTATCCACCTCAGGGTTCTTTTGATCCTGCACACCTTTTTTCATGCATTCCACCATGTCTTAAGTCTTCACCTAAGCAAGATCAAGCTACTACTTACACTAATGAGCTTATTGACAATCAAGATGACCTTACTACGCTTGCACTTTCCAAAGATGATACTTCCATTAAGGTTGGTAAAAATGGTGTTCCTTCCAATGTTAAGCCTATTGAAAATCAAAAGAAAAATTATGTGCTTGTGCTATCCAAAGATCCTTGTCAAGATCAGAGTCTTCCATCTTCTTATTCTACCACTCCATGTTCACTTCCACTTTCTACCCTTCCTAAGTCTTTGCAAGCTTTGAAAAATCCTATCAAAAAAGGTGCTCATATTCAAGATGTCCATGATTCTATTGAAAATTCTAATGCTCACTCTAAAGATGTTGATATCCTTGGTTGTCATATAGATGCTGATGAACTTATTGATTATCCTTTTGCATCTTCCACTTCCATCCTTGGACCTCTTCCACCACTACAAAGATCTTCACGCATTCCTTCCATCTTGGGTCCTTATGTCCCTTCACTTTCCCCTCCTAGCTCTCCTGATTTGCCATCCATCTTAGGTCCTTACATACCTCCATCTCCCATCTTTCCTCAAGATCAACATAGATGCATACCCTTGAATCCTTTTCATCCACCCACCCATCTAAACCAGTCATATCCTCCCTTTTCCACAAGTCCCAAGTCTTTTGGAAGTAACTTGAATGTTCAATACAAGAAAAAGAAGCAATACAAGAATCCATCAAAAAAAGAATATCACCATGTCTCCTCTCATAGACATGGAAGCATAAATTCAAAAGAAATATCTAAGAAAAAAACTACAAGACAAGTATGGGTTCCAAAATCCATCATTCAAGATATTCTCTCTAGATCATCAAAAGGAAATAAAAAGCCTATGGCTATATGGATTCCAAAGTCTCTCTTGAAAGAGTCTAGTGTTGAGAAAAAAGTGAAATTGACATTCAAGCTTCCAAAGGCTTCCCCTTCATCTCCCTCCAAAAATATTCTTCCATTTCATGCGCCCAAACCTCAACCTCTGCTATCCATTCGCCGTATTCCTTCACGTATTCCTTCATTCACGTTCCCTCCACCCTCTCACCACCCTTCAAGGTGTGTGTTTACGTTGATCTTGCCTTCCTTTCCACCTACCCTTTTACAATCCTTCCATGCATTAACCTTCTACCTTCTATCCTTTTTCCTCATTTGCCTATTCCTCCTATCTTCCAACCTCACTCGCTTTACATAAAACCCTATCCTCCATTTTCCTCCTCCATGTTCCTTTCCCTATCAGCATCTTTGAGCATATCATTTTGAATCCTTGGCATATCATGGTTTATCCTCTCAAGGAGCATTATCTAAAAAGCTTGCCTTCTTCTAAAAGAAAAATAAAATAAAAGAAATGAAAAATAATATAAATTGAAAATGTGCCTTGGTGAAAACCTGGAAACAGGCACCTTGGTAGCAAAAGTAAAGAGAAATAAATTCATCCTATGGTGAAAACCACTCCCTTGTGGCGCCTTGGATAAGTACCATAATGAAAACCTGGCAATCAGGCATTATGCGTAGTTCTTCTACATATTTCATCCATTCCATCTTCTCTCTTTGATCTTGACAATGTTGATCTATACACGAACATTTGACTATTTTGTGAGCTATCTTACGATGATCTTGCTTTCATTCCTTCCATGTTTAGCCTTCATATCCATCTTCCTCCATTCATTTTCGCCTATCGCTATCCTTTTCCCCATTGGTCTTGATCTAATAAAAAAAGAAAGAAAGAGTAAAACACAGTGCCATGAAGCCTCTTGACATGTCTACTCCTTTGGATTGCATTCTTTCCTGCTCTTGCATTATGATTTTGTGCTTATCCTATGCTAGCCTTTCATTGCTTGTCCAAATGTGCTTTACATGACAATTTTTCCCTAACTTGGGTATTCTTGAGGAGTTTCCCCTTGAGGATTTCTTCCCTTCATTTTCCTTCATTCTCTTATCTTCCATCTCTTCCACCAGCTTGCTAATCCCTCTTGTTCTCCACCTTGCTAGACATTGGGACTGCACGATATGATCTTGCTTGGGAGTTTGCAATGGAAAAAGATGCTATCAAGTATATCCAGTATCAGAACAATTATCAGAATCAGTATCAGAATCAGTATCAGAACAATTATCAGAACAAGCATCAGAACCAGTATCAGAACAATTATCAGAATTAGTATCAGAATCAGTATCAGAACCAGTATCAGAACAAGTATCAGAATGGGCCTACAAAACAAGTATCAAAACACCTATTGGGGCTACACTTTTTGCTTTAGTTTATGGGTCTGAAGCGGTACTGCCTATTGAGGTTGAAATCCCATCACTCAGAATCAAAATGCATGGACTTGTCACTGATGAAGACTACAGAGTGTCGAGGTTACAAGAACTTGAACTACTAGATGAGCGTAGACAAGCAGCGTATGATCATCTCAGAGTGTATCAGAAAAGAATGTCTAGAGGCTACAACAAGAAAGTCAGACATAGAGAATTTCAGGTTGGCGATCTAGTGTTGAGAGAAAATCCTAAAAATCAATCACATCGAGAACGCAAGGGGAAGTTCGAACCCAATTGGTTGGGTCCCTTTGTAATCACTGCTACTTTTGGCTCTGGTGCCTATCAACTCTCAACCACTGAAGGAGAACAGCTCTGAGAACCAATCAACGTTCTCCATCTAAAGAAATTCTATGCCTAAGGCATTCAGTGCTTGGTAAATGTCCTGAAAAAAATCTTAAAAATCGGAAAAAGTCCTGAAAAAATGAACATCTTGGTGAAAACCTAGCAATAGGCGCCTTGATGATTCACAAAAAAATCAAAAAATATCAAAAGTACAAAAAAATTGAAAAAATGAAAAAGAAGAAAAAGTGCCTGGGTGAAAACCTGGAAACAGGCGCCTTGGTAGCAAAAATAGAATCTCTACCAAGATGGTGAAAACCTGGCAAACAGGCACCACTTGTTCCAAATGCTCCATCTATCAGCACAATCTTGGTCTTTCCCAGCTTTCAGTCTTGCTTTAGTTTGTACATATCTCCTGGTTTGTTCCGGCATTTCCAGTTTTCAATAAATCGACCTGTACACCAACCAGCTCAAGCGTTTGCATCCTATCAATGTTCACACTTGGGGGCAATCAATGTCATATCCTATGGTCTCCCATGTATCTTAGACGTGTCATTTCCACTCAGAGTCCTTTGAAGCTTCAAGTTGAGTCAGTCAGTCAGTCTCGTCTCCAGAAAGGATTTTGCATCTACAACAATCAAACATCAAACTCAAACTGAAAACAATCTGTGCTTTTCATGCTTTTATCTCCTTGTATGCTTACTGATTCGCATTGAGATTTTTGCATATTGTGTCCCTTCGAGCTCTTCAATGATGTCCTTTACAGGATTTAGAGAGTGATGACTGGGGGCATAATCTTTTCTTTGTCTTCTGCTTGTATGTGAAAATCTAACAGCTTTGGAAATTTTGGATTGAAATGGTGTCCGACTGTAAGAGCCTCTATCTCGAATTGGATGGCCATGCGTACCTCGACCATTGATACCCAAAAAAAATTCAAGGAAGTTTGATCTCACTATTGTCTTTTTGGAGTAAGTTCTTTCTCCTACTGTGAACGCAATCTTGCCTAAGGATGTGAACGATAAAGGGTCACTACGGGTAATTCACATTGGATTTAGAATGATCTCTTGACTGTTTGATGTGTTTGTAATGCAAGGCGTACTCAGGTCATCACAACGTTTATGTTTTGATGCTTGTACAAATTGCTATATCAAAATGGACATGATATTCAGGTCATCCTGGCGTTTGTACCTTGGTGCTTATATCTAATCCGACATTTCGAAAACAAAATCAATATTCATATATCCATGGTTGTTGTCCAGTGGGTGTTATATTGATTCTTGCGCATACAAATCGATATTCATATGTCTATGGTTTCATGGCTAGTGGGCATTGTATTGATTTATCCGGTTACCTAAAAGTTCAATGATGATAACAAATCGACATATGATCAGTGACTAGGTCCTAGGTCTTAGGTTGCATTTCATTTTGCATGTCTCATTGCATTTTGCATGTTTACACGATCTCACAATGATTAAACGAACTTCAATGCTTAAATGATTCTTCAAATCGCATCTTCAAGTCTAACAAGAGCTGAATCTCACACGAAGTTTCCTCCAATGAAATAGCAAGTAGAATCCTTTTTCGGGATCAAAATTCAAATCTGAGATCATTCATATTATTAACTACTTGCATATTCAACATTCAATCATCACAGAAATCTAGTATTCAACTTAACTGATTATCTAACATCAAACTATCAAAATTTCAACTTGGTCAACCATGGTCACCTCATGGTCAAACCTAGTCAAACTTGGTCTTTTGGGACCTTCCAACGGTGCAGAATGCGTTCTCGGACGTGTATAACCACACTTCTCAAATCAATTAACATGCTTCTAAACTATCAACGCTGACTTTTTCTTGTCAGATTTCAATTTTAATCCCGAAGGGGGCATGGTATTGCACATCATTCAAAGTCTGTAAATCAAATTCTATCGATCAAATCTATCAATATCTTTCATCAGTGATCAAGACAACAATCACGTCTAGTCGCTGATTCATCAAAAGTCCTCATCACTCGGGGCAAATCTATCATCACTTGGGGCATATCAGATTCATCGATCCATATCAATCTGGTATTCTCCTAATCTTGTAAACTGTATCAGTTTTTGCAACCATCAGATCATAGTGTTATTTCCTTGGTTCTTCGGCAACTAAAGGATTCGGATGTGATACCTGCTAGTTCTGCTAAGACAATCGAGTCTAGAATGGGTCACTCACTTCTTATCAATCCTAAGGTTCAGAATCAGGCATTTTGACACTTTTTCACAATCATAGGTTCATTTGCTTCTACAGTGAACATTATCTTTGGTCATTCAAGACCTATTATCTCCATATCAATTCAATATCAATCAACTCCTATCTCAATATCTTTCAATCGGTTTCTATCTTGAGATCGGTTTATCTTTTGAATCAGTTTCATATCTTTATCAAACACAGACTATCTTTGAACCACTGCGCTTCACACAATAATTCAAAGAGGGGCAAAATGTAATACCCCAAAAATGGGCTATAAGTTCATTAATCTCCTACATCGACAATTCAAACGAAATCGACATCAAAGTCCTAACCTAAGGCACATCTAAACATCATCGAATCATAATTGATTATCTTAAATTTTGCGTCGGGGAATATTCTTAGTAATATTCCTAATTATCTTAATTATCTTTAATTTTATAATTATTTGGCAATAAATCACATTTATCCTAAAGTTTGATTAATTGAATATTTTCATATTTAATTAATTAGATTTAATATTTGCCACTTAATTGTGTAATTAAATTTAATTCTATCTATTATTAATTGTATTATTTAATTTTGACAATAAATCAAAATTCCTATCTTTAATTGATTAAATTCTTATTTAATTAATTAAAGCATGTTGTCATTATTTAATAGTATAATTTTTAATAAAAGTTTGAATAAATAGTTAATTAACCCATAAATTAATTATTTATTTTCAAAAATCAGTTGAGTTGAGGATAAATCACTTTATTTATTTATTTAATTCTTAATTATTATGCATATTCAAAAGAAACAGTTAAACTCCAAATCAGAAAATCAATGCAAGTTATTGACTTTTTGGAACTCAACATCCTTTTGGAGTTCAAAAAGCTAATCTAAACTCTAATTTGAGTTAAAAAGCTATTTTTGCATGATTTTGAGAATTAACTATCTTTCATGATCAGATAACTCAAAAATTAAGATGAGTTATTTTGAGTGATTTATGGCTTTTATCCATGCACCTCCAAAGCCCTAGATTTCTATAAATTAAAGGCTTCAGCTCTTCACAAATCATCTCATATTTTGCACAATCACGCTGGAGAATTGGAATTGAAGAATCAAAGCTCTTGCGAATCGACATCTTTGTGAGATCAATCTTATTTTTGCATTCATATTACATATCATTGTTAGATTCATAGCATATCAATTTCAATAGCATTCATATCATATCAGTTTTTATCATTCTTATTGCATAGAAAATATCAAAAATATAGATTAATTGCATTCAATTTCATATCCATCTTTTGCATTCAAATCCTTCATTTAGGTGTCGTCTAGGTCACTGATCTCGATTACAGTCTGAGAACATTAATCTCGCACCTATTAGAAGGCAGTAAATCGCTTGGTTAGATAGCTTTCAATTTTGCACAATTTTGATTATAGCTAACCTCTAATGTTTTAACTGCAAGCTCTTTCAGAACCGGTAAAGAATAATATTGATATTCTTAGATGGTTCATATTTTGAAGATCATATGGTAAATTTTGAAGTAGATGTCAGGTGGTTGGGGAAGAGCTTAAAGAGCTACAATGTTCTGGTGAACTTGTTGGAATTTTACATTAGCCCCAGCTCTATAAATTACCATTGTTAGGCCCAAAGGATGTTATGTTGCTTTTCTGCTTCTAGACTTTTGGGCAGATAACACTTCTCGTGATATTGATGCAATTCACATTAAGAAGGTAAGGATTTTTCTGAAATAAGTATTTTTATCAGATTCTTATAAAAAATATTTATTTATTAATTAGATTTTGTTGTTTTCTAAAATCATTTGCTTACAAATGTCTTTTGCATTTTATGGAATGCGTTTCCAAGCAGAATGTGATGGTATGTCACTTGCTTTGAAGGTGATTAAAAGTTCTTTGTATGGGGAGACATAATTGGCTTGGGAAAGGGCAAAGAACAAGATCTCTATAGGAGAATAGATTGCAGATTACCACATAAAAGGACTATTTAGATTGCTATGGGCCCGTATTGATTCCTTGGATTAGTGTTTCTTAGGCTTGAAGTTATTTCCAGAGGACAAGAAAATCAGAAGGGATGTATTATGGGTTATTTTGATTTTTGTTCAAAACCTACAAAGCCATGATTTAACGTCATTCTAAGGTATTGTCTTTCCTTTTATTTCTTGGATCTTCTGTTACCATATTTTTTAACACTAAGCTGACCTGCTTTACTGTAACAAGAGAAGTAAAATAATCTCATATGAAATGCCTCAGAGCTATGCTTTTCTTAGCATGATATGAACTGAGATCTAGCCTTGTATTTGGCACAACAAGACAATGTAGTCAACAACAAGAGGTTGTTCATAAAAAATAGAGAATCTATTTTGTTTGGTCAAGGGGAGTTGCTTATTGATAGTACATTTGATACTCAAATCCTTTCCATTTTCACTGGTGAGTTATTTGTACATAGATTTTGTCCAAATATGTATATTTTGGAAAAGCTAACCAATATTTTTAAGTTTGTCATTAATATCAAATGTGAAATAAAATCAAAATTCAAGCATTTTTTTTATGTCTAATATTGCTTTAACTTCTCTATAATGCACAAAATTAATCTGTGATTGAAATTGAAAAATTAATACTGTCTTTCATAACCTAAATTCTAATTCCTTGTTCAGTGGATGAACTCAAGAGTCTATGTAAATTATTCAACATATCTAGATTTTTTTGATGCATCACTTACTGTTTTCAATTCTCAACTGTATTATCATCACTCACTTGAGTCAACAGTTTCCCCTTGGAAAAGTTGACTTCACCTCTTAGTGAAAAGTTGAGCATTGAAGCACTGCAGAACACAAAGAAGCTATGTTTGAGCTTACTTGAAGGATTTGGAAATATAGCCACAATCATCAACACCCAGCTACCAGATTATAACCTGGACCATTGTAGTGATTTGGAGGAGTTAACCCTCGCTATTTGCAATATGCCCCCCACTCATTCATGCTCCATTACCAACTGCCATCTGCTTCAAATTTTGCTTATATATATACGCTTATGCTTGTGTTCATAAGAGTATAATGATATAATGGATGTCTATATATTATTCCGAAACTAGTTCTTGTTAAATACGGTATTTGAATGTACAACACTAGGAAAGGAGTTTAATAACAGGGAAAGTGCAGCAAAAGTCCAAGATGAATAATTGGGGTAAGAGAGGCTCGCTCAAACTCTTGACCTCAGGATCAATCAAGATTAGCTATGAGACCTACGCGCTAGCCAACTGCGCCACCACCCCTGATAACTGCTCTCTGGTAATTAACGTATCTATTTGCGTATAGAAATTGAACTGGAATCACTTCTCCACCGATTCTTACAAAATAGAGTCTCCTCACAAAAGAGAACGCAAGGCTCAGCTGATAACAACATCATATCAGAGCCAGGTTTCAATCCTGGGACCTGTGCGTTATGGGCCCACCAAGCTTCCGCTGCACCACTCTGATTTATTGATGTACCAATTTTTACAGTAAGCTCCGAGAGTAGAATAGGATCACTTCTACTACATCTGTTGGGCGCTTATACATGGACAAACCAAGCAAATATACATACCAAAAGTATTACCAATATGACACAACAAAAGACATCCTAAGGGCAAGGTCTGATTTATGATCATCCAAAAGGATGAGAGCATACTCTCTACTTGCAGAACTATCCTAGACTCAAGACTCTAGACTTACTCAACTCCGAATGCCTTTCTCTCTAAGGGAAGCATGCTTTTATAGGCAAATTGGAGAGGGGGTCTCAACCGATTGCTGACACATGTCAAGAATCAGGAGAACCACTTTATTAAAGCAGAGCGCACTACTATAGTAGATGCCCACTATGACCTATATGTCGGTCTGGGTGGACCCCAATATCTACGAACACAGTAGTGTGCTGACAAACGAGTAGAGACAAGCAACTCGTGATGCTTTCACTTTACACCCGAAAGTGACTACGGGACAATCTCTTTTAAACCCGTGAAGAGATAAAGAACACGGACCCTATTAAGGTGTTGGGCTAACCCTTTTAGGACGGTAGTGGAGTCTACCCCTAGTTTTGTTTAACCAGACTTTGGTAACTGGTGTACAATTATTATGATTTCTGATGGTTGGGAAACTCATTACTCCAGAGCCAATATGTGCCATGTACATAATGAATATGTGCAAAAACACATATGGATGGTTTTTAGAGAAATGATCAGCTCTTCCCAAAAGCTGACATGTCGGATGAGGTCACGTAAGAGAGTAGAAGTGTGGATGACAACCCCATCCACTTAGGTATATCGTTGATGCTTTGGTGAGTGATATTCAAGATCACTATCTGATTCTTCTTCCTGAGATGGAATACTCATTACGTTCATTAATCTTTCTTCAAGAGTTTCTTCTTTCCAAAGAATTCTTTGACAAAGATGAACATGTGCCTGTTTTGTGGGATTACCAATATCCCACGGTTCTGGTTTGGTCTGGAAAACAGTGAAGATCCAAATTGGTTGTCTGGTATGAGGATGTGCCCAATGATGTAAACTTTGTATTTCCATGGTATTTTGTCGCTGCAAAGAGGGGCCATAGATAGAGAAGATATACCTGTTTATAGGATTGTCAATGTAGGAATGGAATGTGATTTTATGCAAATACCCATAATTACAGGTTGTTGGCTGTATCTGATGATCATGTGGGAAAACTATTCTGAAATAATTTCCCAATTGATTAATGCTTAACCATCGCTGCTGATCAGGAATATGAGTGCTGCTCAGGATTTGAGTAGGCCATTCAAAAGAGATCACACTGGTGATAATAGGCCATTCAGGAGAGGTAGGATTGCTGACTGCATGTTGGAGATAATTTTTAATTTCTTCATCAGATGGATGACAAGGCTGTCGTTGAATTACTACATCAGTTAGAAGTTGTCGTGATGCTTCAAAATGTCGATTCCTTTGTTCTAGATACAGTTGATGTGTTAGAACATTCAAATTTTCTTGCCATGGCACATTGCCAATAAAATTATATTCTTCTTTGCGTTCTCTGATCATTCGGACATTGTGTTGCTGTTGCTGGGCTTGTTGATTATGAGTGAATTCTTCAATCAACACTCTTCGTCGATCTTCATAGAGTTGTCGTGTCCAAGGACAATTATCAGCATAACTATTGAACACCATATCAAGGTTATCAATGATATCTTCCTGAGACTGAGCTTGTTCTGTAAAGAGATTTGGCTGTAAAAAAACTTGTCTGTGACCTTCCCCTGGCTAAATGTGATTGAGACTATGAACCCTGTGAACAGATCCTTCTCGGCTAAGAAAATCAGCTAAGATATTTTTGGAACCTTCAATGTGCTTTGTATCAAAATCAAAAGTATCAAGAATTTGTGCCCAGCGGAGCAATCTTGCTCGCACAACTTTATTTTTTCATTCTTTGTGGAAGAATCCAGGAAGATTTTTCAAATCACTTCGTAGAAGAAATTTATGATCACCAATAAACAGTTGAAACTTTTCAAATGCTTTGACCACGGCTAAAAGTTCTTTATGTGTAGAGTGGTAATTAAGTTCAGCACCTTTAAAAGATCCAGATTCATACCTAAAAATTTCTTCTCTGATTTGATTATTCTATTTTACTTCTTCTAACAGTACTGCACCCCATGCGGTGTCACTTGCATCTGTATGAACAATTTTCTTGCCAGATCCTGGGATTTTAAGGTGAGGAAGATGATGACATTGCTGTTTAATTTGTTGAATAGCTTGATTGTGAACGTCAGACCAAGGAGGTGCATTTTTCTTTAACAGTTTGTTGAGCTCTTTGCGTGCTTCTGCAATATTCTGGAAGTATCCTGCAATGTAATTGATTAATCCAAGGAATCGTTGTAATGATTTCTTATCCTTGACTTCTACCTGTTGAATTGTTTCAAGGAGATGTTTCTGTGGATAGATCTTTCCATTTGGCTCAATTCATGTGCCAATAAAAATAAAGCTTTCAGTACACCAACTAATTTTGGAGGGATTTAGACAAATTCCATTTGTCTGACATATTGACAGGAATTTCTTGAGATGCTCAAGATGAGATTTGTGATCTTGACTAAAAATTAGAATATCATCTATGTAAGGTTGAAGAAATTTTGCATAAGGGGCAAAGATTTTATCCATAATACCTTGAAAGATGGAGGGAGCAGTTTTGATTCCAAATGGTAAAACTGTCCATTCATACAGCCCTTGTGGGACTGAGAAAGCTGTTTTGTATTGATCTTCTTTTCTAATTTTTACCTCCCAAAATCCTTTTGTCAGATCAAATTTGCTGAAAACATTACATCCTTGAATTTGCTGCCATATATAATCCTTGCTGGGCAGGGGATGCTGATTACTTTCAAGACATGCATTAAGAGGTTTATAATTGACAACCAATCTTCTTTCTGGTAGTTCATTCCCATGTTCATCTTTTTTAGGAACATACATCACATGACAAGAGAATGGGCTAGTACTAGGTTTGATCAATCCTTTGTCTAAAAGTTCAGAAATTTCTTTTTCACATAATTCCTGATCTGTTTTGGAGAGAATGAGATAATTGGCTTTTCTTTTCGGGATCATTTCCGTTCCATTCTGATCTTTCTTTAGAGTAAGTGAACATTCAAATGATCTCTGGTATTTTTGGAGATCTTTGGTAAGTACAGTAGCAGCAAAATCTTTCTGAACTTGCTCAAGATCTAACTTTGTATTTTCTACTTGTCGTGTAAACCAAACACGCTGTCCTGGTTGAATGATCTTATCTTTTGGGAAAAGTGTGAGTTTTGGAGAATATGCCCCGACTTCATTGATTTGTGTGACAGACCCTACACTAAATGAAATACTAGTGCCAGATTTACCAATGGTATATGGACTCCATTGCTGTAGAGTAGCACTTCCTATAATACAATCATAGGATTCTACTGGAAATTCAAAAAATTTGGTCTGATGGAGACTAGAACCAAACTTTAATGGAATCAAGGCTTTATGTTTCATAGGATTACCATTACTAGTAAGTGAGTTGATTGAATTTGCTGTTGTGGTCCAACAATCTCTAGGGAAACAGTAAGCACGAGCTAGATTACAATCTGCTCCTGAGTCTAATAAAGCACACAACGTATAAGCTTTTATTCCTGGTAATTTAACTGTAATCAAGAATGTTGGACAAGGGCTTGAAAACCCTTTCAGATAGGTATAAACATTATGTTTCACTTCAACTACTTTTGTTTCTTCTGTTGTCTCTGAAACCAGTGTTGTAACAGGTGTGAAAGAAGACTCTTCACATTTTAACTGTTCAAGTTCTGTCAAATACTTATCTAAAGAACTAAGAGAACTTGAAGATGCTTGACTTTCTCTTAAATTCTTTTGAACAGAAAGGATCTCTTTGTTTACATTAGCTTTTACTGTATACAAGAAAGCTAAGCGATTTTCCAACCAATCAATCTTTGAGGATTTTTGAAATGCTTTTTGTGCAATTGGATTTGGAGTGTATTCTGATGTAGATTTTGATCCTGTCCTATCATTATTTACCCACTGCATATCAGGGTGTTGACTGAGTATTTCCTCCTTAGCATTTTTGGCTTTTATTATCTCATGAGTAATCTTTTGATGCTGATAGGGAGTCACATAGTTTTCTTTTTTATTTTCCAGATGTTGAATCTTCTTATCTAGCTCATCTAGATTTTCTTGGATCTGAGAATCTTCTAGATTTTCTTGGATCTAAGAATCTTCTAACTCATATTCATTGTCTATAAATGTTTTCCTAAATGGGGAGAAGCATCCTCGTCCTCTTTGTGGAAAGAATTTTCCATGAGACCAATTGTTTCTAGAGGAAAACATATTGCACATAAAAGAAACTTCAGAATCTTCAGATGCTGAATGAAAACTTTCAGACTCGGATTCTGAGTGTAGACCAAAATGACGGACAAGAGGCTCTTGTTAAACTGAAATATCTGAATCAAAAATTTGAAGACAATAGTCTTCAGAATCAGAGGAGAAAGGACTATTAACTTCTGTTAAGGGCAAATAATCTAGTCCTGCTTTCCTTAATGTGCGAACTTTCTTTGAATGTTCAGGCTTATGGCGCTGATCACATTTGTTTTCATAATGAGGCCCTTTGCATATGTAACATTGTGGTTTAAAGTCCTTCTTTTTGATGCGATGCTTATTTCACAAAAAGGTTTTTTTATATCTTTTCTTCCTTCTGAATTTTTGATGCTCTGAATATTTGTATTCAGGATACTTAGTCCATTGCTTGCGACGTGAGAAATTCTTTTTCTCATGCTTCTGACATCCATAACTATTTTGCAAGCATTGACATACTCCATGTTTAAGATAAGGTAAGACAACCTTTTTCTGTTTCTATTTTTTCTTTTCAGAACATAGTTCTTCATTGATTTCTCTAATGAATTGAGCTAATTGTGGAAATGTGACATCATTGATTGTCATATCTGGAGTATTTAGTATGCTATTTAGAATTCTTTCCCTATAATAAGACTGCAATTGTGAGGGAAACCCTTCTAAGAATGTATTGTACATCCAAGCATTATTGTTCGTTTGTCCAGACATGTAGAAATTCACATATTGTTCTTTACAATAATCTTCAAAGAATTTCATGTCACATATTCTATTTTCCTTAAATCTTTTGTAGGTTGTTCTTTTCTCATTTTCATGCTGTCCCACAAACATTCTGTATAAGGACTCACAGACAGGATTAACTCCTGAGTGAATAAGGTCTTCCTTATATTGTGGTTCTAAAGAGTCCCTTGTTGTTCAGGCTATGCCTGTTAGAGCATTTAGAGCTTGTCTGATGGCTTGTTCTGTAGTCACACCATCAACAGTATTGATAGCATTATCAATCCATGCTCGTAAAATATCAATTGTGGCTTTGTTCTTTATTGGATCATAATCATCAAAATTAGTCAGAGGTGGAGACACATCTGAGAAATTATGAATTCTATCAAATGGGCCACTGGAATTTTCCTGCTTTACCATATTAACAGAGTGCCATTTCCCTGTTTTCTTATCAAATTCTTGAGGCTTGGGTTCTGGCACATCTAATAGTAATGGCTTTCCCGATTGTTGACATTTCAATCTTTCTAGATCTTCTGTGGCATCAGGGAAAGTCCATTTTTTTGAGTTGGTCTTCTGTAGAGTTACTTTCAACTCATCAGACTGATGGATTACTACTTGTTCAAGTGTTTGTCTAACTGTGGATATGGCTTGAGTAACATTTTGAGCATCCACATACTGTTGTGAGCTGACTTGTTCAACTATTCTTTGGACTTGAGAAGTGGTTTTCTGGACTTGTTGTAAATGTTGAGTTTGTTTGGCTTGCTCGGTCCACCAAGCTTCTGCTGAAGTTTTAAAACTGGAATAATCATGGCGAAGGGCGGCGATATCCTGGGAAATTGTAAAAGACATGATACTGGCAAGGCGACTTTCCAAAGCTTTGAGAGAGGCTAACACTTCATGGAAGTTAGAATTCTGATTGGCTTCAAGTTTTTGACGCTGAAGTTCAGCTTGCAAAAGACGCTGATGTGTATCTTGTTGAAAAAGTAATGCTTTGCGGAGACAGAGATTAGCATAATTGAGCATTTTAGACTATGTTGTAGCATCAGGTTGACCTTGTGCAATGACATGTTGAGGCCAATATGGAATTGAGAATTTGTCATCTGACGAGTTAAGCATGAAATCGCAAAAAGGTGGTATTCCTTTGGGGACTTCTATGGGTACACTGGTAGATGCTTTTTCAGATGCTATAATATCTGGCTCAGAGAATGGTGTATTGTGTCCTGATAAAATCATTCTCACATGAAAAGTATTTTTGACATATTTACAATGATCACATTGTAGACTTCCATCATCTAACTCACTGAACTGTGGATGTTCACAGTGGTTGATAGTTTGAGTAAGAGGATTGGAGATTAATGTTGTAGGTTCTCTAAAAGATTGTTTGCAGTTTGAGCAATATAGAGATCCTTGAGAGTCAGGGATACAATTTAGATGGTTACACTGAGTAGATAGACTTGACTCAATTCGTTGAAAACCTTTGGAACTAGATCCAAAAGATTTTCTAGAATTTGGCTCATCAAAGAGGATATGGGCTTTCCCAGGTGTTTCCTTGATACTTGCAATAGTGGTAAGGTTCTTTAGCATGTTTCTTTGCTGAAGAGCTCTAGTATCAATGATCCAATTTTTTGGAACTTGGATATCTGCAAGATTTATCATTTTGGGTACTGTAAGCTGAGCACCTTTGGTTTGGGTTTGCCATAACAAAGAATATTTATCTTTGGACTTGTCAGATCGAGGATCCTTGACTATTGGAATGGTGGTGTTAAACAACCGACCATACAAAGCAAAATACAAAGCATGGGTTCTAGATCCAGGTTTCATATCTAGGTAATGAGTACCAAATTGAAACATAAGGACTTTATCTAGATGTGGATCTGAGAAACTAATTGCAAAATTTGGGACTACATCAAAGGCTGTCGCTCCTGTAGCCATTGGAGTAGAAATTCCTCCCATTAACATGTCACAATATCTATCATGACGGACATCAAGAAGAGTCATAAAAACTGTAGCTGGCATTCCTTTCCTATATAGTGGTTCACATCCAGCAATAATACTACCTATATGCAGATATTTGTATCCATTTTTTGTTTTTGCTTGTTTGACAAGACTTTGTATCTCTTTACTAGTCATGAGATTAATGAAGCTATGGGCTTCATCATTGCGGACTTTGACTTGTAATTCTATTACTTTACAAACAGTCTTAGACTTATACTGAAACATTCCTAAATCAGAATATATTTCTTTCCAATTTTTTGTAGGAAGCCTAAATCTTTTTTCAGGTAAGTCAAATTTTTCATGATTATCTACATGCATATCTTCATCCAAAATAGCATTATTTAAAGAGTGAAAGACTGAAACAAGACTCACAAGTTCTTCTGTTTCTGGTTTGTTGAATTCATCTTCAGAGTTCTGTGTTCCTTCCATCCCGTTCTGCTTCGCACTGCTTGTTTTTGTTGAGCTACTCTCCCAGCCTCTAAAATGCCTTTCCACGGCTTAAACAATGAGGTCTTACGTCACTCAGAAAACACAAGGAAGCAAGGATAAAGGAATGTATCACAGATTTGAGACACAAGAGGAAAAAATAGAAATATTTATATTGAGACAGTGGCTCTGATACCAATTTTTGAACTTTTAGACAAAGGAATTATGTGAAAAAGAAATTTCTGAACTTTTAGACAAAGGATTGATCAAACCTAGTACTAGCCCATTCTCTTGTCATGTGATGTATGTTCCTAAAAAAGATGAACATGGGAATGAACTACCAGAAAGAAGATTGGTTGTCACTTTCGGGTGTAAAGTGAAAGCATCACGAGTTGCTTGTCTCTACTCGTTTGTCAGCACACTACTGTGTTCGTAGATATTGGGGTCCACCTAGACCGACATACAGGTCATAGTGGGCATCTACTGTAGTAGTGCGCTCTGCTTTAATAAAGTGGTTCCCCTGATTCTTGACATGTGTTAGCAATTGGTATCAGAGCCACTATCTCAATATAAATATTTCTATTTTTTCCTCTTGTGTCTCAAATCTGTGATACATTCCTTTATCTAGATTTTTTGGATGCATCACTTACTGTTTTCAATTCTCAACTGTCTTATCATCGCTCACTTGAGTCGACAGTGTCCGCTTGGAAAAGTTGACTTCACCTCTTAGTGAAAAGTTGAGCATTGAAGCACTGCAGAACACAAAGAAGCTATGTTTGAGCTTACTTGAAGGATTTGGAAATATAGCCACAATCATCAACACCCAGCTACCAGATTATAACCTGGACCATTGCAGTGATTTGGAGGAGTTAACCCTCGCTATTTGCAATATGCCCCCTACTCATTCATGCTCCATTACCAACTGCCATCTGCTTCAAATTTTTCTTATGTATATACACTTATGCTTATGTTCGTAAGAGTATAATGATATAATGGATGTATATATATTATTCTGAAACTGGTTCTTGTTAAATATAGTATTTGAATGTACAACACTAGTGATGGAGGAAGATTCAACACAACACATTAACTGAACAGAGTAAAATAGAGTAAACAGAGATTTAATAAAACTTTATTTATATTAATGCCAAATATGTTCAGATTTACAGAGCTGCCAATATGCTCAAACTTTTGCCTATATTTCTTACTTGCAGAGATAGAGTATCTTCTTGACACACCAAACTTTGAAAAAAAAGATTCTTTTTTTATTTCCAAAATATTCTCCGCAGAAGCATCTAGAAAAACCTAGAGAATAACCGAACGATGCAAAGAGACAGCGAAAAAACTATATAAAATACACTGCAATTAATAAGGTGGTTGGCAGAACAAAAATGGCTATCTCAAAGAGTGGTCGCATGATCGCATGAATAAAATAATGCTCATGCGATCATGCAACAAGAGCATAACCAAGGGGACCCATGCGCTTGGAAACGTAAGCATAGGTTAAGAATGTCGTAGGAAGTACAGGTCGCATGATCAAATAAACTAAATGGGAGTTATGCGATCATGCGAAAAGGTAAGGGAGAGGGCCCCACACAAAAAACAAGCCATTGGAAAGACACACGGACAGTAAACAAAAAATTGAGCAATTAAAGAGGATCGCAGGTGCGCACATAAAAAACAAAACTGGGCAAGCTTAAAGTCAAACGCATAAAGGGCTGGGCAAAAGAATGAGGAAGTTGCATGATTGCAAGAGCTGAAAGCTAGCCTTGCGATCATGTGACAATGCAGCTCTGTAAATCTGAACATATTTGGCATTAATATAAATAAAGTTTTATTAAATCTTTGTTTACTTTATTTTACTCTGTTCAGTTAATGTGTTGTGTTGAATCTTACTCAGTCAAATTGGTATCAGAGCGGGAGATTGAAGCACTGGTTATTGAAGGGAAAAGGTCTGCTAGAGATTGAAGCTCAAAAAGATCTGGGTATTGTTTTTCTTGGAAGATTTCATTGTGGGCAAAGAGCAAGTCAGAGAAAAGAAAGAAAAGAGGGTTTTATAAAAAAGAGAAAGTGTTACTGGTAAACCATGGCAGGAACCAGTGGGAGTATTTCTCAGCCCCAAATTCCAATTTTTAATGGCAAAAATTATGTCTATTGGAGCATAAAAATGAAGACTCTTTTTTGTTCACAAGATGTTTGGGATTTAGTAGAAAATGGGTTTCCTGAACTAGCAGATCAACAGGCGTTACAAGCTCTTTCACAAGCTGATAAGGATTTATTGAGGGAAAATAAGAAGAAGGATGCAAAGGCACTATTCTTCATTCAACAAGAAATGGAAGAATCAATCTTTCCAAAGGTTGTAGCTGCCACAAGATCAAAACAAGCATGGGACAGTTTGCAGACAGCATACCAAGGCACAGGCAAGGTAATAATGGAAAAATTGCAAATACTTAGAAGGGATTTTGAAAATCTGCAAATGAAAGACTCAGATTTAATAGATGCATTTTTCACTCATGCAATGTTTGTAGTAAATCAGTTAAGGACCTATGGAGACACTATTGAAGATCAAAAGATTGTGGAAAAAATACTTAGAAGTTTGCCTGCTAAATTTGATGTTGTAGTAATAGCTATTCAAGAGGCTAAAGATCTTTCTATATTATCAGTAGATGAGTTAATGGGATCACTTCTAGTCCATGAGCAAAGACTAAACAGAACTTGGTCATCATCATTTCAAAATGCATTCAAGACTCGGCTCTCATTTGGCAAGTCAAGAGGGAGATCAAACAACAGCAGAGGCAGAGGACGTTTCTCGTCAAGAGGAGGAAGAGAAAACACACAATTTGAAAGTAGAAGACCACCATCAAGCCCACATGCCCATTCTACATCAACAAGAGGAAGGGGGAGCAGTCACTCTCAAAGCTATCATCAAGGAGAAAGGTATGACAAATCTAACATCCAATGTCACTACTATAGAAAATTTGGGCATTATGCATCAGAATGTAGGAAAAAGCAATATGATCTAAATAAGCAAAAGGCACATTTCACAAATGAAAATCAGTCAAACACTAGTGGACAAGACACAATATTGATAGCATGCAATGTAGCTCAAGAAAGTTCTAAAGAACTATAGTTCTTAGATAGTGGGTGTAGCAATCATATGAGTTGTAAAAAGGAAATGTTTTCAACAATGGATGATTCAGTAAAGTCAAAAGTTAAATTGGGCAATGATCAAAAATTTTCAGTCATGGGCAAAGGGTCAATCAACATAAAAACAAAACAAGGCAAAGATAAACAAATTTTAGATGTTTACTATGTTCCCGGATTACAACACAACCTTATAAGTATTGGGCAATTAGTGCAAAAGGGTTATAGAGTACACTTTGAGAATGGTGAATGTGTGATCCTAGACAAGAAACCAAGCAATAGGCTGATTGCAAGAGTAGAAATGACAAAGAACAGGATGTTCCCACTAAGAATTCAAAGTGGATTAATGATAGAGCCTCAAGGTTTGCAAAAGGTTGCTGAAACAACTTTTAAAGCCTCATATAAAAATGAATCTTGGCTATGGCATTTAAAGCTTGGGCATTTAAACTTCAAAAGATTACAGCTATTATACAAGAATAAAATGGTATATGGGTTGCCACAAATTGAGCCACTTAAAACCACTTGTGAAAGTTGCATATTGGCAAAACAAAATAGGAAGTCATTTCCAGTTGGGGAATCATATAGAGCAAAACAGCCATTAGAGATAGTTCATTCAGACATTTGTGGACCTATGCAAACACCTTCCATTAATGAAAAACTTTATTTCATAACATTCATTGATGATTTCAGCAGAAAGGCATGGGTTTATTTCTTAAAATACAAATCTGACACATTTGCTGTCTTCAAAGAATTCAAGGCAAAAGTTGAAAAAGAAAGTGGATATCCTATCAAGACATTAAGAACCGATCAAGGTGGAGAGTATCTCTCAACTGAATTTCAGAATTATTGCAAGGTAAATGGCATACACAAACAATTTACAACAAGGTACACACCTCAACAAAATGGGGTAGCAGAGAGAAAGAATAGAACAATCATGGAAATGGCACATAGCATGATAAAGGCAAAACATCTACCAAATGAATATTGGGCTAAAGCAGTTGCATGTTCAGTGTATATTTTGAATAGGTGTCCAACTAAAGCAGTGATAAATAAAACACCAGAAGAAGCTTGGAGTAAGAGAAAACATAACATATCACATTTAAGATTTTTTTGGATGTGTGGCATACTCATTGGTACCTCAAGAGTTAAGAAGAAACTTAGATGACAAAGGAGAAAAGTGTATATTTGTGGGATATAGTGAACACTCAAAAGCATATAAGCTATATAATCCTACTCCTAAGAAGCTGATAATAAGCCGTGATATTGAATTTGTTGAAGAAGAGGCATGGGATGGCAGCATAGACAAAATAAATTCAACCACTCCTAATGTTCTACAAGAGAATGAAGAGGATGAAATTCAGGCTGCAAATCCACCTACACAAGCAAATGCACCTAGAACGCCTTCAAGAGCTCCTAGCACTCCAAATCCCACTGCCCCAACAAATAATAACAACAGCAAATCTTTTGATCCTACAATTGCATCTTTAAGGTCTAGGTCCATAAACACATCAAAGAAGACAAGAAGTCTTAGGGAGATTTATGATGAAACTCAAGAAGATGAAAGTGCTGATTTCTGTTGTGATTTTGCATTGTTAACACAAGCTAATCCAATCTATTTTGAAGAAGCTATAAAAGAAGACAAATGGATTATAGCCATGGATGAAGAGATTCAGTCAATAGAAAAGAATGAAACATGGGATCTAGTTGAGCTTCCAAAAGGAAAGGATGTGATTGGAGTAAAGTGGATTTATAAGACAAAGTATGATGTTGATGGAAAAGTTGCAAAGCACAAGGCAAGATTAGTGGCAAAAGGTTTTACACAAAAGCCAGGTATAGATTTCAATGAAACATTTTCACCCATGGCAAAAATGGATACAATAAGAATGGTCCTATCTATTGCAGCCCAAAACAAATAGAAAGTTTATCAAATGGACATCAAATCAACGTTCTTAAATGAATTTTTGGAATAAGAGGTGTATGTAAGTCAGCCACCTGGATATGAAATTCTGGGAGAAGAACATAAAGTATGCAGATTGAAAAAGGCATTATATGGTTTGAAACAAGCTCCTAGAGCATGGTACAACAGAATAGATTCCTATTTTGTAAATAATGGCTTTAGTAAATGCGGGAATGAACCTACCTTGTACATCAAAGTGAATGATGAAGGAGAAATTTTGATAGTCTGTTTATATGTAGATGATTTGATATTCACAGGAGATATGGAAACTAACACATTCAAGGCAGCCATGAAAAAGGAATTTGATATGACTGATTTGGGCCTCATGAGATACTTTCTTGGCATGGAGGTAAGTGAAAATGATCAAGGAATCTTCATATGTCAAAGCAAGTATGCTAGTGAATTGTTGAAAAGATTTAAAATGACAAAAGTGAATCTAGCCCCTACACCAGTTGCATTGGGTCTGAAGTTTAGCAAGGATGATCGAGGTCCAAGTGTAGATCCAACTCTATTCAAAAGATTAGTGGGCAACCTCATGTATTTAACTACCACAAGACTGGATATCATGTTTGGTGTTAGCCTTATTTCCAGATTCATGGAGAAACCAAAGGAGTCACATTTGAAAGTTGGAAAAAGAATTTTGAGATACATAGCTAGAACAAAGAATTTTGGAATTTTGTACACATTTTCAAATGATTATAAACTGATTGGTTATACAGACAGTGATTGGGGAGGTAGCATGGATGATAGAAAAAAAATTTTCGAATACATTTTTCATCTAGGTTCCGGAGCTATCTCTTGGGCATCAAAGAAACAATCAATTGTTACTCTCTCATCAGCTGAAGCAAAGTATGTAGCAGCCACATCAGTATCTTGTCAAGCAGTTTGGTTGAGGAGAGTACTTTCAGATTTGGGGCATCATCAAAAAGAAGCTATGAAAATTTACTGTGATAACAATTCAGCAATTGCCTTATCCAAAAATCATGTATTCCATAAACGAAGCAAGCATATTGATACCAAATATCACTTCATCAGAGAATTGGTCAACAATGGTGACATTCATCTACACTTTTGCAGGTCAAATGAATAGCTTGCTGATATATTCACAAAACCACTGGCAAAGAATGTGTTTGAACATCTTCAAGAAGAAATCGGCATTGTGGACTTATATAACAGTGAAGATTAAGGGGGAGTGTTGAAGTACGCTATGTCTGCTGTTGTGGGTTCCAGCTTGGCAGTTTAATCTTCCCTGTCTCTCGCGCACCTACCTCACCTTCCAGCCATACCATTTTGCCTTGTCGCATAATCACAAGGATTCTCTCTCCTCCCTTGCGATCATGCGACCGCACTCCCTTCCCACCTTCTTTGCCCTGTCGTCCTTCCCCACCTACCGTTGGGATTCTTTCACTGCCTTGAGTGGTCGCATGATCGCATGAATACAAGGCAGTGGAAGAATGCCAACGGTAGGTGGGGAAGGACGATAGGGCAGACAAGGCGCAAAGGGAGTGCGGTCGCATGATTGCAAGGGAGGAGAGAGAAGCCTTGTGACCATGCGACAAGGCAAAATGGTATGGCCAAAAGGTGAGGTAGGTGCGCAGGAGACAGGGAAGATTAAACTACAAGGTTGGAACCCACAACAGCAAACATAGCATACTTCAACAACTAGGAAAGGAGTTTAATAACAGGGAAAGTGCAGCAAAAGTCCTAGAGAGGCTCGCTCAAACTCTCGACCTCAGGATTAATCAAGATTAGCTATGAGACCTAGGCGCTAGCCAACTGCGCCACCACCCCTGATAATTGCTCTCTGGTACTTAACGTATCTATTTGCATATAGAAATTGAACTGGAATCACTTCTCCACCGATGCTTACAAAATAGAGTCTCCTCACAAAAGAGAATGCAAGGCTCAGCTGATAACAAAATCATATCAGAGCTAGGTTATGGGCCCACCACGCTTCCGCTGCGCCACTCTGATTTGTTGATGTACAGTAAAATATAATAATCTCTCATTTAAACTAAAGAACTTATTATGTCTAAGTGCATGAACTGTCGCAGTGACTTCTACTTTAGGACGGTTTGTTTTGGGAAAAAAAGTTAAAACAGATCAACTTGTCTGAGCCCAGGTTCGAACTGGGGACCTTTAGTATGTGAGACTAACGTGAATTTCAGCTACACCACCCAAACAGTTACAATCTGCAATGTTTTCTTTATGAACTCTCTTTCAAAGAATCTTCGTAACATGAAAGAAATCTCAACAAACATTTACCAGGGCAAATATTTAACCTGTGAAATCTGAAAGAAGCTTTGTAGCATGAATGAAATCTCAACAAACATTTACCAGTGCAATATTTTGTGACATGTATGAAATCTAAAAAAAACATTTACCATTGCGCTCTCTACAACAGAAGGATAAAAGTGAAGGTAAATGCATATTCTCAGTACACAAGGGAAACACAAACAATGTGTTACGTTCTCAAGATTCTGTGTGCGGCGTTGTATAGCTATGTTAGAACCCATAGAATGGGGGTCGAAATGTTCAAGTTTTCGAACAAGGACGCGTTTGTAGTCCGACAGTTAGGATAATTGCCTTCCAAGCAATAGACCCGGGTTCGACTCCCGGCAGACGCAGTGATTGTACACGACATCCATCAAACCTTTTGAATGAGATCCGAGTATCCTAATCAACTAGACTACAACGGATTATATGTTTTACAGCACATACTGTCGTTTGTTGTTTTATGACTTACATTGGGAATTTCGCCCTAATAAACTGAAATCCAAGTTAAAAAAATTAATGGAGTTAAAAATTGACCTTTCCTTACACATCGACACCACAAATCTCAACCTTACGCTCCACTCCACTGTAAAATGAAATTGAAGAGCCTCACAGTACAAGTGCAGATGAAATGAAACAATATAACAGTTACAAACGCATGAAAATGGAAGACAAAATGATTGTGCATATTTTGTTATTGAAATAAACTGCTTGATGATGCACATGCGTCTATTCTTCATATTTGATTGGGCAGCAAGAATTCCATCTTGATTGTGTAGATGAATTCACGATGGCAATGGTTTTGGTTTCAGGGCTTTTCTTTTGCATTCCATCTTTGACTTCTGCAGATCTCCAAAGTGGAGCTACCTAATCACAATCACTACATTTCAATCTATGCAATGAATTTATTCCTTCGAATTATCCTATCTTTAATATAAATTGTTTATGTCGTTTAAACTAAAGCCACAAAATCTTCACTGTTGAAATGTTTTTAATTAAATAGGCAATTTTTTCTGAGAGTTACAAATCGTTTCTTGAAATGTCACTGCGAATTTGAAGTTGGGCGTGTATTACTGTGCACTGCTCTTAATGTCTAAGGGCAAAAAGTTTTGTATATACTTAAAATGTCTACTACTGCCATGTTGGCTATTTGGTGACTGTATTGAGAATAATACTAGCAATTGCATCTTTGTGTGTAATGGGTATGCCGAAGAGGTATGAAAAGCTAATTGGGAAAAGAATTGGTGTAATTTTTGCATACACCAATGTAGTACATGATATCAATTGGTAGGTCATTCAGAAAATGATTTTGTTTGTGCGAAAAAGGTCTCAATAAAGAATTGATACATGGCAATGGTTTTGGTTTCAGGGGTTTTCCTTTGCATTCCATCTCTAAATGACTACATTTCAGTCTATGCATCCACTTATAAGGATCCAAAAATGGTTGAAACAAAGCCTTTAAAATAATAAGATAATAACATTTTGTTAGATAGGGAGAGAATGAGGCAGAAATTGAAAGATTGAGATAGAGATATGAAGTGATATATAGAGAGGTAGAGATATTCAAAGAGAGAGAAAGGGGTCGAGAGACATGGAGAGATAATGAGATAGAGTAGAGTGAGATGGATGAATAAATATGAAGAGGCAAAGAGATATCAATATATGTATAAATAGGAAGAGAGAGAGGGACAGAGAGGGGTGAGAGTGAGATGGATGGATTCAAATGACTCCCTTTAATCAGGATAAGGTGGTGGTGGCATTTTTCTTAGTTGTAGGTAGGGGCTGAATTGAAAGAGAGTGATAACGATTTTACCATTTTTGTCGTTCTCTCTTCTTTGTTATCCAAAAAAAAACTAGGTGTCCTCTTTGGTAAGATATGTGTTTTAGTTTGTTGTTTAGACATTGCCTCTTTGGAAGACTCTAGAGAAAAGCAATTCAAAAAATTTCAGGTAAGGCCACTATTCAACAATTTTCCATGTACGAATTCCATGGTTATTTCCATCGTGGTTGGTAAATGTGCTCTTAATGGTCCATTGCTTGATATTTTTGAATGCATCAATTTAATAATTATGAAAATGTATCCATCCGAACATGTCTGGCAACAAAAATATTTTGTATACATCATATCATTGAAGCATTTTAATGTTTCCATATTTTTCCTACATGTCTTCTAGGGCATTAACACACCACTACATGATAAGGCTGTTTAAGATGTTTTTTAAAGATAAAATTAGTATTTTATCTTAAACACTTAAATATTTATTTTAATTATTTTAAATAAAAAATAAAAAATATTATAATTGTATCAAATTAAAAATTAAGACAAAAGAATGGAGGGAAGGTTTTGCACTTTGAACATCGAGGTATGTAATATTTTAATCTCTATTTGTGTACTTGTCACAATATCTAAACATGGGTTTTCTCCTTCAATTTTCTTTCTGTAAATAATGTCTTGCGGTTGTCGGTGCCATACTAGATCTGGCCCCTTGTAAAATTTGTAACCCTAGCTCTTGACGAAGGAAAGAAGGGATAGCAAAAGACATTTAAAGAGTAGGCCCAGGGTCAGTTTGGAACTTTAGATTTATATGAAGCGAGTTAGAGTTTGGGAGCCCAAACTATAGTATTCTTTGTTGTTTATGTAAAAACCATAATTTGAATTTCTTGACCTTGGTTTAAGAGGATGTTGACAGAGAGCTCTGTGAACCCATTTACAACCTTTGCGATCTGTATGAGTTAGGGCCAGGGCCAAGAATACTCGAGTCCTTTGATTTAGAGGGGAAAACAGTAAGAGTGAGATGGAGGCATTTAAAGAGGAAGGAGAGAGGTTGTTAGGCCTAAAAGAAACCCTAGAGCCAAAGGGATGAGGAAGCCCATGAAACCCAAAAGAACCCTATTTTTCCAAATGAAACCCTCGGTGATCTCTGTAACCAGACACAATAAATTAGAATCTACCCACTTTAAAACTTGGGAAAGGAGGTCTGTCTTTCAAGAAAACCATGGAAATTGACCCTGCATGCTGTCGAAATGCAGATATTGCTACCGGCCAAAAGGGGAAATGAGAGGTTTGAAGATTAAAAAATGATAGAGATACAGATTCTCGATATCCTTTTTCTGAAGTGGGTCTAATTTGGCCACAGAGAATTAAGCGTGGAAAATTTTGCTCAATTTTGGATACGAACAGAGAGGGAGAAGGTATGCATTGTTTCCATATCTATATCAAATTCTGCTAACTTTTGTAAAACTCAACTAGATGATGGTGTTTAATTGGGTCTTCTATTATATGCATGTCTGATGGCAATGTGTACAAAGTGCAAAATCATAACGCCTTCTCAATTCTGCATTCTCAGTTTTGCATTAGTTGACATTTCCCATAGACGGCTTCTTTACTGTGATCGAGTAATCAAATGATTTTGATATATAATTTCATTACTTTTTTTCATATTTCACATTCATATGCATTAATTTTAAGTCTTTAATTTATTCTTTAAAATCTGAATATGACATTTGTTTCATGATTTACATAATTTTCTTCTCTATATTTTCCTACTCTGTTTATTAGGCTCCCTAAGGGTTCTGAAATTTGGAGTTTCTGTTGCAGGTTTCCATAAATGGGATCGATTATTTTTTAACTTTGTTGCAATTTAATGATTTTGTTTAGCTTCATGGCTATATTACACTCATCTGAGTAAAAAATTCTACATCAGAATATTAGAAATATATAATTAGCTACACTGTCAATTTTTATTCCTTCGTTCCATTTTTTTTTGTGTTCAGTCAACATACTCTATTTTGTCAATTGTTTTCTATTTGGTTTTATATAATTGGGTTTGGTTGTAACTTATGTATTTTAAATGTGATGAAAGTCTATTTCTATTGTATCAAACTTAAGAAGTAAAATATATAAGGAGTTCTAGACCTTAAATAGATGAACTTAAACATGTCATAGACCCTGATTAAAAATCAGGCCCATTGACCAACAAATCAAAAGAAATCAGAGACATAGATAACTGGTGGAGAAAAGAATCAGAGCCAACTTGCAAAATAATCCAAAGAGGTGACATTGAGCTCCTTAGTAACTGCTCCACCATTCGTAGCCATAGCAAACCTCGCAGTTTGACCAAGAAATATAATCACTCTTTTTGCTTGTTTAGCACATTCTTGAATTGGTTAAGGGGATTGGACCTTAATTGGACATCCTACAGTAGAGAGGTCACATTTGAGGGAGGAGTAGCTCTCTCCATTCTTCATTATAACATTTTGACTGCATTTTACTATCATTTTCATCACTAAAAAATTAACCTGTGTCTCCCAAGATGAAGCCATTAGAAGGAACCCACTAAACTCATAGCCTAAAACAGGAAGTAGATTTCTAGGATGAATTTATACAGCTTCTAGGTTAACACCTAAACCACCCCAAAATATAGATAGAGCCCTGATTATAGGCATGAACTTCATAAAATCAATCAAACTAGACATAAATATTGAATAAATGCCAAAATCTACTTTATGACAAGGTTTTTCTCTCAAATAATTTGACCTTAACAAATGAACGGGTATGAAAACCTGACCAAATGCTGGTCATAAACTAAACTTCAAAATGACATTTTCCTCTTTGAGTAAAAATTAAACTTACGTTTCATTTATTGTTTGCAAGACAAATGACCAAACATCAATGAAATATGAAGAGAGCCTCTTCTATAAAAAGTTTAAACTACCTCTTAAACATTGTCTAAAGGTTAGCTCCATGCATTCTATTGAAGAATGATTAACCAAGTGATCAATTTCTTGTAGAGCCTTGATTATTGATATCTAATTTACCTTCCACCTTTAATAATTACTGACTATTACTAATTGTTCATTTCGAATAATGATATAGTGTCCCCCATTTGACGTGCAAATATTGCACTGGATGGTAGTTGGCAGGGTTGGAGTTTGACTTGATCTTTATTAGTAATTAGAATTATAAGGCTTGCCACTCAGAGTTGAGTGGCTGGTTCTTCCTATAAAATGGGATGAGACTTCACCGATCAGTTTCTGTTTAAATAAAGGGGTCCCTTCTTTTGTGCTATTCCCACGCTCAGACCTAGTTGTAGTCCCCATTAATGAATGAGACAGTGACTGGTCGTAAATTGTTGAGAGATATGTTCAGTCAATTTTGATTAGATACTTTTAATAAAGGAACTTACATTAATTTTGGATTGTTGGAGCTAGAGGATACACAGGTAGCGCTGGGATGAAGAAGGAAATCATCGATCATAGCAGCACAAACCTGATTCTTTTTCAAAACTTAACTTACGGGCAACAACAGGTATGCTTGACATGAATGCCTCGGGCTCCTTCAAATTGACATCTCATGGGGAGGGAAACCTCCTTAGACACTCGGTATCACAGGGTTGTGACAAGGTTCTTAATTTTTTTTTTAATTTGTATTGCCTTATTTAAATTAAATATGATAACTACAATAAAAATAAAGTATAGGGAGGTGGGCATATTTTATGGGAACTGTCCATGGATCTGATTCAGACTTGTAAGCCATTTGCATAACAATACACACACATTCCTCCTTTTACATACTATTTTTAAGTTACATATTCATTTTATTGTTGCTGGCCAAAAGGGGAAACAAGAGGCTCTGAGAGAGCATAACACAAACATAGAAATGCACCACTCCCAAAAGGGACGCAGGAGAAAGCTAAATAACAGAGAAGCACCCGGATAAGAAAAAAGAATAGAAAAAAAAAAATCTATGGATCTATTTCTCTATAATGTTATCTACTAATATAAATTTTTAATAGATTATTATTAAGATTATTATGCTAATTTAAAATAAGTTTAAGTTATTGGATTATTCTTTCACTTGTTTTTTAACTCTTTATTTACTGTAATATTTTTAATAAAGATCATTGTTTTAATGGTGGACATTATTTGTAAATATAATTGTTGTTATAGAGTAAAAAAGAAATAAATAAATGAAAAATTTTGATAATTACAATGCATAGAATAATTTATACCATCTAAAACCCTTTTTGTTCAAAAGCTTCAACATTATAATGCCTTTACATCAGTTACTACAAACTAGATCTAAGATCTTTGTGGGGAACATTTGTTATTAGCTATTGATTCATATTATTTTTTATAATTTTTTCCTAATCCCTATGGTATTATTATAGATTTGACTAAATTTTGCTTTATTATGGACTTTTTTGTTCTTTTTCTTGCTCTTGCTTTTGATGTTTGTCTTTTGTTTATTTGGCTCTATCCGATTTGTGTGAATTCCATCTTTTGCAGAACTCCTTGGACTGTCCTTTTCTCACTATGCTTTTCATTTTATTCTATTGTAACAAGTTTTAGATCCCTGTCAAAACCTATTTTTTATTCTTGATAAAAATATAGATAATCTCATAATTCTTAAGATGAGATATATCTTCTATTTAAGAATACCATGGTTCAAATCTCGTAAACTTTCCAAAAATTAAGTTGGTTGTATAAAATTTCATATCGTAATGACTAAGCAATAGGCTTCATTGACATTGTCAATACTACACCATTTAGTTTCTTGATGATCTTTTATTTTGATTTGGCTTCATTTAATGATAATATTAATTAAAATGAAAATGAAGATATGCTTATTATTTCTTTTTTTTTTTTTCCATTTTATTGTATAAATCTTTTAATGAACTTTTAATTTTAGGTTGGATCTGAGTATTCTATTCATTATTATATATGTAGAATCTAGGAATAAGAAGGTGATGGATCCCTAAAATATGTCCAACATTAAGTTTGAGAAGAAGTTCAGTCTACCGCGAAGTTACATGGTGTGTTTACAATTACATTTGTAGAGATATTATTATAGTTTCAAGTAAAAAGCTAATATGAAGTTTATGTGAGATTCAATGCAGGCATAGATGGGCAAGGAGACATGAAGCCCAACTGTAGGACAACAACTATGTAAAAGACGGTCATATCCATAAAGGTAAACAAGGTTAGTGTTATGTATTAAACCCTTTACTTTTTACATGTTGACGTGGGTTCCATTAAAAACTAAAGTTAGGTATGTTCAGAAAGTTATTGCGATGGATCCAATTCTTTGAAGTAGAATCTTCCAAAATTCTTTTATAAGCTTATTTTTAAGGATGTGAAAGAATTTCATCTATGATTAAACAATCTACTTCTTAAATTAAATTTAACAACTAGTTTTTTTATGAATACTAATTTGAATACTTCAACCATCTTATTGTGATCCCTCAATTCTGAATAATGATTTGATTCCCTAATCTATCTTGGCAAGAAGATGCTTTTAATTGATTTGTTATATATTAATCAAGAGATTCAAAATCATACTCTCTGACTTTTTTTTTTGATTAATTTGTAATTTTAGAACCCATTGATGTAATGCAAGCAGTTATGATGTCCTATATTTTTTTCTAAAATTGGTAGCATCTTTGGTTGTAGCAAGTTAAGGCATCTCCCCATGCGTGCACCTTTCAAACAAAAACAGAAATGTGGAAAGCTTTCCATGAGATTTGTCTTACAGATCAATCTTTTTCATGGGGAGAAGAGGGTAGAGTGGACACCTAGGTAGCCTTCTAGATTTAGTGAAGCTAAATTGATAGTGCCCGTTTGCTGAAATTCGACACATATGATTCTAATGTATCCTATTAGGAACTGTGAATGCTCATTTCTTTGACAAATGTGAGTTGAACCAAAATTCTTTCACCAACAAAATGGTAAATTAGATCTTTTCGATGCATAAGAAAGAATGCACATTGGAGGACATCACTTATTAGGAGCAACCTGAATAAGCTATAAAATACCTAGGCTTAATGAAATCGGGGACCTGTTGAAGGGAAAGGAAACTTGTGATCATTTTAATGATTATGGTGAAAGGCTCGTTTTAATGCTACCTAAGAGGCTTGTACTAAATGGATGTTTAGTCAATGTAAACCACTGAAGTGAGGGAGGATGATGCTTATAAGAACAAATCCTTATTTTGTTCTTTTTGGAGGAGAGAGATTGAACCATTCACGTATAATTCTGTATAATCATGTCTTAATTGTGTTCACAAGAAAAGACAAACATGCAACATGTGATTTAAATTCACCAATATAATAATTGAATCTGTGACTGATATTGTACAGACTCATGTTGAATTATTAGTAGATATATTAAAAAATTCACAGCTCTAACCAGCTTCTTTGAGTTAGTTTCCATTATTTTTGAAGATATTTTAAATTTATTTGTTTATATATAAATGTTTTTAAAAATAACTTAAAATTAAAATAAGTTGAAAACCACTGAAGTGTGGGGAGGCTGCTGCTAAGAAGTTAAGAATGGATCAGTATGCTATGCTTTCTGGTGGGGAGAGATTGAACCATTCAAATATAATTCTGTCAAATCAGCTCTTCATTTTATCCATGAGATTAGACAAACTTGCAACACATGACTTGAGTTCACTGATATCATAATTGAATCTATTTTAGACTGACATTATACAAGGTCATGTTCAATTTGTAGTAGATATATTCAAATACTCACATTTTTAACCAGCATCTTTTAGTTAGTTTAAGTTATTTTAAAAGATATTTTAAATTTATTTTTATTTATATGAATATCCAAAAAAAATAACTTAAAATTAAAATATGTTAAAAATTTAACTTGACCAAATTAAATGAAGTTGGTTAAAAATGTGAGCATTTGAAAATATCTCCTAAAAATTGAACAAAAGTTTGTACAATATCAGTCTAAAACAAATTTTGATATGATATTGGTGAGTTTAATTGCTTGGTGTAAGCTATCCTCTTATCATCCCCAAAACCTGGGAAGAATTTGCCATACATGAAATCTGTCTTCTTGAAAATTGGAGAAATATTGGAGTTTTCTGAGTAATGTGGAGCACATGTTAAGAATTCTCTTGTAGCAAGGTTCAATTCAAGATTTCTAATATTACTAGAGGAATAGAAAAATTCTTATTATGATTAAACACACTTTAAACAAAACATTTTAAAGGGATGGTTACATCTATTGCCTTTTGTTGTAAGATTTTCAACAAAATGTTAGAGTTAATCCTTGAATCTATTGAGTTTATATGATTCAATTATTTTATCTCTAAAGAGGCATGCTCCTTTTTTCTTTTTCTTTTTTTGAAAATGTCATCTAACATCTAATTTACCTTTATTTTTGTTTGCAGTGGAGTATCTGAAAGTTGTGTTTTGAATTTGACATAAAAATTTATGCACAACAAAGGGACAACTACGTTATGGTGTGCATACACTTGGTTTTAATCTTTTCACTTTATGTCCTTCAAGAAGCCTCATGATCTATTTTTTTATTCCTGCTAAGTTGTGTTAATATCTACAAATTGTTAGCTTGCAATGCATAATATTCTTTTAGACTTCTTGTTTGTCATATATATTGTACCTACAGTATATCCAGTACTTTGGAGAAATGCTTGACATGGTAAAATAAAAGTGTTGATAAAGATTAGAAATTTTTAACTAGGCTAAGCAGTTGAAATAGAATATATTAAAATAAAACAAATAAGAAGTTGATGAAGCAAAGTGTTGATATCTTCAGAAATTGATGGAAAATTGGGATAGGAAAGAAACCTTGGCATTATTATTGGAGGCAGTCAAATAGCTCTACATTTGGTCTATGGAATTTATGGTCCAAAACGAATGCTAAAATATCTTGGAAAACTAACTAGATAGAACAGAGCGTGGACCAAAAGAGAAGCTTGTATTCTTGAACATTGAGACTTGTGACACAAAGATGTATGACTAATCAAAGAAAAGATACTTTCAATCCATATAAGACTTGTGACACAAAGATGTATGGCTAATGAGTAGAAATTGAATGAACAGTGAGTTTTCATTTAGAAAATAGTAATTTTATGTATTGAAACTTCTTCCCAAACTTCAAATCAGCCAACTCCTTCCTTTCCTCAACCAAAAGAATCCTTTACAATGTTTCTCAATAGTTACATCTCCTTTTAGCTAATTTTTAAACCTTTTGACTATTGGGACAACATTAGTGCAATTTTGCACTTTTAGAACTTTTGCAATCTTTAAGAACATTTGAAAAATTTTGAAAAAAAACTTGACATATGACCCCAAACTATTACAAATAGATCCAAATAGGTCTAATAGATCCTCATACAAGATAAAATACCATTTAGAAATATTTTGACAAGTTTTCAATATTATGACAATATTTGTCAATAATTTACAATATTCCATCCTCTTCTTGACAACTTTGCACCAATACCTAAAAAATGCTTCCTACTACATGGAATGACTTCAAAGCATCATAAAATGGTACTTAAGACCTTATTTAATATAAAACAAAACACAAAGTTATATTCTCTCTTTGCGACTTCTTGCCCAAGCTTTGATTTCAAACGACAGCTTCCCATGCCCACCTCCCCTAAGGGAGAATCTTCCCCCTTGGCAAGTCCCCCTACTAGTCCCGATGGAATCCATGCAGTTCTCATGAATACTTCTGTCACAGTCCCTATGGTTGAGTCAATGGTGGATACCCAAAAAGCGTCCTCTTCTGTCGACGCCCCTTTTTCTCCCCCAAAATCCAATTGGAAGGGGGCCCTTATTGGTGAAGCTCAACAATCTCTGGAGGCTCTTCTTGTTGACTTCATTTAGACTGAAGAAGGTGTTGAAATTTCACTCCTAGATTCTATGGTGAATAGAACGATGGCGGATTTCTAGCTGGCCCTGGTAGGTCGATTCTTCAACTTTCGATGTACCGTCGAAATGGTTAGAAAATGGGTGTCTAACTAGTGGAAGATCAAATGATCTATCCTTGTATCTGTTATGTCGGGTGGGTTATTTCTGTTTAAGTTCACCACTCTAGAGGATCTGGCTTTTCTTCTGTCGAGACTGTGGGTCTATGGGAAGCACTTCTTGGCCCTTGCAAAATAGAAACCCAGGTTCAACCTGGTGATAGAACTAACTAGAATGGCCCTGGTTTGGGTCCAAATCCCTGGACTCCCTCTAGAATACTAGGATGAGCAAGTGTTCCAATGGATAGGTGAGTCCTTCAGCATGTTTATCACTACTAACCAGGTAATCCACTCTAAATCCAAGTTGGTTTTTGCAAGGTTCTGTGTGAATGTCACCCTAAACAAAACTCTACCCAACTTTGTCATTTTGAAATACAAACTGGGAAAATGGACCCAAGTGCTAGTGTATGAAAATGCCACCCTCTTCTATTGGAAATGTGATTATAGAGGTCACACTAGTGACACTTGCAAGACCTCTCATTCAGGATCAAAAAAAGGGAATAAGGATAAAGGAAATATTGAAGCCCCACCCATGATAAAAGAAGGGGAAAAGGGGAAGACATGCCCACCCCTCATGGCTAATGAGATAGAAAACCCAACAAAGGAAAACCAAGTACTTGAAGAAGGAGAGATCATTACCCCTCTGGTGAATGAAGAGGTGCACTCTATTCTAAGCTCTCCAGAACCTCTACCTATAGAGGATCCCAACCCCTTTCCTATGGTAGAGCCTCTAAAGAACCCTCCAATGACCTCCCCGGAGAGGAGTGAGACTTTCCTCATTGAGGAGGAACAACCTTCCATTATGGTTTCTCTTGAGCTGAAATCCCCAAAATCTGATTCAAAACCTTCATCATAGCTTGAGAGGAAGAACTCTTCTAGCTCCCTAGATGATGACTGCATTGTGGGTGAGGATGAGAGGGAATGGAAAATGCAGAAAAAGAAAACCAAACCCAAGAAGGCTGGTGTGGAAATGGATACTCCCAGGTGAAGACCACTAGAGCAAGCAAGGAGATCAAGAGGGACCACAAGGGATGTTGTAGCAAGTAAGTAGCAAACCCTGGAATCCAATTTTAAAAGTAAGAAATGATTAGTCTTTCTTGGAATGTTAGGGGTTTAAACAACTCCCTTAAATAATGTGTTGTTAAACACTACATTTAGGATCATAAGTTGGATATTTTGTTCATCCAAGTTAAGATGTCTACTAGTAATTTTTCCACCCTGGCCTCCAATCTTTGGTCGGGTGCTGCTTTCCTCTACTCTGAAGCTGTGGGTGCGTCTGGAGGCATTGCTATGCTTTGGAACCCTAATAAAGTCACTAGCTATCAGGTCACCTCCTCTCCAAACTTCCTTTCTATTACCTTCAGGAAGAATGGGCTTGACTGGATCACTTTCAATATTTATGCCCCTAACACCAGGGCTGGTAGGGCCTCCCTTTGGACTAACCTATCTATCTGGATAGATCAAGACACTATTGATAATTATTTGTTGGTTAGTGACTGCAACACCCCTCTCTCCCCTCAAAAAAATGTGGTGGATTAATGGATTACTCTTATAGTATGGAGGACCTGGCAGACTTTATTTCTTCCATTGGCTTCCTAGACATTTCTCTGAAAGGGAACCTCTTCACTTGTACCAACAATAGGAAGGGATCCCATCTCATCCAGCTATGAATTGATCACTTCCTCGCCACCTCTTCATGGGACCTATCCCTAAATTGAACACTGACCTCCCTCCCTAAAGCCACCTTTGATCATAAGCCCCCCTCCTCTATTGGCATGACACCCCTAAGGTTGGCCTGACCCCCGTCAAATTTGAAATCATGTGGTGCTCTCACCCGTCCTTTAGAGATCAAGTGAAATTCTGGTGGGCCACCAATATCAAAGGCACTACCATGTTTAGAATTGCCCAAAAGCTAGAAATTATTAGAAGAGAGGTTAAAGGATGGAGCAAACACAACTTTGGTGATTTCTGAAAAGAGAAAATGGAGCTGACTGAAACTCTAGATTCCCTCCAAGCCCAATTGGCTTCTGGATCCCCCAACCCAGATACAGGTGGAAGAGGAGTTGACTTGACACAAACGGTAGGAAACTCTAAAAAAAGAGGAAATCTACTGCAAGCAAAGATCCAGAATCTAGTACCTTGCTGAAGGGGACGGGTATGTGCAAGATCATGAGGGGCCAAAAAGTGGCGATGTGAAAAATATTCAATTTTCACTCGTCCAAAAGTGCATGAAAATGCTTGTTGACTTTTTAGTAGGCGTGGGTGTTAGTACAACTGGGAAAACCTAACACCATAGCACAGGCCTAATCCGGTACTCAATACCATATTGGGTACCCAATACCCGTGGCATAAATTCAAAACCCGCCAGCCCTTTTCGTCATTTCTTTTCACATTGTTTGCTTGGGAAAACAGCTTGAAGTTTCATATACATGATATATTTTCAGGTATTTGATTTTCAAATTCAATTCCCGAGCATATTCGGTAAGTAAATTATTTGTATATTTTGATTATTTTATTTCATTTTCATGCTAAATGTAGTTTTTTTTGTTGAAATAGGGTTTTGTATTTATTTTTGTAAGAATATATGAAATCAGATTGAAATTTAGATTTTTTTAAATTTAATTAGGCATGGATGACAACAATGAAGAAAATAACCCTCCCACACCAAATAACAATCCCGAAAACAATCTCCTGTGTCAAAACCCTCGATCTTTAGAAGATTTGATATAAGATAATTTGAACACAATATGAGGTTTCCAAAACACATATCAAAATATACCTACATTAGGTCCCATGCTTGCCACACTAAATACAATTGTTGAAAATATTGACACACTCACGCAACAACATAATGCTACTCTTCATTGGTGTGATTATATGCATGCCCAATTTGATGATGGGCTTGACCATGGTGGGATTGTGACCCTTAATATAAGTAAGGAATATATAGCCACCCTTTTTGTCAATCCTAAAATCGGAATACAATTTCACCCCAAAAAGCCCAAATTATCAATAAAATGGTGCACAAATGAAGCAATACGCACACACTTTTGGGATCGTTGGTGGATGGTTTTTGATAAACCACCCCATAGCAATTTGGAGGTCCCATTTTATTTCATAAAAAAATTTTATGCTAAGTTTGTGCCTTGTCACCATGTTAATTATTGGAGTATGAGGCCCAACATGGGCGTAGGCAGAGGAGCTCCTTAGACTAGGCCATTTGCCTAGTGCAAGAAGGCCACTACCTTTGTCCCCCCCATTGATGTCACACCCCCTCCTCAAGTGCAGCAACTCAATATCATTACAGAGCCTACCTCACAAACTATTAGGGCCATTCATTTACTGAGTGATTAGTTGATCATGCAAACCAGGTTAGTGTTGCCTCCTAGTGTGGATGATGCTAGCACATCGACATCTCATCGGAGTTCACATGTATGTGTATACTAATGAAAGTATCTTCATAGAATTAAGGTTAATGATCAATAATAAATGAAGTAGTAACTAATTTAAACCACAAAGCAATAGAGCAAACTATAGCAAATTAATGATCAATTGAGCATCCTATGGCTCTCTAACTAAGATGTTAATGAATATGCTCTCAGCTAGCTCTCATTAATGACAGTCCTACAATGAGAATGATAAAGACAAACAATGCTAAAGCTAACAATTATCAAAGTAAATGCTATTTAAACTCTGAAATTACTTTCTAAACTCAAATTGCAAGAGGTTCAATGAAATTCTCAGATGTGTGGTTGATAATTATGAAGGATTTTGCTCTTCCTTTTATAGATTTTCCCAATGGTAGGGGGTGTAGTTGTGTTTGATCATGATTAAACCTTGGTTGAGTTTTTGGTTCCACCCTTTGAAGACAATGCAAAGTTTGTGTCCTCAAAGCTTGGGACAAGTAGACAAGATGGATGGTCAAGATTCTCTTTCACTTTGAGTGATTGAGATTGAATTTGGTTTGATCCATGTGAATGTCTTTCCTTAAATCTCATTGGTTGATTGATTTTCCTCTCCTTTTAGGTTGTTGACAGTATTTGAGATTTATTAATTGATTTATTTTAGCCATGTACCCCTTGAATGGGTTGAATTTAATTTAATCCAAGACTATACAATTAATTGACTTAATTGTATTTTGATTTGATTGCACTTGATTAAAATGTTCTCAATTTTGATTTATCTCAAATTAAGGCTTGATTTTAATTTTGATTGGCTAAATATGTATTGTGATTCAATTGATTCAATTATGTCCTTGATTTTCTTTGATTTGACTTGATTTTCTTTGATTTGATCTTTTTCCATTTTTAGGTGATTACAAATGCCCCTCTTTGAGTTGACATGCAAAGCATGTCGATTCAAAGAATACTCTGATCTTGCTAATGATAGATCCTGATTCATTGATGGTCAATCCTTTGATTTTCGTTTGATGTCTTTTGATGGTCAATCCTTGATTCTTGATACAAGATTGATGTGGATATGATCGATATGAAACTCTCTTGATTGATGTGGTTCCCCGATGATCATTCTGGATATGATGGTTGATTTGATGATTGATCCTGATATGATACCCGATTTGATGATTGATATGAAACTCTCTTGATGCCAAAACATGATTTGATGATTGTATTCGGTATGGTGCCCCTTTTGTTTGATTACAAAAAAAAATTTGTTAAAAGATTTCACTTTAATTTGATGATCAATCCCTTGATTTTCGATGATGTTACTGATGATTTTGATCTGATTAGCCGATGGTATGCCCCCTCAGAAATAAAACATATCATTGTTTTGGTTTGATAATTTTCAATGATTGATTGAGATGTTTTCATTTCTGAAAAATACTCATGATATGCCCTACTTCACAATTTTCCCCAGTTAAATATATAGGTTAATATAGGTTGAAGTCAAATTTTCACCTCAAAATTAGGTCAAATTAGCTTAAATAGGTTGAAAAACCTAGATTTACTATTCATTTTCACTTTTGTCTTTGGTGATTTTGCTCTAGTTCTCCTTCGATTTTCGAGATGATTGTCCCTATCTGAGAGCATCGATTTGAGAGGTGTCAGAGATATGCAAGGCCACCTGACTATGGACCTCCGGTAAGTTATTTCAAACTCCCTCATTGCATTTATTGCTCATTTATTACAAATTTTGATTTCATCACTGCTTAGAATATGTAAAATTACACCTAGGAATATTTTGTTGTCGCCTATGCCTTTTTACTATCACATCCATGCATTTCATTCACGCTTATGTGTAGTTAATTATTGCCTAAGACATTTTCATTCTTGCCTGAGAACAAAACATTCACACGTAGAGCTAGGGAAAAAATGCCACTTTTCATTTATGTTACCGCGTGGGAAACCCTAACAATTTACTATCACCTAGGCCACATTTCGTTATCACCTAGCATGATTCAATGTCGCCTATGCATAATTTTTCGCTTAAGATAGAAGTAATGTTTCTTAACAACCTTGTTTTATTGCTTAAAAGAAATGTCGCTTGGGATGATTAAAATCACGCCTGCAGACTTTTGAAAAAAAATTTATACTTGTACTTGATTGTATCTGATGAAAAATTTGATGACTTCCATTGCTTGATTCGAATGATTAAATTAGGTTTGTTGCATTTGAGATAACAATTGATTAGAATATCAGTATAGTAATACCAAGGAATGTGATTTGTCAATCTGATATGATAGGTTGATGGTTTGATATTTCACTCTCAAGATCTAGAGAGATAAAACAATGATTTTCCTTCCTCAAGATATAGAGTTAGGAGATAACTTGATCGACATTAGCTATTCCTTGATATAATATGCTGATATTTTTCTTTTGTTTTGCCAAATAGGCTCACTTTCCTATATTGTATCTCCAATCAGTTGCTTCATGGGTCATTGATCTCGGGCAGGCACTTACTCCAGTGGAGTACCGTGTCATCGAGATTTGCAGTTTGAGTTTTCTTCTCATTCTTCTCCTATTCCAGCTAAACCATGGGTTATTGACAGCTATGGGGGAGCGTTGGCACTTTGACCACAATAATTTTCATCTTCCACATCGCAAGATGACTATCATGCCAAAGGATGTGTATCATTTGCTATGTATCCCATACCGAGGAGAGATAGTCTATTATGATTTTTTCTTTGATTCTATTGTCTGTTGACGAGTGTTCAGGGACAATACTATTGATGATGATACTATCACCTAGCCGTAGTTTTCATCCTTTCCTACATTGCTTGCAGTACTTGGTGCATTGATTGGTGGTTTTCTTCTTCCCAACTGATGAGGTCATGGTTTTTCTATTGGTTGGGTTAGGATATTGGAGGATTTACTAGCACAACCTTGATTGGGGTTCCTATTTGCTAGCGTAGTTATATCAAGATCTTCATGAGGTGGTATATAGTGAGAGTTCTTCCTTATATGTCGATGTTGTGGTTCTTTAGTTATGGATCTGGGAGCATCTTCCTATTACTAGCCCTATTTCTAATAGGGTTCAGGCTCGTGGTTTTCCATATGCTTTTCTATACACTGGTATGGTGATTCAACATCATTTAGGTCATCTAGATTATTGGTGCTGGGTTATAGATGATCTTGATCAGGTTCACTGGCATCCATACATTAGTTGTGAGGGTTAGAGAGAGGATGATGATGAGTTACCATACATGTTCACTCCTCATTGGATGATTGGCAGGTTTGATACTACTATTGAGTAGTTCTATTTTGGTAGAGTTCTTAGGCAGTATGGTCGGATGCAGGGTATGCCTCAGGGTGTAGCCTTATATGCTTGAGTATAGGCAGAGAGATTGATGTGGGGTCCTTTGATTGATTATGAGTTTTCTTTGGATCAGATTGCTGGCATGACATATTGTAGATGGGAAATACTTCTTGGTATGGAAGATGTGGGTATGTCCCATGAGTATCAGGACTGGTGGTCTCAGAATAGGTTTATTCTCTTTACAGATCCAGTAGAGCCTATTCTAGGTCTGCATGATGGTGGTGGTGGTAGTGGTGGTGGTGATAGGAGACATTAGAGACAATGAGGATGTAGAGATCCTCTGATTATTGCTAGTAGAGGATGAGTGAGAGATCAAGCTAGAGGACATGATGATGCAATCAATGTACATCCTAGAGAAATAGATAGGCAATAGAGAGTTCAGAGATAGTAGAGACAACAACAACAGGCTCATGTTGATGTGGCTAGGCAGATTCTAGGTGGTTTAGACCCTCTGGTTTAGTTGTAGAGAGTTTCCTTAGCTCAGCAAGATGATGTTCTAGCATAGCAGGATCAGGTTCCAGCATAGCAGGTGCCTACACAGGTTTAGTAGTCATGGGAATAGAGACAGGGTTCACAAGATGTTCCCACTATGGGTACTGTAGTACGAGAGGTTCAAGCTATGAGGATAGATATGTCCACTATTGTTGGGTGTTTAGATTAGGTTGTTGCCTTGATGCAGCAATTTATGTCTGCTATGGTTCATAGATAGAGCGGAGCAAGCACTTATGAGGCTCCTCCTCATTAGGATGATAGAGGTCCAAATGGATCTGATCCTATAGGATCTTGATTTGATTGATGACAGATTCACCCATTGTTGATGTCCATTGTTTCACATTTTATGTTTTTTGATTGGTTGGAACCTTTGATGTATCACTTTGTATGACATTGTATCTTGATATACTGATTTGATGGATCATTAATGAACACTCTTTTGATGATATGTGATGATATATTCCTTCATTCTCCTTGATGAGTTGATTTATGAGATTATCTTTGTATGCAGCTATATGATGTTTATGATGCATTTATTTGTGATTATGTGATGGATGCAATGTATCTTATTTTTATGATATAAATAGATGAATGCCTTGATGTATGGATTTATGAGATGTTTTTCTATTTTTCTATGTATGGATGCAAATTGTTTTATGGCAATATGGATATGGATGATCCTATGTTTTTTATTTTTCAAATGTATGCAATTCTATCTTTAATTACATGTATGCAAATGATGTATGAGTAATGATTCTTTTTCTATTTTCTTCATATTTATGAATAATGATTAATGATATACATGAATGCAAAAGATAATATCCCTTTTGTTGTTTGGAATCAAAGATAATGAAGTTTGAATTGAACCCCCTATTTCATTTTTCCCCTTGAAAATTAAGCTAAGAAAGGCCAAACACATATATATAATGCACTTAATCTAAAATGGATGTAGCTAACTGTCATTATTCAAGATTTTGAGCTTATAATCATCATTGAGCACTTTTGGAATCCTATTTTAGTACAACCATCACTAGTTCAACTATGATGATATGAATACTTGTTGCCTCTTTGTTTTCTTTCCCATTGGTCTCTTCAGTATGACTATCACTAATTGAAGCCAATCATGAGAGTGGGAATACTATTTTTGTCAGATTCTATGTTGCAAGTGGATGTTGGTATTATGATATGGAAAATCAAAATAGCCAAGGTATCTATTTGCGTAAACAAGAAGAAATCTTTGTTTTATCCTATGTACAAGTCCTCGATGATTCTTTGATGATCACATCCTTAGACAAATAACTCATGATTTAAAACTTTGATTTTAAGACAGTCATTTAGAAATCAAGAAAATATCATCCTTTCATCATAGCTTGTCTAGTCTAAAACTTTCATCAATTTGCTAGAAAGAAATGATTTCATCAATTGAGTCAACACTTAGAAAATTTTTGCAATGTTTTTCAAATCCATAGTTCAATTTTAGTTCCATCCATTTCATACTTTTAATCCTGATAAAGGTAAGGTCATTTGGATCAATTTTTTTGTTTTAGGCTCAAATTGGATTGCGATGTAGATTTGATTAAATGTTCCTCTTTCAAGTGTGATGAATTGGTTCTCTGATTGAATAAAGCTTGTTGATGAATCCTCGCTCCTTTAGATTAGATTGCCCCCAGTTTGATATTGATTTCGTTCATGGGACTTAGGATAATTTTTCAATTAAGTGACCAAAATCTTGAGTTACTTTCAATTGAAACTATGGGGTTTTATTATGCAATATATACAAATGCTGGCGACTGCAATATTTACAAGGTGACCCTCTAGGTATGCGACTGATTTGGACTTTCAATGGCACCTATTTACCAGGTTTTCATGGATTGAATGGATCTAGCTCTTTTTTCTATTTTTTTTTTAAAGCTTTTTCTATTTTTTTGCTACCAAGGTGCCTATTTGCTAGGTTTTCACCAAGGTACTTTTCTTCTTTTTTTAATTTTTTTGTATTTTTGTGGATCATATTTGAATGTTTTTGCTTTCTTCATGCTCAATTTTTCACTTTTTTTGATCTTTTATGCTTTTCCAATGTTTTTGGTCTTTTCAAGATCCATTTTCACTATGTACAATAAATATGATGCTCCTCCATCTAATACTCTTTATACCCTTTCGTCTTCCTCATGTGTAGAACTTCTTGAGATGTATGCTATTTATTGGCTCTTGCAATTCTTCACCATCACAATCTGCTAGTTTGTATGTGCCAGTCCCAAAAATTTCCACAATGAGAAATGGTCCTAACCAGTTTGCTTCCCATTTTCATTTCTTTTCCCTTTCTTCTTGGTTCTTTGGATTTTCTCTCAAAACTAGGCCCCCTATTTTGAATGTTCTTGGCTTGATATGTTTATTGTATGCCTTGGACATCCTATTCTAGTATAGCTTGAAATGATCAAATGCTTGCTTCTATTTTTCATCCAAGAGTTATAGTTCTTACAACTTTGCAACCCTATAGTCTTCCTCATTTATCAATCCATGCATGGATATCCTCAAAGATGGGAGTTCTACCTCTAAAGGAAAAACCGCTTCTATTCCAAAGACTAATGAAAAAGGTGTAGCCCCTTTTGGTGTTCTTATGGTTGTTCTATAAGCCCACAAGGTCGGGTTTATCTTGAAATGCCAATCTCTACCAGAATTGTCCACCGTTCTCTTCAAAATCTTCAATATGTTTTTATTGGTTGCTTCTGCTTGTCCATTACCTTGAGGGTAATAGATTGAAGATGAATGATGAATCATGTGAAACTTGGTGCACAATTCTGTTATGTCTTTGTTCTTGAAATGCTTTGCATTATCAGTTATGATGGCATGAGGTATGTCGTATCTATAAATAATATGATTTAGGATAAACAAGGATACTTATTTTCCTATTGAAGTTGATAGGGGTACAACTTCCACCCTCTTAGTAAAATATTGAGTTGTCGTGATGATGAATTTATGGCCATTTGAGGATGGTGAATAAATCATGCCTATTAGGTCTAAACCCCATTGGTAGAATAGCCATAGTGTTGTCATCAAAAGAAGCTCTTGTGTGGGTGCATGTATCAAATTTCTGTGGAATTGAAATTTCTTACAAGTTTTTGCAAAGTTACATGAATCTTTTTCCATGGTAGGCCAAAAATAACCTATCCTTAGAAGTTTCTTGGCTAGGGATAATCTGTTTGAGTGTGATCCACAAATTCCTTCATGGATTTCTCGTAAGGCTAAGTTTGATTCTTCCTCTTCTAAACACCTAAGGAGCATTTTGTCAAGACCTTTTCAATACAATGTTTCAGAAACTATAGTATATTTGGTGGCTTGATGAATGAAGATTTTCTTTTGGTTTCTAGTTTGGTTGATAGGAAGGGTTTGATCTTTCAAGTAGGTGTAAATTGATTCATACTAGGGTGATTTGGTTGTAGTTAGTAGGAAAATGGTATAAGGGTGGTTTGGGTCAAATGCAGGTTGAATCACTTCTTCTACTAAGAACTCGTATCTAGCACTTTAATCAGGCATCTACAAAAGTGAGGCCAAAGTTGCCATAGCATCCACTGCTTTGTTCTTTTCCCTTGGTACTTGTTCAAATTTAATGAGTATGAAATACTTCTTGAGGCTTTGCACCATGTTTTTGTAGGGTACTAATTTGTCATCCTTTGTTTGATATTCTTCATTCACTTGATTTATGACTAATTGTGAATCTCCATAAACCTTTAATTCTGTCACTTTCCACTCTAATGCTAGCTTGATTTCAATAACCAATGCTTCATATTCCTCTATATTGTCAGTGCATGGAAATAGAAATTTGTAAGACTTAGGGATAGTAGAACCTTGAGGTGTGATGAGAAGTATGCCTGCTCCTGATCCATGGTGAGTGTAGGAACCATCAAAATAAAGCTGCCATGTTTTGGCTTCCATCTTCACAATCTCTGAATCTAGGAATTCCACTTGAATGGGATGATCATCATGAAGTGGTGCTTCTGCTAATTGGTCTACAATTACTTTCCATTTGATTGATTTTGTATCAACATATTCTATGTCAAATTCACTAAGTACCATTACCCACTTTGCTAGCCTTCCATTCAGTGTTGTTTTGCTAAGTAGATACTTCAATGGGTCAATTTTGGAAATGAGCCTTATCTTGTGGGCTAGCATATAATGGCATAATTTTTGGGAAGAAAAAACTATAGAAAAGCATGCCCTTTCCATAAATGTATAGTTCAGCTCGTATTTAACCAAGGTTCTACTAATGTAGTAAATTGCCTTTTCTTTTCCTGTTTCATCCTCTTGTGCTAAAAGTGCCCCCAATGAATTCTCCATTGCTGAAATGTATAGGATCAAGGGCTTGCCTTTGATAGGTGGCATCAAGATTGGTGGATTCATGAGATATTTTTTTAATAGATTAAAGCCTTCTTCATATTTTTCATCCCATTTGAAGATTATATCCTTAAGAAAAAGTAGGGTGAAATTATGACATTTTTTTGCTAATTGGGAGATAAATCTCTTAATGGATTGGATCCTTCCTTGTAAAGATCTCATCTAACTAATGTTCTTAGGTTCTTCCATTTCCATGATAGCCTTCACTTTAGTGGGATCCACCTCTATTCCTTTTGTAGATACAATATAGCCTAGGAGTTTTCCGGATTGGACTCCAAAAGCACATTTCTTTCGGTTGAGTCTAACTTTGAATTCTTCTAACCTTTCAAAAAATTTCACCAAGATTGGTAGGTGTTCTTTCCTTGAATTTGATTTAGCTAATATGTCATCCACATAATCCTCCATGAACTTATGCATCATATCATGGAATATTGTAGTCATTGCTCTTTGATAGGTTGCTCCGGCATTTTTCAAGCCAAATGGCATGACATTCTAGCAAAATTTACCCCATGCACACGTAAAAGTGGTCTTATCTTGGTCTTCTGGTGCTATCTTTAGCTGATTATATCCACTAAATCCATCCATGAGTGAGAATATAGAGTGCCCCGCTATTAAATCTACAATTGCATCAATACTTGGAAGGGGTAAATCATCCTTAGGACATGCCAAGTTTAAGTCTCTAAAGTCCATGCAGATTCTGATGGATTTGTCTACTTTTGATACTGGCACTATATTTAAGATCTATTGTGCATAATCAATGGCCCTTATAAATCCCACCTTTAATAGTTTTTCTAACTCTACTTTGACAAGTAGTGCTATATGAGGATGCATTTTCCTTAGCTTTTGCTTAACAAGTTTTGCTCATTCCTTGATGTTTAGGTGATGCATTATCAAATTTGGGTCTAAACTTAGCATATCATCATAAGACCATGCAAAGTTAACTTGTCTTTCCTTAAAGAACTCAATGAATTCTATCCTTTCTTGGCTAGATAGGGATGTTGCTAAGTGGATGAACTTCGACTCTATTTCTGATCCAATGTTTATCTTTTCTATTGGCTCAATTAAGATCAGAGATCTTTCTTCATAGTGTTCTAGTAGAACATCCAAACTCCCTTCCATAGGTGCCTCAATTGGGTTTTCACCTTTGGAAACATCCTTTATTTCCTTATTTTTTCTTGATCTAATATTGCCACAAAGTGGTTTTCAACACTTGATTCTTTTCCTTTTCTATTTTTATTTTTATTTCATTTTTTCTCGGATTTGAAGTTTGGATTCTCCCTCTAATCATTTCTTCTTGATATTCTCTGATAGAAGAAGGTTCAACCACGTTGAGGTATTGGGACACCATGTTGTCATTTAAGAAAATTGGCAAGGTAGTTGGTTCAATGGCATTCCATTCAATTAAGTTCGGGTGGATGAAAGTTAATGGGTCAACACTTAGGTTCATTTTGATAGGGTTTAAGGTGTAGAGCTTGTTATTGGAGGGTTTGTACATTGTATCTTGAAAATCTCAAACATGGGCTTCCTCTAAATGTTCTAAAGAAGAATGATCAAAGTCCCCCTCACTAGAGTCCTCTCAAGTTTCTATTGGATAAAAGTCATGTGGATTAAACCTAGCATTTGACTCTTCCATAGTAGGTCTCCATGAAGGAATGTATGGTTCACCTACCCACTGATTGATCTCTATCTCTATACTTGGTACATCATTTAGAATCACTCGGCTAGAACTAGATGCTTGATTTGAAGTTGATTCTGTCATTGGTCCTTTGTTTTTGGTAGAAGCATAAGTATGAATAACATCAATGCCCTTGTCTTGGCATGACTCATCTAATAGGGTCTCCCATTCCCATTCATTAGAATTCTCATCACTATGAGACTCTAATTGTAATATTTGGCTATAAAGTTTGGGATGATGTTTTTGAGTGTATCCTTCCTGAAGATACCCTATTCCTAATTTTTCCTTGGAATCTCACTATGTACTTTCTAAGGGCTCAATGATCTCTTCATTCTTTATGCCTAAAGGTCCTTGACCTTTGTATCCCATCTTTTTCATGATTACAAATCCTTTCCCATATTGAGGTGTGGGAATGGTTATATTTTGGATATGTTTGATGTGGGCACTTGATTCTTCATCCTTGTACAACTAGTTTAGGATCTCATTTTATTCTTCATCCATGGTGGATGATGTGCTTTCCCTCACAAAGTTCTCATTATGTTTATGGGTTAGGTTTGAGGGTTTCCCAAAGGACTTGGGTTATAAAGGTAGATCCATCATAGATAGGGAGTATTCACCTACTCCCTTTTGCTTAATCTTACATTGCTTATGAAAAAATTTCATCATTTGGCACATCTTTTGATAATGGGCCTCTTTGGTGTATACTTGAGTAGCTTGGATATTATCTTCTTTTGATTCTTTAATAATATTATCCTCATTAACCCTCTCTTTTCCTTTAGTTGAGGTAGTTTGCTTAATGAGTTTGGTTGTGTCTTCAATAATAACTTCTTCTTCCATCTTTTCTTTCCCTTTCAACCAAGAAGTGTCCTTAGAACTTTAACCTTACTCTATTTTCTTAGGTATAGACCCTTCAATATTATGTGGGACTAGGGAGTCATTGATAGGCTCGACATTATTACAATATTGGAATGGGTTTAGATCCCCACTTATCATTAACTCTTGCCCTAGATATGAAAATTTTAGGCATTGGTGATAAGTTGAAGCAACAACTTGCATTTCGTGGATCCATGGCCTTCCTAACAAGATATTATAAGTCATCTTTAGGTCCAATACTTGGCATATGGTGTCTTTTTGCATGGGACCAACTCTTATAGGTAATACTATGACTCCTTTTGAGGCTCTTTCTTCGTCATCATAAGCTTTTATGGTTATCTTCTTATTTGGGTCAATAGCCTCCTTAGAAAATCCTAGGGCTTTCACCAAGCTAAGGGTACAAATGTTTAGGCCAGCTCCTCCATCTATAAGGACTCTTTTCACCCTATGCTTATGGATCAACACTTCTATACATAAGCACAGATTTTGGGGATGATTAAGGGACATGTCATCTTGTTCAAAAAATGATAGGCAATGAGGTGTGATTAGCTGCCCCACCATATTTTGGAATTTGTCTACCTCCAAATTTAGAGGCACATTTGTTTCCAACAAGGCTTTTTCCAAGATATCTTTATGAATTGGTGATAATTTGAGTAGCTCAAGAATAGAGATTTGAGTGGGAGTTCTTTGTAATTGCTCAACCAAGTTGTATTGCTTTGATGATGATGTTGAAGCTTGGTTTGATATCACCACTTTTGGAGCATTGGTAGGTAGGATAATTTTTTATGTTTTCCCCCTAGTGACAACATTTGATGATACTTCCCTTGACTTATCTTTCACTATGATAACATTTATGGTTTGATCCTCTTCTCTTAGAGTATTTATCGTGTTATCATGTGTAAGAAAATTTCACCTTCTCATTGCCCTTTTTATGATTTTGATTTGTATTTGATGACTCCCCCTTTTCATGATTCAAAAAGGGGTTCTTGAAGGCCGTATGATCTCCATTATTTTGTGGTCCTTCAATTTGAATGGTTCCCTTGTCAATTAAATCTTGCACCAAGTTTTTTAACCTCATGCATTCATTTTCTGGGTGACCCTTATTTCTATGATATTCACAATGATGGGATGTATTCCACCAATAATGTTTAACTTCAGGTTCAAAATCTTTCATATTGGGTAATGTGATGACATTACTGGCAACCAAGGTTTTTAATACATTCTCCAAAGGTTCACCTAAGTTGGTGAATTTCTTTTTATTGTAATTGGAGTAGAATGATTTTGATTTGTCCCCAGTAGAATTATTGTTGGAAGTGTTGGAATTATTATTGGAATTATATGGAGCTTTGTTTGTTTGATTAACATTATTTGAATAATTTGCTCCATATGGTAGGATAAAAGGGGTTGACTTCACAGTGTGGGCCTCCACAACTCCATCATTCACAAGGTTTTTATTGTTATTTTTCATCCATGATTTAGATTTATCATTATTATTGTTGGACCCTTGATTATTGAAATACTTAGGCACATAATTATTGTTGTTGCTGTTATTGTCATTGTTGTTGTTGTTGTTGGATTCGTTATCTTTAAATAATTTGACTTCACCTCTTTTGACCAAAACATCTTCAATCTTGATCCCATTTTCGATGAGCTTCTCAAATGTTGGGGGACATTGAAGTTGTAACCTATAATTCATTTTCGAGGTCAAATTGTTAGTGAAGATTTCCATCTTCTCTTTCTCTGGGATACTTCATGGATATCTTGCAAAAATAGTCCTCCACCTTTGTAGGAATCCTAAAAAGGACTCTCCATCTTTCTATTTAGTATTGCATAACTTGAGCATTGTGATTTTGTGCTCAATGTTATAAGAGTAATGGGTTATGAACTTGGAGGTTAACTCCTCAAAGGACTTTATTCCTATGGTTAGTTTTGAAAACCACTCCATTGTGGGACCTCCTAAGCTTCTAGAAAAGAGTCTCATTAGATATGTATCATTGTGCATGAAATCTATGCTTAGGGCACAAAACTCCCTTAGATGATCCTGTGGGTCTGTTTTACCTATGTGCTTATCATATTTAGGAAAGATGGTATTAAAAGGAAAAGATACCATAGCTAAGCTTTTGTCAAAAGGGAAAGGACACAAAGCTTCAATGGAAAAGGCCTTAGGTTTGGCCACCTTCTTCATGGTATCAATTTTCTCTTGGAAGGCCTTTATCTACCTAGTCATAACATTCATGGGGTCATCTTGGTGTTGGTCTTTCTTGAGTTAATCAAAATCAAAATCAAAATCATAGGGTAGCTTTACTCCCTTTTGAACTAAGTTTAAGAAAAAGTTCTCCCTATCTTTGTCTATTAATTTCTCCATAACCTCTAGGAAATCATTGTCTTGGGCAGCTTTCTCAACCCTTTCTTCAAGTGTCTCCTTAGGATTATAACCGGTGTTTCTAATATTGTGATTATGATATGCTGAATTTTTATCCGCCATCTCTTCAAGTCTTGGTTCAAATAGATTTGGAAAAATTTCCTCTTGATTAGGGTCCTTAAAAACACTTTGGTACTCAACTTATTGCCCTTGGTTTGCAAAAAGAGTGCTATCTACTGGTAATGCTACCCTATACGTGTGGGACCATGTGGAAACCGGCATCCAACAAGGGTTTGAGTGGGAATGATCCTTGATTCAAAAATTCTTGATTTTATATTGAAGAGATTTAAAAATGTAAAATGAGTTTTCAATGGATATCTCTCACTTGTTTATGTATTTCAAATACAACAATCATGCATTCACTTGTCTCTTTTTACCCTCTTAACACAAAATGTTTGATTTGAAGAATGTTATCACAGGTTTTGCACAAAAAGACACTTCAAGCACCTACCTAGCACAAGATTTGGTTCGTAAACATGGCTCTAGAAGGTGGTCTTGCTATTTTATCAAGGATTTAATATTGATTCTATTCAAATAGACTTTAATCTCTCATCCCCCAAGTATGTTAAGGGGCTTCCAACACACACTGAGGTACGGTTTTGCACAATCCATGAGGATTACTAGAGGAAGTTCAAAAAATTAAAATCTATTTGTCATACACCCCATTAAGGATGCATGCATTTTGTTTTAGAGTGAGTTTGATTCTCGTAGAAAAAATTGAGTGTATCCCACATTGGGCAGTCCCTCACACCAGCCTCATTAAGGCACAACTTGGGAGGTGAGCCCACTAATTCTCTAGCATGTTCATTCAAAGAAAGGAAAATGGAATTAAGGTCAAGCTTTTGGGAATTTGGTTCACCAAAAAGGTGAAGAGCATATCCCTAACTTTTCCTTTGGTTCCCAAACATAATAGACAATTTTGTTCAATTGATTTCACCCACTAACTATAGGGATTTGAGTATTTCTACTCTCTTCCACAAACAAGGGGTTTTGATTTAGTGTTTGACTTATCCTTTTCGCTACCGAAATTACTAGATTATGAAATACACCAATGACACAAGATAAGGGAAAATATTGACTAGTTGAGGCTTACCTTATTCTTTGTAGCTAACCGAAGTTAGGGGCATTTTTGATCGATTCCATTGTTTTTACCTTACCTTGGCAATAGCTCTTTCCAAGTGTGTATCCCATTATGTAATGAACTTTAAGCACCTTATTTGCAAATTTTCAAGAAAGAACTTGAGCTAAGGAGTAAAACTCCAATTAAGAGAAACAAATTTCATTTTGTAAGCTTCAATAATTGCAAGATAATTTTTGAATACCTGATTGTCCTACTCTTGTGATGTCTCTAAAATAGCTTTGATGTGTGCAACATTTTCCTTCTTGATCCTTTTAGCTAGTGCCTTTTCTTCTTGATTAAACCTTCTTTCTAGCCTCTAGACCTTTCTATGTTTGCTCATTTACAGTTAAAACATACAAACAGAGAGTTAGATAAATGAATTAATCAATCTAACAACAAATTAAGACAACAGACAGAAAGTGACATTTTCCAGCTAATACGCATGATCAAATTGTTTTCAAGTGTAACTTTAATGATACCAAGCGACACATTCTAGTGACACAGGCAACACCAAAAGTTAATCAAGTGTAAACAATATATTGCAAAGCGTGAATAGTATTTAAAATTATGGAAAATGATTTATCTGAAGTGACGATTTAACAATACTAAGTGTAAAATAGAAGATACTAGGCATGACTATTTCTTCAAAGTGCGTAGCAAAGCTGATCACAAGCAACAACATATAGGAGATCTACAACACTTATTAAGTCACAAGTGTGACTTTACAAGAAAAAGGAAAGATAACTTTATCTCATAGGTGTGAGAATCCATCTCGCAGGTGACAAGAAACAATTTAAGATAGAATAGAAGTGATCAACCAAGCGTGAGTTATCAGCTAGTAGGTATTAAGACAGAGATCTCATGCGTCATTAGAATGACTATAGGCATGGTGAATTGATTGTACACGTGACTTCACCTATTTTTTGCAGAAAATTCAGGGAAAAGTGAAGATTTGATTGCACTTGATTAAAATGTTCTCAATTTTGATTTATCTTGAATTTAGGCTTGATTTTAATTTTGATTGGTTAAATATGAATTGTGATTTAATTGATTCAATTATGTTCTTGATTTTATTTGATTTGACTTGATTTTCTTTGATTTGATCTTTTTCCATTTTTAGGTGATTACAGTATGTGAGCCCCATATTTGCATTATATGCAAGAATATGTGCCTTAAACTGCTTATTGATGTTGATACATATCAGTATGTTATTGATGATGAGGATATAGGACACACAATTTCAGAGGCTACAACACCTCATGGAGCATCTACATCTCATGAGAGTGCTCAGGAGGTGTACGCAAAGCCATGGACTCCTATTGATATGGTAAGAGTAAACATTATAAATAAATTTGTCACATGACTTATTTAATTTACAAATAATTTATTTATTTAGATTAGTTTTAATGATTGCATACACTTATGTATATATATTTTTTCCATTTATGTTCAGTCGATGACATAGGAGGAGGTGAGATAGGTGGATTAGTCCACACGTTCGGCCATTTCATTTGGCCTGGATGACTATACAGTATATTATAAATTATGTACCCATTAGTTTTTTTTAAATCATTTGGTGTACATGCTTAAATCTCTATCAATTAGAGCTATAAAATTCATACATTTACTAATATATTGTCATTTTATTATACTCTTGCAGGCTACAGCCGATGTCAGTGGGGGGTAGGAGGGGGTTCCTTCATCAGGTGTCGACAAAGGAAAGGTAATTAATTATTTAAGATTAATTATGCATGCATATGTATGCCACTTGTGTGTAGTAATAAATATTTTACTTGCACTTTATTGTATAGGGTGTGGCTATTGCTGATGTCCCAACACTAGTTTGGGTGCGTAGGGTTACAGGCATCTTGATTCGGAGTGATAGCTTGATTGTACATAGACTTTTACATATTGTTATTTGTATTTTGTAGCTAGGGTTGTTATGATGAATTACATTGATATATAATTGACAATCTTTTTACTCTCATAGGTTACTCCGAGTGTGAGGGAGGGCCCACAAGAATATTTTGTATCTTTGTTGACCCAGCCCACTATTCCAAAGGAGGGATCACCAGATGTAAGTTTTTATTTTAGTTTAGTTAATTTGTAATTTTATTATGCTATCATCCTATTTTTTAGATTTATTACTCTATGTTGGACCACTCTACTAATCTCATTATTGCAAATATATATTTATAGGTCAGAGTTGGTATTGTTGGCATGGTCCCTTTGCTACCTAGGACTTATGCTAGGACACCTAATCATGGTAGGTGACTGAGAGGCCAGGTACAAATATTTGTATTTAGTTATAATTTTAATTAAATTAGTGTTTGAATTATGAATTATATATATATGTACAAATCATATAAAGTAAGCAATCTAACTTGGGTTTGAACTCATTTTTTATGCAAGATCAATTAGAGCCCAACACTTCTTCAAAGAGGCTACATTTTGATGATCCCCCTATGGCATAGGATGTAGTTTTAGTTTTGTGGTCATTTAGAGATGCCACTTGGCACATTTTGAGATGGCATATACACCACATTGTACACCTTAAAACATTGATTTTGTAGACATTTTCAAATGGCATGTGCCATATTTGTATATGGAGATACTTTTGATACATTTGATACTTTGTATATATAGAACATGTTCATTTTTATGTTATATTTGCATCATCTTTTGTATACATATTTATTATTCATGTTTATGGAATTGAATGGTGAAGTTATATCTTGACTATGATTATCATTATGATTTAAATTATATCTTTTTGAAGTTACATTTGTTTTTCTTTACTCTGGAATACCCTGTTCATGGAGCTTATTATGTTTGAGGTTTAACTTCTATAGATTTCCTATGTTCTTATGTTTCATAACATTATATATACTCACTTGAGCCACTTAGTACTAAACTTTTTCAATACTATGTATATACACACTGTGTATATAACTCATCATATTGGGGTTTGTCGATACCTCTCACAAGATCAGAGTGCACCTTGGGGTCAATTGGGTTGAGCGTGGTCGCGAGAGTTCCAGTGACTCCGTGGGTGGAATAGGGTTGTGACTAGCATCTACCCGGCCAACCAAAGCTGAAGGAGTAGACAGTTCGATGCAATGTCGGATAGTTTGAAAGATACACTGCTGAGCCACTTTTAACTGACCCTCACTGCAAGTTTTGGCATCGACTGAGATCACCTTGCAAAATGCAAATGAAGTTGAATCACCCAAAACTAAGAGAGGTTATTGTAGACCTTGGAAACATGATCCCATAGACCCTAATGGTTTGTCGATACCTCTTATGAGGTTTGAGATACAAGCCATGGAAGATCACTACCCAATCATGCTTAGTGCACCTTGGGGTAACTTGGGTCGAGTGTGGTCACGAGCGTTCCATTGACTTTGTGGGCGGAATGGGGCTATCACTGGTGTTTACCCAGCCAACTGGAGCTGATGGAGTAGATGGTTTGATGCAATTTCAAATGGTTTGAAAGATACTCTACTAAGCCACTTTCAACTAACCCTCACTACAAGTTTTGGCATCGACTAAGATCGCCTTGCCAATTGCAAATGAAGTTTAATTGCCCAAAACTAAGAGAGGTTATATTAGACCTTGGAAACATGATTCTATAGCCCCTAATGGTTTGTCGATACCTCTCATGAGGTCCAAGATATGAGCCATAGAAGATCATTTCCCAATCATGCTTAGTGCACCTTGGGGTCACTTGGGTTGAGCGTGGTTGCGAGCGTTCCAGTGACTCCTTTGGTAGAACAGAGTTTTCACTGGCGTTTACTTGGCCAACTAAAGCTAATGGAGAAAATGGTTCAATGCAATGTCAGATGGTTTGAAAGATACACTACTGAGCCACTTTCAACTGACCCTCACTGCAAGTTTTGGCATCGACTGAGATCGCCTTGCCAAATACAAATGAAGTTGAATTGCCCAAAACTGAGAGAGGTTATTGTAGACCTTAGAAACATGATCTTTTATCCCTTGATGGTTTTTTGATACCTCTCGCGAGGTCTAAGATACGAGCCACAGAAGTTTTCTGCCCATTCGTGCTTAGTGCACCTTGGGGTCACTTGGGTCAAGCGTGGTCGCGAGCATTCTAGTGACTCCATGGGGGGAATGGGGTTGTCACTGGTGTTTACATAGCCAACTAGGGCTAATGGAGTAGATAGTTTGATGCAATGTCAGACGGTTTGAACGATACATTATTGAGCCACTTTCAACTGACCCTCGCTGCAAGTTTTGGCATCGACTGAGATCGCCTTGCCAAATGCAAATGAAGTCAAATCACCCAAAATTGAGAGAGGTTATTATAAACTTCAGAAACACAATCTCATAGCCCCTAATGGTTTGTCAATATCTCTCACGAGGTCTAAGATATGAGCCATGGAAGATCATTTCCCAATCGTGCTTAGTGCACCTTGGGGTCACTTGGGTCGAGCATGGTCGTGAGCATCCCAATGACTCTGTGGGTGGAATGGGGTTGTCATTGGTGTTTACCTAGACAATCAAAGCTAATGGAGCAGATGGTTTGATGTAATGTCAGACAGTTTGAAAGATACATTGTTGAGCCACTTTCAACTGACCCTCACTGCAAGTTTTGGCATCGACTAAGATCGCCTTTCCAAATGCAAACAAAGTTGAATCACCCAAAAAAATGAGAGAGGTTATTGTAGACCTTGGAAACATGATCCCGTAGCCCCTAATTGTTTTTTAATACCTCTCATGAGGTCTGAGATACGAGCCATGGAAGATCGCTTCCCAATCGTGCTTAGTGCACCTTGGGGTCACTTTGGTCGAGCGTGCTTGTGAGCGTTCCAGTGACTCCGTGGGTGAAACAAGAATGTCACTAGCATTTACCCAGCCAACCAGAGCCAATGGAGTATATTTTTTGATGCAATGTCAAATGGTTTGAAAGATACGTTATTGAGCCACTTTCAACTGACCCTCACTACAAGTTTTGGCATCAAGTGAGATCACCTTGCCAAATGCAAACAAAGTCGAATCACCCAAAACTGAGAGAGGTTATTATAGACCTCAGAAACATGATCCCCTACCCCCTAATGGTTTTCTAATACCTCTCATGAGGTCCAAGATATGAGCCACAGAAGATCACTACCCAATCCTCTTTAGTTAACCTTGGGGTCACTTTGGTCAAGCATGGTTGCGAGCGTTCCAGTGACTCCATGGGCATCATACGATTAGTGTTTACAATGTAATGATAGTGAACCACCAACTTATAGTCCACACCATTTTTAGTAATGAAAGATTTAACCCTTTTACTCTCTCGTGCAAACTCAAAAAACACATGGGAAAGCATGCACACTCCTTTTCTTGACCCAGTTCCATTGCAATGACTGTTAGTGGTATGTTTTAAATTTGAACTGTGAAACTAATCATGATTAAGCTTATTATGTTTGAGGTTTAACTTCTATAGATTGTTTGAAATGATAAAAAATAATATCCTTAAAGCATTAGAAACAACAATCAAACATGTAAGAATACAAACCATGCAAATGGCATAAGTAAATGACATGTAAGATCCCTTGTTGGCACTATTGGCCACCCATACATGATTTTCGTCATAAGTCCTTATCAAGACTTCTAGAACATTTAACTTTTAAATCAAATTAATTGTTACAAATTTCCATTATAGGCTTCAAAAGATCTCAATTAACCATTAAGGATCCTTTTATCCTTCTATCTCTAATTGGATCCATGGTGACCGTAGGTGTCTTCATAGGTGCTCTTGCACAAGTTACAATCCACATACAAAACCAAGTTTACTGACTCAAAATACAATCTAAGAAAGGTGAAATTAATGTATTGAAATTAAGCTTAACAAACTTAGAAAGCAATGCACTAAGTTAACTTATTACCTAGTCAAATGTTCTTGAAGGGTCATCTCTTTGCTTTAGGGTCTCCAATAGTGCTTCATGATCAACAGTACTAATAGTCCAAAGTTCATTTGTCTTTGGTCTTCCTTGATTCTTTGACAACTTGACATTTGTTGCTATAACAAGGTGTGAATACATGAGAATAGTTTTGTGCTTCTCATAGTCTTCAAATGTGGGAATTCCATTCTTTGTAATCATGTATGTTTATAGCCATGTTCCCAAAATAACAAATGAACCAATAGGATATGTGAACCCATCACCATCTGTCATTGGTTGTAAAAGCTTTTGTTTACCTCGTACACAAAATGCTAACCAATAATCTGACCTCTCATCATTCCCCTGCAGTGCAACCAATGCAAAAACATCTCTTGGCTGTAGAAAATCTGAAAGATAGTCATACTCAACTAAAGTGTCCATGTCATCATTTCTTATCGATAGTGTCAAATATAAAGGAGTTAGATACTGTGGAACCCATGTATCCACCCACTCACTTGACTCACAATGATCCCAATCATACTCAAAACACATGGGGAAAAAACAAGCCAACTTTCATGTTCCAATGGTCCATGTACTACTATTGGAGCTTTAGAATGAATGTATTTTTGAAGAGTCTTTCACTGTTTGACAATCCAATCTATCTACTATAGTTCCCTCCTCAACCAACCAAAAGGATCTACACACTATAGAATCAAGACTCCTATAAGGCTTAATAGGACCCTTAGGAAGTCCCCATGACCCCTTCTGACACATTTGAATGCTCAAGTGTGTCTAAAGGGGCTGTAGGACCCCTTATGACACACTTGAATGTTTCAATGTGTCAAAAGGGGTCATGGGGACTTCCTAGGGGTCCTAATGGGAAATAAGGCCTACTGGGACCCCTAGGAAGTCCCCATGACCCCTTTTGACACATTTGAATGCTCAAGTGTGTCTAAAGGCATCGTAGGACCCATTAGAACACACTTGAGCATTGCAATGGCTCAAAAGGGGTCACGGGGACATCCTACGGGTCCTAACATGTGATAAGGACTATTAGGACCCTTAGAAAGTCCCCATGACCCCTTTTGACACATTTGAATGCTCAAGTGTGTTTGAAGCGGCTATAGGACCCCTTATGACACACTTGAGTGTTCCAATGTGTCAAAAGGGGTCACGGGGACTTCTTAGGGGTCGTAACACAAGATAAGGCCTACTAGGACCCCTAGGAAGTCCCCATGACCCCTTTTTACACATTTGAATGCTAAAGTGTGTTCAAAGGAGTCGTAGGACCCCTTATGACACACTTGAGTGTTCCAGTGTGTCAAAAGGGGTCACAGAGACTTCCTAGAGGTCCTAACACATGATAAAGCCTATTAGGACCCCTAGGAAGTCCCCATGACCCCTTTTGACACATTTGAAGGCTTAAGTGTGTTTGAAGGCATTGTAGGACCCCTCAGGACACACTTGAACATTCTAATGTGTCAAAAGGGGTCAAAGAGACTTCCTAGGTGTCATAACGCGTGATAAGACCTATTAGGACTCCTAGGAAGTCCCCCATGACCCCTTTTGACATATTTGAATTCTCAAGTGTATCTACAGGTGTCGTACGACCCATTAGCACACACTTGAGCATTCCAATGTGTCCACAGGGGTTACGGTGACTTAATATGGATCGTAATGCATGATAAGGCCTATTCGGACCCCTAGGAAGTCCCCATGACCCTTTTTGACACATTTAAATGCTCAAGTGTGTCTGAAGGTGTCGTAGGACCCCCTAGGACACACTTGAGCATTCTAATGTGTCAAAAGGGGTCACGAGGTCTTCCTAGGGGTCATAAAATGTGATAAGGCCTATTAGGACCCCTAAGAAGTCCCCATGACCCCTTTTGACACATTTGAATGTTCAAGTGTTTCTGAAGGGGCCCTAGGACCCATTATGACACACTTGAGCATTACAATGTGTCCATAGGGGTCACAGGGACTTCCTAGGTGTCCTAACGCATGATAAGGTGTACTAGGACCCCTAGGAAGTCCCCATGACCCCTTTTGACACATTTGAATGCTCAAGTATGTATGAAGGCATCATAGGATCCCTTAGGACACACTTGAGCAATCCAATCTATCAAAAGGGGCCACGGGGACTTCCTAGGGGTCCTAACACGTGATAAGGCCTATTAGGACCCCTAGGAAGTCCCCATGATCCCTTTTGACACATTTGAATACTCAAGTGTGTTCGAATAGGCTGTAGGACCCCTTATGACACACTTGAGCATTTCAATGTGTCCACAGGGGTCACAGGGACTTCCTAGGGGTCCTAACTCGTGATAAGGCATACTAGGACCCCTGGGAAGTCCCCATGATCCCTTTTTACACATTTGAATGCTCAAGTGTGTCCAAAGGTGTCGTAGGACCCCTTAGGACACACTTGAGTGTTCCAATGTGTCAAAAGGGGTCACAGGGACTTCCTATGGATCCTAACATTTGATAAGGCCTATTAGGACCCCTAGGAAGTCCCCATGACCCCTTTTGACACATTTGAGTGCTCAAGTGTGTTCGAAGTGGCCGTAGGACCCCTTACGACACACTTGAGTGGTGTCACAGGGACTTCTTAGGGGTCCTAATGTATGATAAGGCCTATTAGGACCCCTAGGAAGTCCCTATGACCCCTTTTGACACATTTGAATGCTCAAGTGTATTCATAGGAGCCGCAGGACCACTTAGGACACACTTGAGCATTCCAATGTGTCCACAGGGGTGACAGGGACTTCCTAGGGGTCCTAACATGTGATAAGGGATACTAGGACCCCTAGGAAGTCCCCATGACCCCCTTTGACACATTTTAATGCTCAAGTGTGTCCAAAGGTGTCCTAGGACATCTTAGGACACACTTGAGCATTCCAGGGTGTCAAAAGGGGTCACAGGGACTTCCTAGGGGTCCTAATGCATAATAAGGCCTATTATGACCCCTAGGAAGTTCCCATGACCCCTTTTGACACATTTGAATGCTCAAGTGTGTTTGATGGGGCCGTAGGACCCTTTATGATACACTTGAGTATTCCAATGTGTCCACAAGGGTCATGGGGACTTTGTAGGGGTCGTAACGTGTGATAAGGCATACTAGGACCCCTAGGAAGTCCCCATGACCCCTTTTGACACATTAGAATGGTCAAGTGTGTTTGAAGGCATCGTAGGACCTGTTAGGACACACTTGAACATTTCAAGGTATCAAAAGGGGTCACAGGGACTTTCTAGGGGTCCTAACACATGATAAGGCCTAGTAGGACCCCTAGGAAGTCCCCATGACCCCTTTTGACACATTTGAATGCTCAAGTGTGTGTCTGAAGGGGCCGTCAGAACCCTTATGACACACTTGAGTGTTCCAATGTGTCAAAAAGGGTCACAAGGACTTCCTAAGGGTCGTAACATGTGATAAGGCATATTAGGACCCCTAGGAAGTCCCCATGACCCCTTTTGATGCATTTAAATGCTCAAGTGTCCGAAGGGGCCATAGGACCCCTTAGGATACATTTGAGTGTTCCAATGTGTCTATAGATGTCATCGAGACCTCCTAGGGGTCCTAACATGTGATAAGGCATACTATGACCCCTAGGAAGTCCCTATGACCCCTTTCAACAAATTTGAATGCTCAAGTGTGTTCAAAGGTGTCCTAGGACCCCTTAGGACACACTTGAGCATTCCAATGTGTCAAAAGGGGTCACAGGGACTTCCTAGGGGTCCTAACGTGTGATAAGGCCTATCAAGACCCCTAGGAGGTCCCCATGACCCCTTTTGACACAGTTGAATGGTCAAGTGTGTCTAAACGGGCCATAGGATCCCTTAGGACACACTTGAGTGTTCCAATGTGTCAAAAGGGGTCATAAAGACTTCCTAGGGGTCCTAACATGTGCTAAGGTCTATTAGGACCCCTAGGAAGTCCCCATGACCCCCTTTGACAGATTTTAATGCTTAAGTGTGTTCGAAGGCATCGTAGGACCCCTTAGGACCCATGATAGAAACTATTAGGGAATTGCATGATATTTTACTCAACGGTGCAAGGAATATTATTGATGAACATGGGATTGCAGCTACATCTATTCAATTTATAGAGGAAGATATAGAAAATCCTCTTAATAGAGAGATTAATGTGAGAAAAGGACATTTCAGAAGAAAATGGTTATCTTGGTCTCATCCAAGGTATGCCAATTACTCAGGACAAAGAGACAAAGTCCATAGTTAATGGGAGAGAATGGGAAGAGCTTCTTGGACCCATAATATAAGCTATAGATAAGTAGAAAGAGCTAGGAAGGGGAAAACAACAAAGGAAAGAAGTAAGATATGCATGTGTGAGCCTATGTCAGATGATGATGATGAGTACTCACCATCTGCTAGAAGATCAAGTAACAAGTGTTGTGGAATTATCCATAGAGCAATGTGAAATGAAGCCTCAAATTGGTTTAGTAGGCAAAGAATTTGGTCATGCACTTCATTCTAGCACCACAAATACTTCTATTAGAAATGCCTATTCATCAATGACCTTGCATTTATGGGACTTGGGAAACTAGGTTACTCATGTTGGGCATTATCCCTCAAATGTAAGTTCATTGCCACCTTTGGCAAGGCAGTCTCACTCCTCATTTTACAACAAAGGGCAGCCATCTATGGTCCAAGGTTTTAATTCAGCTGACAAGTGGAGAGCTTCTCAAGGTACTGATCACTTTCAAAGAGAAGTTCTTGATTCATCTCAAGGTTCTCATTTAGGTGACCAACACCTTGGAGGTCCAAAAATAGACCCATTGATTTCCCAAATTGGTATAAGGGTAGATGTAATTTTGGAAAGAGTATCCCAATTGAAGAGAAATTGAAATTCCAGTGAGCATAAAGTTATTGCAGATCCAATGGGTGTATCTCCTCCACTAACAAATATAAATGCTTCCAGAGACTTGAGTTTAAATGGAGACTGTCTGTTCCCAAACATGCCCCAGTCGAGTAGATGAACCAGATGTTGCTTGAGTAAAGAAGATAGTGGTTTATTAAATCATCTACATTATCCCACTTGCTATCAGTTACTACTTTTTGAGCGGCTTTCCAGCTACTTCTGTGCAGGATTTCTATAATATATAATGTTGTCATGCAAGTACATGACATTTTTTGTAAACATTTTCTATTGTAAAGGGTTAGTGAGCAATATCAAAGAAAAGGTTCTTGCATGTATTATTTAGACACATGTCAATTAGGAAACCATTTTTCTCCCATTACATGGCAGAAATGCCTAGATTCACTTTATGGGTATCAATAGGCAGCAAGATGAGGGAAGAATTATTTGAGAAGAGGAAGTACAAATGTTCCTGTCCAGAACCATTTCGAGAGTAATATTTTTCTCCTGATTGTAATAAGAAACTCAAAATGTAGAAGACAACAAATAGCTGGGGCATTTATTTCCTATGACCTATGCCAATTTGAGTTCAATTCCTATTGATGATATTATCAATGTGTAAAAATAAACTAATGAGTTATTTTAAAATGGTGTTGAGTGAAATTTATGAACATATGTCAAATATCCATTTTTTCTAGAATTTGAAATATAACCAGTGGTAATATAATCAAATTTGTGAATTTCACATCCAAACATTGGATGTTAATCAAAAGTACAACACAATAATATTTTTGAACCGATAAACAATCTTAGTCTTACTTCAAACCTACTCCCATGTATGTGGGTTCTTGGAGGTATCTACTGAGCAATGTGTGGATCTGTAATGTCCCTATCCAGGACATTTCTCACTTTGCTTAAAACTCTTAATTAGAATTTGGATTTCTAATGCTTGTTGTGATATTATTTAAGTTTTCCTTGCTCCTTACTAATTAATATTGTAATGAATTGGTTATCCTTCCCCGTCTCTCTTTCTCCTACTCTCTCCCCTTCCCCTTCTCTCTCTCCTACTGTTTCCCCTTCCCATTCCTCTGTTGTGTGTGTGTGTGTGTGTGTGTGTGTGTGTGTGTGTGTGTGTGTGTGTCTTCCTCTTTCAGCCCCCTTCACCTTCTCACTCTCTCTCTTCCTCAATGGCCACCCATGAATTTTTTAAATGGTTGATTGATTTCCTTTGCTTCTTTCAATGGCCATCGATGATTTTTCTACAATCTTCCAACCTTTTGTACATAGTTGTAAAATACATATTAATACATATTATATACATATAAAATAATATGTAATATATAATATATAATGTAACATTTAATATTAATATATATTAAATAATAATATATAATGTAAAATGTATATTATATAATATTTAATATATAATTGATATTATATAATATTTAATATATATAATATATAATCTAATATATATCTTTTCTATAGTTTTTGATATATAATATATAATCTAATCTAATATAGGATGGAGAAATGGGAGGGAGAAAGGGGAGGGAAAAGTGAAAAACCTAAATTTTGTCAGCCTTCTCGGGTACCCGATTATGCTCGGTATTGCTTTGTGCACCAAACCTACATGGTCAACTATTGAAATGTCTCAAAAATGTGTTTTTCCCCTGTTTCTCTGAGTTCCAAACTTCGACCATGTAGCTGACAACTTTTTTTTCACCTGAATTTCATGAAATGAAAAGGGTATCTTAAGGAGATTATCAACTTTCTATCGATATAATTACTGTCAAATTTTGAATTTGGTAAGTAATTATTAGTTATTTTCTAATTGAGTTACCTCTAAAGTGTTGATTTATATACTAATTGAAAAATGACTATAACTTTCAGACGGTATAACATTTTTGAAATTCAAAAATGTGTCACATTCTATGCTTCGCCTACTATAAGGAAAAAAAATTAAATTTTGTAAAGTTTTGAATGAGTTAAGGTGGTCAGACAAGGGAGTTTTTTTATTCTGAAAATGTTGTAGCAGAAAATTCACAATTAATTTTTTTTTGGAATAAAATTACAAAAAAATATGTGTCACATCAAGGCATGAGTCTACTACTTGTATATAAAATCTTATAATAAATATTATCATTTGATTATGATTAAGGTGGTTAGACATACACCTACTTCTTATTTTTTTCTTGAAATTTTTTTACTGCTGCATTGAAATCTATACTTTTCACCAATCATACTAACTTTTTTTCAAAAAAGGCCTAGTAGTTTAGAAACTAAATTCAATTTTCTACAGATTCTATTCTTACAACTTTTTGATATTAGGTTGATAGCAAGTTGAAATTTTCATGTCAAGTTGACTAACCATGATTTGTTGATTTTTTATTGCCACTTAAGAGCATAGTTTGGCCCCTCATGATGTTGCACATACCCAGACAGGAACATGGCTTTCTTCCACAGGTCTGATAGCAACCATAAAAGAAGAAATACCATTCTTTCTATTAAGGATGAGGGAGGGAATGAAGTTATAGTGAAAGATAAAATCAATCAGGTAGCGGCAAATTATTTTAAGGAATTGTACTCAACCAAGGGACAAATGTGCCTGAACAACATCCAAAATCAACTCCTAGAACACATTGAAAGCATTATAACTCAGAGTGAAAATGACCAACTCATGAAACATGTTTCTAATGAGGAGGTCAAGAATGCGATCTTCGCTATGGGAGCTTACAAAGCCCCGAGTCCTGATGGTTTCCCCCTGGCCTTCTTTCAAGAATTCTGGGACATCATGGGGACTGATGTTATCCATCCTACCAAAGATTTCTTCATGATGGGTTGGCTCCTTAGACAGTATAATAAAACCTTTATTATGCTGGTCCCTAAGCATAAGAACCCCACCATTATGTTGGATTTCAGGTCCATTAGCCTCTACAATATGTTCTACAAGATCCTTACTAAGATCCTAGTCAATAGAATGAAGCCACTTCTCGATAAGACTATCAACTCTACTTAGAAGGTTTTTGTTCTAGGAAGACAAATCCTTGATGTGGCCATATCCACTCATGAAATCATCCACTCTATGGATAGGAGAAAAGTCCTAGGTATGGCCTTCAAACTTGATATCTCTAAAGCTTATGACAAAGTTAATTCGTCATCCTTGCTAAAAATCCTTGTTAAAATGGGTTTTAATGAGAAGGTTGTCCATATTATACAAGAATGTACCCAAACTGTCAGCTTCTCTATGCTTGTCAATGGCAACCCTGGTGACTTCTTTAAACCTGAAAAGGGTCTCAGACAAGGAGATCCTTTCTCCCCCTACCTTTTTATTATGGTGGTTGATGTTCTTAGTAGGAATCTAACTATGCTTTCCTCCATGGGAAGAATAAAAGGTGTCAAACCTACTTCTACTCTTCATTAGGTTGTGTTGGAATAATTTGTGGATGACACCTTCCTCTTTAGATATTCCTCAGTGATCGAGGCTAGACAGTGGAAGCAAATCCTAGAAAATTATGCCTGGGCTTCTGGACAATGTATTAACTATCAAAAAAGTTGACTGTTCTTCTTCAATACTCCCATGGAGATACAAAATAGAGTGCTTCAAATCCTGGGTTGTCAGTTAGCTTCACTCCCTTCTACCTACCTTGGCCTCCCACTCATGGTTAAAGAGGTGTCCCAGGATTTCTGGAACTCCATCTTGGAAAGAACCTAGAGGAAACTTGTTGGATGGAAAGGGAAGATTCTAAGAAATGTTGGTAAACTTTAGTTGTGGCTTCCACTCTCCAAGGGATTCTAGTCTACTTCATGTCTTTATTCAAGATCAAAAGCAACATGGAAAACAAGATTGAAAGAATCTAGAGAACTTTCTTGTGGGCTGGATCTGAAGAAAAAAAGAGGATGTCTCTGGTCAATTGGGATACTGTCTGCCTCCCAAAAAGATTGGGTGGTCTAGGCCTAAGGAGAATCAGCTTGATGAATAGAGCCCTTACCATGAAAGTGGCCTAGAAACTCATAGAAGGAAAAGTGGACTGGTGCAAGATAATGGAAGCCAAGTACCTTTAAGGACATCCCTATGGGACGATGTACCATAATAGTGACCTCCCTAGTGGTTCCAAACTTTGGGTGAACATCTACAAATGTAAAACCTTGATGTCTAAAGTTTCTTTCTGGCAGCTAGGAAATGGGAGAGCCATTAGATTCTGGAATGACTATTGGATTCTAAACTACCTCAACCTTGGCTCTAGATTCAAACCTCTCATGGACTACCTCAGACTGGTCCTCCAATATTTGGCTAATGAGCTCATGGAAACCCTGAGGAATATCAGAATTCCAGGTCTTGGTGGCCAAGACTCCATCATGTAGGCCCCTACCCAAGTTGGTACCTTCTCAGTCAAAACGGCTTACAACCTGCTTCTGAAGGAAGAGAATAATCTGGGGGACTGGACGAATGTGTGGATCCCTCAGCTCACACTGAAATTCAATTTCTTTTGGTGGACTCTTTTGCATGGTAAAGTTCTAACTTAGGATAATCTTATAAAAGGGGACTTCTCCATGGTGAACATGTGTGTCTTAGAAGGAGGAGGAAATGGTGAACCACCTATTTTTACACTATGAGTACACCACGAGCATTTGGAAAGAGGTCATCGACAGATTGGGAATCTTGTGGGCTCTAGGTAATGATGTGCACCAATTCACTTATTGGAGATCCCCCTCCAATAATCCCCTTCTTCAAATCCTTTGGTGACTAATGACCCCACACATCTGTTGGACTATTTGGGAGGAAAGGAACAACAAGATTTTTAGGGAGGCTAGTAACCAGTCTGAGACTTGTCTCTATCTTGGAACCAAATTCCTTTGTGAGAACACTAGAGTGGCTAAGTGGAAACTTCCCTCAACACCCCCCTCTTCCTAGGAAGTCAAAATTGTGGACAATTGGAACCTGTTGGCTAGTTTTTCCTTGTTCAATGATTCCAAGCCGATGGCCAGAAAAGCTACCAAATGGGTTTCCCCGCTCAGAGGATGGACCAAATTAAATTTTGGTGGAGCAGCTAATAACCTTAGTCGGGGAGAGGGAGGATTGCTAAGAGACCGTAATGGCACTTACCTCTTGGCCTATGTAGGGTCACTCAACAATTGCACTATGAACCAAGCGGAGGGCATGGCTCTCCTATGGGGGATTAAGTTTTCCATCCAAATGAACATCAAACTACTGGAAATTGAGGGGGATACCAAAGTGGTTGTGGAGCCCATCAAAAGAAGAGCTAGTGCGGGGTGGCAGGTTAGTTCCATTTTGTTGGAAATCTGAGAGCTCCTCAATAATTTCCAAAGCATGTCTATTGGCCACACATACAGAGAGGGAAATTTAGTGGTATATTTGATGGCTGCTATTGGCCTCAACCAAACCAAACTTAACAATTGGAGGATGGTTAGTGAACTACCTAAGGTGACTCAACAACTTATTGGAGGGGAAATAAATGTTACCACTACCATTTAAAATGAGCCAAGTTGTCATGTTTATTTTGAATCCTACCTTGATCACATGCCGACACAAGCTGGTGATTTTTGTGATTATGAAAAGGAATGCCCAAAACCCCATAAAGAATAATAAATTCCTTTCAAGCGTGTGGAGTGATATTTGTCTGCATCGATGGGATTTCTTGGCCAACAAGGATAACAAGTGCAGCCCTGGCATTCTTGCTAACTATGGCACTTGTAGATCCATTAGATATTGTCGTATAGAGCTCAACTCCCTAAAATTCACCCAAGGCCAGCCTTTTGAGTATAATCATTTCTTAAAATGGTTAAAGAAGAACAACTAGTTTTATACTCTCTGTCAAGAAGCTTAGTTCTCTAGTTCTCAAGATATTCTAGTGCAGGAGGAGGAGATTATTGACATGGGAGGCAACACCCTACTCATCGAACTAGATAAGATCGATGAGGCCTTTACCTTTGACCCTTTGGTGACCCATTATTGCAAAGAGAGAGGTATCTGGGGTTTTATAGAGTGCATGAAAGGGGGACACAATGAACAGATATCCAAATAGTTCATCTTATACTAGAATAATAGGGAAGTTTTTGTTGGGGGTATCCATTTCTAGATTAATGATAAAGTCATTGCTAAGGCAACGAGGCTTTCTATGGAAGGGACAAAGTATAAAAAAACTAGTCGGACGCTTGACCCTACTAGCCTCAGCCAATTCTTCAATGAGGGAGAGAATCCCATCAAGAAGAAAGGGGGTTTCAACCATGAAGAGCTTCCGGAGTTTTGGCCCAAGCTTTGTCTCATTGTGATAAAATATTTCACCCTAGAAGGTAAATTTATGGTGTTATACTATTACCACTTACCTTTTCTTAATCACATTAGGAATAAGGATTTAATTTCCATTCCCTTTTACCTCCTACATTACATTGAAAATAATATTTTGGATATTAAGGAAAACCCTGATAAATCAATCCCTATCCTCCATCAGGATCTCATGTTCTGTATTTACCACTTCTACAAGGCTATCTTCTCTCTTCCCCCACCTCCCCTGATTATCCAAGAGGTTTCCTAGGTGGATTCCTCATCAAAAACTGACAATCCCACTCACTCCACCTCCCAATCTATCCAAGTTATCTAGGAGATAGACCTTATCCCTAATGATGGTAGATCCTTAAAAAAAAGTGTGAAAAACCCTTTCAATAGGAGGGAGGAGCCTGAGGAGTCACATGTCTCTGAATCTTTAGAGACTAAAGACTAGAAGGAGTTTAATAGTACTCCTGAGACTGAATGAAAGCCCAAGAAATAGAGGATTTTGGAGAGCTAGGTCAAGCTGGAGATTGACTTAGGTGGCTTGGGTCATTGTCAGTCTAATAGAATTGTGAAGGAGTAGTGTAGAACCAGAATCTTGGAAATGGCTTCTAAAGAGAAGCCCCTATTGAAAAAAGACTCCCATTCCACTAAGTCCATGAAGAGCTATTCTAATGATCACATGAGTCCGAATAGGACTAGTAACATTCCCCCCCCCCCAACTATTAGCAAACCTATGAGACCCCTATAGCCCTACCCAACCTCTGCCTTCCCCTCACAACCACTAGGCCAAGCCCCCCACTATTGAGCACAATCCCAGGGTTCTGGATGGCAATGATAGGCTTAAGGGCACCCTCAAGCTAAGGTTTTCTAAATTGGACAAAGAGATTACTGACATAAAGAAGGACATGCATGAGCTCAAGCACCACTTTATGATGACTAACAAATTTTCTCTCAAGGTCATGCATGCTTTGGCTATGACCCTCTGTATTGTGCAGGAAAAACTGGTGAGAGGAAAACTAGAGGCAAATGATGATAGTAACCTGATCTCTTACTGTTCCTATAGGAGGAGTAGGCCACGACCTAGATGTCCAGACATCTGGGTGGTAAAATTTAGTTATTGGTGCTCATGAGGTTCCTTTTTTTTGTTTGGGCATGGCCTTAAGTTCTCCTTTTTGGGCTTCTATTTTAAGGTTATTGTTCCTAGTCCTTGGTATAGCCCTATGTAGCTTATAACTATTATTTTAATTGCTACTATTCACTTTAGATACTCTAGTTTAACCTTTTTGAAAAGAACTAGTATGTTTGTTTTTGATAGAGGCAGATTATACCCTTTTTGTCCTACTCTTAAATTACTGTTAAAATGCTTATAACTAGTGCCATTAATTTGTTGTTAATGTGCCTCTAGTCCTTTGTACCTTAGGTCAGCACCCTTCTTGTTGCTTTTTCTATCAAAAACATAAAACAAAACACAATTTATGAAATTTTCCTTTGGAGGCCATAATAGCCTTGGGTGCTCCTGCACCATACTACTAGCCTGAAAAAGTTCCAAGTCTCTTGGAAAAATGTATTGCAAATTGTCCACATCTGAATCCTCCACGCCTCTGACCTTTCAAGACTCCTTTAACACATATACTTTGCAATTGATTCAGAGATTGCATACGTGAATGGTGTCTTCCACCTTTGAACTTGTTGTTACTTAGATAGTGATGCATCTGATCAATGGCTTGTTTCCCAATCTTTCCACCATCTGAGAATGATTGGAGACTTTCTTTTGTGCTTGCAAACAAACTATGTTCACCCCTATATCATCAAGCTCTCACCTACCTTTGAACTAACATTGATCAAGGGTCAGATCACACCTTCCTCACCCTCTTGTATAATTTGATTCCTCCTTTCACTTATCCTTTCACCTCCACTTGATGTAGAACCTTGCTTTTTGGGGCACTTGATTGTCGAATGAACAAATTCATTGCAATTTTAGCATCTTCTTGAGAATGTGTTGGAACTTCTACCTCCCCCCAATTTTCCTCTAGAACCTCTAAATCCTCCTCTTTGGTATGCAACTTGATACTTGCCTTTTCTTGTATACCCTTGCTCTTCATTGGTCTACCTTGTGCCTCTTCCTCTATTGGTGTTTCTTCTACCCCTTGCCTCTCTTGCCTTCTATTCAAATTATCCTCTGCCCTAATTGCAAGTTGGAAGCAATCTCAAGACCACTTACGTCACTATTTAAAGATGGAAAATATCCTAGTCCAGCTTATTGAGCGAGTGGCTTTGAATTAGTTTGATGCATGTGGCAATTGAATTCATAGAACTCATACAAACTCACCAAGCCCACATTTCTAGTTTCCTAGGATACAAAGATTAATTGATGATTTTAGTTTGAATGAGTGAATTGTTTGTTTACCTTTCAAGATCTATTTTTTTCTCTTGTGAAAATAATTAAGTTGTATTTACCATTTATTGTTATATAGTAGCTTAATTTATGATTCAATTTTGATGAATTCGTAGTGAGGCTCAAGATTTTGAAGGGTGTAATTATTTTTTAAAATGTGCTAGCTCAATGGAAGAGCACCTTCTTTACAAGAAGGGGGTTAATGGTTCAATTCCATCGTGTCTTAACATGAACTAATTGATGATATTGTAGTTTATATTTACCAATATTAATTTATTAGAATACTAAGCTATATGTTCCTTATTATAGAGACACATATGTTCCTTATTACAACTATTGTCTTTACTAAGACAAAAATATAATTGTCTCGTAAGAGATAATAGTATTGGTGTTTTTTATTGTCTTAGAAAGATATTTCTTTAAGAAACTCACTTAAAGAAAATATTTAAGACTATACACAAGTTTTATTTTGTCTCAAGTTAAGACAATTTACTCAAAAATTGTCTCAAATATTGTCTTAAAACCCCCCTCTATGTAGTAGTGACACCCCTTTTCCTTTTGCAATCTATTGTTGTAATGCTAGCTTTTATGATTCTTTTATCGATTGTTTATATTGCTTTAACATGCAAGCCTAACAAGACTTTCATGGAAACCTTCATGACTCTGATAGACACCCATGTCTATTTCAATATTTCCATTAGTGGAATTTAGCCTTTCATCCCCACACACTTAATGTTTTTATAGAAATTGCATTTCAAACAAAATATTTAATCATTACATTTCAATAGATTCCATCTCTCGAGGCATTTTGTCAAATTAGTACCAGACATCATTGTGCTCCAAGGAAAATAGATGTATTCAAATGAATCGCTTCAATCACCTACCCTAATTGCTTCAAATGAATCACCCCCATTATATCCCTAGTTTGAATCCCCCCATTATGTTGTGAGATCACCAACATCTCCCAAATCTAGGGTGCTAAACAATGCATCCAGAGTCTCAAACCCATTCCAATGCCATCGTCTTCCCTCACCACAATCTCCTTGACTCCAACATCATCCGTATATGAAGATGAACATAAGAGTTTTAGGAATTAATTTTTAAAAGGTATTTTTAACTAAGGAGTTTTCTCAATCCACTATCATGGATAAAAATAAATAGTGCCAATGTCTCTTGAGAACAATTGTACATTTCCCTCCTCTCTAGTGGCACTATTTCCTAGTATGTTGCTAAATAAAACCCTACTTGGTCGATAGATCATCTCCTCCATCATCCTGCTCACACTCTCACCTCCTCCTCCACCCATTCTATGAGCCTCCTACAACTCCCTCATGTATCCCTCCACCCTCTCATTATTTTGGAAATGAGATAACACCATGACATCCCTACTAGTCCACAACTCATCCGTCTCATCAAACAACTCCCCTTTAATTCACCTCAAATCATCTCTCTCCTCAGTAGAGTGTCCCTCTCTTCCACCAACTAATCTCTTTGTCTCCTCAACTCATCTTGATATGTCACTTCCTAATACCCCTCCCATATAAAGGTATCCCACTCTCTACTCAAACTGCCCCTCTTAGCATGTAGGGTATCCCTCTACTATCTAGGTTGATCTCTCTCCATTGCTAGTAGATCCCTCCCCTATGTCATATGATCCCTCTCCCCCTATAGAGTGTCTCATTTTTGTCTCATCTTGTCCCTCTCTGCAATCACCTCCATTTTCATGTGAATGGATTTAGACAATGACTCATGCAAAGATTTAATCGATAATAAAATAGTATCCCTAGCCTAACAACAAACTCCACCTATGCCTCATCCTTATCCATCTATCCCCCACCATCTTTTAGTGATGTTGGTAGAACCTATCTCTCTACCTTCACTAGTACATGTCCCACTGACATGAATGGCACCCATCCTCCCTCATCCACATTCATCACTATTTCCCCTCCTTCTATGGCTCATCCTTTACACTGCCACTCGTCTTTACCCTTTACCTATACTATAACCCATTTTTTTCCTTGCCCTCATCTCTGGTCTCTTCTTCATCCACCTCACCCTCCTCTCTATCGCCCACCACCATTTTTTTTCTCCCTCCTTCTCCGTACCCTCATCTTAATCCTCCAACCCATTTTGGATCCCTATCCCTCTATACCACCACTAGTGTAGCCCTCCTATGGGTGGTCTAGTATACCCCCACTTGCCTCCCCTATTCCTTGGCCCCCTTCCATTAGAAACTAAATGGCACTAACTCTTATCTCCCCACTATCTATAATACCTTGAACCAAGCCCTCTATGCAACTATCACCTCAAGATTAGTTGGTAGACCACAATGATCCCAATCTACTGGTCATAGGTCCCTCTGCTCTACTAGAATAGATCTCTATTGTCTAGTGGCCTCCCAAACTAACTTACTCTCTCTTGTGTAACCTATTGGAAACTTTTCTCTAGCCTTGGCACATCCTCCACAAATCCAAAGTGCCCCATTACTCAATTTTGTCTATATCTCTCAATGATATGCTCCCACTAACATGTGATGTATACAAGTGTAATAATAAAAGGAATATGTTTCCTATCCTCTGTCCAACTATTTATCCTCATAGAGGGCCTCCATATAATTCCATCCCTCATATTTTTCATTGTCACCCTCCCATGATCCATGTTGTCCATATGTTCAATATATATTTGTGCCCCTCCCTAGGTGTACACAGCCAACTTCTTTACCTACCTCTCCTCCTTTCCCATTGGTCACATGAAAATGATATTCTCACATAGCCATACATGCAATAATGTCACATATCCAATGATAAACCCCCAACACTACCCACCATGATAGCAGATCTTATACATATCCCTATCTACCTCAGCTAACACCAATGTTTGCCACACTATTGGTCTCCCTATATCCATATCTCCATAATCACTAGGATCAATCCAAATTGTACCCATGTCCCTCATGTGTCTGGAAAAACATACCTATTAACCAATTTGAAACATTAAAATATACTCGCCTATCTAGTAGGGCCTAATCTAGGTACATGTCTAGTGCTATTTGTCCATGTCGTAATGGCACAACCCTCTTGAACAAGCTTTGTACCATTGTCTTCTTATCAAATGTATTGCACTACTACTATAGGCCCACGAATCAATTTTATCCATATCGAATATTTATCCTCAATTTTCACTGGCATCCCCTAGTCAAGTGTTGGAATGTAGAGGTCTCACATTTGTACCTCTCACATAATGTTATCACCATAGCCATCCATATCTGCGAATGTGACATCCTAGATAAATACCCCAATCCTAGTATGTCTACTCTAGCCCAATTTGCATATGTGAACTAATTAACTTCTCTTGGAACTATCACATGTCACTCTTGCAATACAAAACACATCCACCTATATGCACCCTAAAATGGTCACCTAGACTTTGGGCCCCCATTCAGCAATTTATCAAATCCTTGAATCAGTATTTTCAAAAATAAATATTTTCAAAATTAAATTAATTTCCTTGATCAAATCCTAATTCTATCATTTATTCGATCATATTCTATGGGCTAACCATCTTATTCTAAAGACTTTATTTATTAAAAGGAATTTCCTCCCCTTTTATTAAATAAAAAGCCCCCACTTTTCCTCTTATCCTAAGTTGCACAAATAAAGCATTATTGTTATTTTATAAATTATAGAAAAAGCACTTTTTGTCTCATGTGGACACAAAAGTCAACTCTAATTTTCCTATTGGAGGATATTAGTGCACATGGATTGCTCCTCTTTCAAGCCCCGCCCTTGATTAAATCTTTTGCCTCTTAATCTCCATCATTTGTTGTTTTCATTCTCTATAAAAGAAGAGCTCTCGTCTCATTCTAGAGTAGAACTTTTTATTCTAATCTTATTCTACAAGATTTCTTGGAGACTTTTGGAGCTTTTGGAGATCTTTATGGATTTATCTTTCTTTCTTGCATTTTAGCTTTCATGGCATCTAGCTTAGTTTCCTTTATGCTTTAGATTAGCTCACATAGATTAATTAGCAAGGATTTGTAATACTTTCATTTCCATAGCTTAGCTTGCATCTTCATTCTTAGCATAGCTTTCATTGCATCTTCATTTGATTCTTGAGGATAATGGCATTCTTTCCCTTGTCTCCATTGAATCTCCCATTGCATGGTTTACTAGCAAGGTTGCATGCTTCAATAGCTCTAGGTGAGAGCAATATTCAAACAATCTTGTAACTCCATGCTTAGGAAGCTCTAGGTCACTTTCTCAAGGTTTCCCATTCATGGATTCTCTTGGAACTAATGACTTAGAGAAGTGCACTATTTAGTGTGTACATTTTTGGTGCCCACCATGGGGCAGAACAGCTCTGTTTTGTCCTTCTTTTTATGCATTTTTGTCAATTTTTTCATCAATTTTTGCTTGTTGTTTCGTCAAATTTTTACTCTCTATTTTTTCTGACAGAGTATCGTACGACAATTTTCTAGTATTATGCGATAGTTTCTTATATACCAATGTGATATTTTACCAGTTAAAATATTGCACACCTTGGAGAATTGTATCGCACTTTTGTTCTATATTCTCTCACATGCAGGTAGCAGGAATTATCGCACAGAGATAAAGTATCACACCAGTATAGGATGAAGTATCGTACGACTTTTCCTCTGATAGAAATATCACCCAGGCCTGGTAGTGAGCAATGTTTGTCATTTCTTTGCAAGTTTTACTTGGTTTGATTTGGATTTTGGATTTTCTATACTAGGACAGAGGTCTATTTACAGATTTCAATTGGTTTTTGATGTACTAACCCTTGTAGGGCTAACAAGTTATGCTTGTAGGTGCTCCTATTGCTTGATTATTTTCTTAAAATAATGCATGTCAAAGCTTCAAATGCACAAGGGCTACTAACAGTTTTTGCAGGGCTGTCCAAAGCATAAAAACCAATCAAGTGCTTGTTTAATTATTTTTTTTTTAAGTGTGGCATATACTAGTTGCTTCATTTCATAGGCACTTAATATCTTGTTGTAGGAGTCTTTTGGTGGTAGGAGAAGTATGCTCTTCACCCTTGTGGTGAACTAGAAAATCCTGATCCATCTTTAGATTTTGAAAACAAGACTGTAATTGAACCTTTGTTTGGTGTGTTTGGGAGAAATTTTTGAGCTAGGATATTATGCTATTCAACCTTGAGGTGAATTAGAAATCCTGACACTCAAAGGTTGATACACTCTTTGTTTAGTATAGATTCCTTTAGCAGGCCTGCTCTTGAGCAATCAAGAGGAATGACCCAAGTGGGGACAAACTTTTTGCCAACTATTCTGACCCACTATAAACTCAAGGCTATCAAGGACACAAAACCTTGGTAGATGTAGTACTTGTCTTCGCTTAATGTGAGTACTTGTGAGATTGTGACCATGAGAAAAATGTTGAGCAAGAATGCTTAAGGTACTCTTGTGGCTGCGAGGTCCGTTACTTGCCACAAGGTAAGGAGTCCCTTTGGGGAGCAAGAGGGGTATTATGAATGAAAGCCCTTATTACGAACCATAGATAGAAGCCACCTTATTTTTCTGCTTAGCTTTTTGGTGCAAGAATTGATCCTAGTGGACTAACCCGAATCACCCCAAGATTACTCACCATCTGTGTTCCTTTGGTTGTATCATTGGAACTTCCACAAGAAAGTCAATAACTATTGTGGGCAACCACTTTGTGTGAGGCAATGGGACATTAAGTGTGGGCCAAGTTGTTAAGTATTGAGCCTTTGTCTTTTTAGGCTAGTAAGTGTTTGAACTGTTCTCATTGTGATCTACCCGTGTAAATGTTCTTGAATATTCAAACATCACAGTAGCATTCATAGGATTTTATTTCTTTGATATCACAATTTCTTGTCTTGGCAAGGTTGCTTTTGCCCTTGTGCAAGTGTTTTATGACATGTTTGATCACCTACTATTTGCAAACATGTCTATTTACTATTGTCACTATGCTTGAGATCAAAAAATCCAACCTTCAAACTAAAATTTTGACCAAACTGCCCTTAAAATTATGATTTTTAACACTCATTGGTCAAAGATTGTAGGACACTAAAGTTTCATCTCACAGTGTCCTGAACTTTATCGTGCGATAGTTCATCCCTGCAAGACTATCGCACTACCTACTCAAAAAGTATCACACTGCTTGCTTGGAAATTGTCGCACTACTTAGCACGAAATATCACCTAGTCAAAAATTATTGTACTATTTGCCTAGAAACTGTCACATAGATTTTTTTGCTATCTATCTGATTTTTGCAATTTTCAGCCTTTTCCTAGTCGACCATATTTCAATAGGTGACTTACTATGTTGCTAGAAACCTGTTTGTACCTTGGGATCCTGTATTTTAGATCCTTTGCATTAGTGTTCTTTGATTTTTTGAAGTAGTCTTTCTTGGCATCGATAAGTTAGGAATTATCATTGTTTAAAAAGTACACCTTCAGATTCTTTGGTAACACACTTGTAGAGTTTCAGTAGTCTTTTGTCCAAACCACTTCCATCAAAATTCAATTTCAATTTCAAATATATTTGGGTAAATCCATCCTCCTGGTCCATATGTGTTAGGATACTTATCCTTTCATTATACACCTCTGTGGCAGTGTTGGTTTACACCTTTGACAACTTTTCTATCTTACCATCTCTTTTTGGACAATTGAACACTTTTACTATCCTAGTTTGGTATTGACATTTTATGAGGTTATCTTATCGCCAAGGGTCTTTTTCTTTCATGTTGATTATGACAAGGTACCAAGTTAGTCAAGGAAAATGACCTCAAGTTGTCTTTGATCAGTTACCCTTAATCCAAACTTGTCAAAAGTGAAAGGGAAAGGAACCCGTCTTTGATCAATCCCCTAGGAGTGAGTCTAAGGTTGGGTTTGACCCAAAGAGCAATCCTAGTAAGTTAAGTACCTCTTTAGCACCTTCTCAATCAAATATGGACATGAGTTACACCATGACTAGAAAGGAGAGAGAAGCAATGGATCAAAATCTTGAAGACATTTTCCAAAGACATAGGGATAACATGCTATCTGGTCATGATGATCAACCATAATCACCCCCTATCAACTCAAGATATTTAGATGCCCATCAAAGAGCTGAAAGACATTATAGACAAGCTCACCAAAATGAATGGTCACAACATGAAGACCAGAACAATGAATCTTGTGATGCTCATCTGAATGCCACATTTACTAATGAATTTTTTAATCATTCAAAGCCCAACTCTCCGCTCAAAACAACCTCAATGTATGCAAATGAAAGACTTAAAAGGATTGAGTGCGAAAAGAAAGCTTTTTTGGATGAACAAGCCGCTAAAAAAGAAAGGTTTAGACACCTAGAGGTGGAAAAACAAGGCTTGTTATAATTGCAAAGAAATGCATTCCAAGAGGAACAAGATAGGCTTTTTGCCCAGCAACTTGATGACCAATTCAACAATACCTGGGTATCAACAGTGGAAACAACTCTCCACCATCTACTCTTTCAAGAACCCCAAGAAGTAGAAGGTGGTCAAGGACCCCTTCAAGATCTCCTAGTCCTAGAGGAAGGAGGATTTCACAACATAGGAGACATACACCTCCTAGGAACTCGAGACAACCCTCCCAACGAGCTCACCATGGCTCTCAACATGGAGGAAGTAGTGCAAGTTTTGATGATCAATATTTCATGAGAATGCAACAAGAGCCATTGTTCCAACAATATGTAGAGAAGTATCTTGATCAAAAAAAGGATAGCTTCCTAGAGAGCTTGATCAATAAAGGTGATGCAGAGGGAATCAAACAATGATCCAAATCTACATATCTTTTACAACCTTGCTTAAAACCACATTAAACCATTCTGAAAATTGGCATATCTAAAAGTTCTTCCTTGTAAATATTTATCAAGACTCAAAATATTTTAATATCCCACTGACAATAATATCCACTAAGTAATATAGTAACATCGGTTAACTATTATATTCCAAAATCAAGCACTAATTCAATTCACAAAGATTTGACAAACCAATATACCAAAACAACCGATTTATACTAATTAGTCTTTTCACCTTCATGTACTATGGTTGGATTATCCATCATACGGGTTTCCCACTTTGAACATCCATATGTTATATTTGCAACCGTTTCTATTTTCAAAGATCGAGTACAAATATCAGGGACTTTGGTATCCTTCAATCCTTCTAAAGTGGCTTCTATCACAGACGGTGGCTTCACATGCGCATGATTCTCGAAATAGTCCTCTCAACTTACTTTCAATATGACTGTTAGAATATAATACCTGTCAAAACATTTTCATTTGCCAATAATGAACAAAAGTGATTTTAGATAACCAAATCAACAATCAGCTTATACGATCATTTCACGGCCTTTGGAAGTGATACATGAATTTCACATTTGGTGAACGATAATAGAAAAACCAATTTCAAAGAGCATTGAATTTCTTCGACAAATACATGATACATGAGTCCCAAATAATTCTTGAGTATCGGTTATTAAGACAAACCGCTATAGATCAAACCGGTTACTTTAATATCTTTCGTAAACCAATTCAATGAAACATCAAATATCCTCCATAAAACAAAATCCGATAAAAAATATTAACTCCAACAGAGACCTTCGAATATCAATTTCAAATAGCATTTAAACTCCTTCAACTGTTAATGCTCGGTTTCTCAATAAGCATCAACATCGATTTCCAATAGACTATTAACTCCTTCATTAAAACCAAACATTATTACATGCCCAATACCCAATTCATATAACGGTTTCTGTGAAAAGTGTTTTGATTGTAAATTCTGCTGAAACACTAATAATAGTCCAAAAGAAATCCGAATACATCATTCGATCTAGGCTCTTACTATCGTGTGCCCAAAATGAATAAGATCGGTTATAATAAACTTTAGAAACTTCTTTCAAACAACCGATATTAGCATACAATTCATATCCAAATAAACAAAGAACTTTCGAAACTAAAATTAATATAGAACTTTGAATACAACAAGTTTGAAATAGAGAAAATACAAATGGAATGATGAAGAATCAAAAAGATATAAATAGAAATATCAATTCTCTCTTTCATTCTGCAATTTCCCATTACATTGTATCTTTCTCATTCATCCATTCTCAAACATTTGAATACTACTCTATATCTTACTACACTTACTCTCAGGTTCTTCATGGAATATATAAAGATTTTCAAAACCCGATAACTCCCATAACCAACTCTAAAACCACTAAACTTCTCTAATGGTTTTGGATGACCGATTAGAGTAAGTTCAAATCCCATCTCTTTAAACCACTGGTAAATTATTGTTGAGTTGATTACATAAACCATTTATTATATCTATGACACTTTCCACCCACCAATTACATCATTAAAATTAACTATTTAAAACTAAGACACAACCCAATATTAGAAATAACCATTTAAAATTCATGTAGAATCTTGACTCATTGAAATAATTGGAGTCTCTAAATGCACCTGCATCATGCTCCCCACGAGAAAAGAATTCAAGTCCCTTTGAATTAGCTTCTTTCGAGACTTCCAGTTCCATATCCCGGACACCTGCTCGCTGAATGAAAAAATTGAGCCCAAAATCAAATCTGCAAAGTACAATCCCAAATCCTCAACCATAAAAGGCATCACCATACAGGTGTTTTTCACATCTGCATAAAATAAAATAGGAATTTTGCCTCCATGAATTTGAATATTGGATTGATCTGCTAAATGCATCAAAATTCCATCTCCATATCCAACAATGGAAAAAATTTCTTCATTTTGAAGTATTTCCATTTGACCCTCCATGCTTGCCAATGCAAATGTCTCTGCATGTGAGGCCATATCATTTGTCATTTGAGCATCATGAACCATATCCTCAAAATTTTCTGGTATCAAATTACTGCTACCCAAATCAACAATTGTTTTAGCATGTTTCTCTTCAACTGGAACCTTCTCAACACAAGGCTCATCTTCAACCTTCTGCTCTTCACTAGCATCAATTGTCTCCTCTTGTCCTTCCAATGGACGACTCTTCACCATCATTTCTGCTTCTTCAAATGCTATCTGGGCTTCAATCAATTCAAGTATTTCTTGATCTTATTTATCCATCATTTCTAACTTCAGTTCATATGCTATTAAATCTTCTTCCATCTTCAACCGTCTTGCTTCTTGTTTTCTTTTCTTTTCACCACTTCTTCTTTCTTTTTCTTTTTCTCTTCTGCTTCCTCATAGGCAATCCATTTATCCAACTTCAGTAGTAACTTTGACATCTCTTCTGTATCTTCCATTATTTTAACTTGTTACTGATCCAACACCTTTGAATGCTCTGAAAAGGACTCAAACCTAATTGATCACGTTAGATTTGGTTTCCCCCAAATCACTCATGAATGGGTACACAGCACCAAGAAAATCTTAACACTTCATCCACACAGACTCGTTGCAAGAATACTTAAAAATCAAAGAAAAATCTGGAAATTTATCTACAAGAACTTGAAAACATATTGAGAAATAAAATATATTTAATCTTTGTTAGGTCCTGGTGTGATTTCAATCACACACTCAAGAGCTTCCTTCTCTGATACAACTTGATGCGGAGGGAATCAAACAATGATCCAAATCTACATATCTTTTACAACCTTGCTTAAAACCACATTAAACCATTCTGAAAATTGGCATATCTGAAAGTTCTTCCTTGTAAATATTTATCAAGACTCAAAATATTTTAATAACCCACTAACAATAATATCCACTCAGTAATATAGTAATGTCGGTTAACTATTATATTCCAAAATCAAGCACTGATTCAATTCACAAAGATTTGACAAACCAATATACCAAAACAACTGATTTATACTAATTGGTCTTTTCACCTTCATGTACTGTGGCTGGATTATCCATCATACGGGTTTCCCACTTTGAACATCCATATGTTATATCTGCAACCATTTCTATTTTCAAAGATTGAGTACAAATATAAGGGACTTCAGTATCCTTCAATCCTTCTAAAGTGGCTTCTATCACAGATGGTGGCTTCACATTCTCATGATTCTTGAAACAGTCCTCTTAGCTTACTTTCAATATGACTGTTAGAATATAATACCTATCAAAACATTTTCATTTTCCAATAATGAACAAAAGTTATTTTAGATAACCAAATCAACCATCAGCTTATACAATCATTTCACGGCCTTTGGAAGTGATACATGAATTTCACATTTGGTGAATGATAATAGAAAAACCAATTTTAAATAGCATTGAATTTCTTCAACAAATACATGATACATGAGTCCCAAATAATTCTTGATTATCAGTTATTAAGACAAACTGCTATAGATCAAACTGGTTACTTTAATATCTTTCATAAACCAATTCAATGAAATATCAAATATCCTCCATAAAACAAAATCCAACAACAAATATTAACTCCAATAGAGACCTTCGAATACTGATTTCAAATAGCATTTAAACTCCTTCAACTGTTAATGCTCGGTTTCTCAATAAGCATCAACATCGATTTCCAATAGACTGTTAACTCCTTCATTAAAACTAAACATTATTACATGCCCAATACCCGATTCATATAACGGTTTCTATGAAAACTGTTTTTATTGTAAATTTCGTTGAAACACTAATAATAGTCCAAAAGAAAGCCGAATACATCATTCGATCTAGGTTCTTACTATCGTGTGCCCAAAATGAATAAGATTGGTTATAATAAACTTTAGAAACTTCTTTCAAACAACTGATTTTAGCAAACAATTCATATCCAAATAAACAAAGAACTTTAAGAACTAAACTTAATATAGAACTTTGAATACAAGAAGTTTGAAACAGAGAAAATACAAATGGAACAATGAAGAATCAAAAAGATATAAATAGAAATATCAATTCTCTCTTTCATTTTGCAATTTCCCATTACATTGTATCTTCCTCATTCATCCATTCTGAAACATCTGAATACTACTCTATATCTTACTACACTTACTCTCGAGTTCTTCATAGAATATATAAAGATTTTGAAAACCTGATAACTCCCATAACCAACTCTAAAACCACTAAACTTCTCTAATGGTTTTGGATGACCGATTAGAGTAAGTTCAAATCCCATCTCTTTAAACCACTAGTAAATTATCGTGGAGTTGATTACATAAACCATTTATTATATCTATGACACTTTCCACCCACCAATTACATCATTAAAATTAACTATTTAAAACTAAGACACAACCCAATATTAGAAATAACCATTTAAAATTCATGTAGAATCTTGACTCATTGAAATAATTGGAGTCCCTGAATGCGCCTGCATCAAAAGGTGCTAGAGTCCCTTATGATTTTGATGTGGATAGATGAATCAAGAAACAAGGACCCTCTCCAGAAGAGGAGATCAAACAACTCAAACATATGATGGAAAATGTGTTGGCACCTAAAAGTTCCTTTTCACTTGATTCTATTTGTCCCAATCCTTTCGACAAGAGTGTCAGTATGAAGGATTTTTGTAGAAAAGTTGAAATTCCCCAATATGTTAAGTATGACGACAATGGTGACCCACATGATCATGTGCGTCAGTTCTACATCATGAGTTTTGAATTTCACCAAGATGACTCTTATCTTATGAGATTATTTCCAAGGAGCATCAAGGTCCAAGCCATGGATTGGTTTACCAACACAACCCCTCCCATCAAAACTTTCAAAGAACTTGTCCACAGATTTGTTCAACATTTTGCATATAACTTGTCAAGATCAGTCACTATGTTAGACTTGTGCAATTTGAAACAAAACTAAGGGGAAACCTTTGTTACCTTCTTACAAAGATGGAGGCGATTGTGCTCTCACTATTCTAGGACTATCCCTGAGCTTGAAAGGATTGATATTATTGTTAGCAATTTAGTGCCTGAAATGTGGTATGAGGTTCAAAAGATGGTCTTTGATTCCTTTGACACTATGGTCAAAACCGCATGTCGAATTGAGGATGTTTGAAAAGAACAAGGCATTTTGACCACCAACAATAAGAACAACAATAATGGTCAAAACAACAACAATGCTAAGGACAAAGGCAAACACTCGCATTGGAACAAGAACAAGCAAGTAGTCAATGATGGAGTTGTGGACTCTTCCCAACCCAAGGATCAAGGAGTCCTCCATTTGTCTAGCACAATCCAAGCCATGAAGCTTAATACATCCTCCAGCCAACAAGAGCATAAACCAAAGTATCAGGATAAATCTAAAAAGGAGAAATGATAATTTTCTAAACTAGGTGATTCCTATGAGGTCATTTTCAAGACGCTTGTTTCCAATAACCTTGCACAACCACAAGATCTAGCAAATTTCTGCATACCTGATGTTAAGCCACATTGGTGGAATGAAAAGGATTTTTTCAAATTCCACAATGGCATTAGACATGGCATTGAACATTGTTGGAGACTTAAGCACCTTATTCAGGATCTTATTGAGAATGGTAAACTTCAAATTGACGGGTTGAATACCAATGTAGACCATAAGGCATAAAAGAGCCTTTTCCCAAATATGAAAATGTTGAAACCTCTAAATCCAAGAATGGCAAGGCCGAAATCAACCATGCCTACATAGGTGTAGAAGGCATGATCAACATGCTTGAGGTTGTTGAGGAAAGTGTCAACATGATGAGAGACAAAGATCCTTATGGTTATGATGTGGACTCTCCTCCTATATTTGATAAGGAACCCGTGATTGTTCTTAGAGGTCCTCACTCTCAATGGTCATCCCAAGCTCTTAACATTGTTACAAGAAGTCAAGGCCAAGGTCATGTGGTTGTGAGAGGTCCTAGTTCCAATCAGTCCAGCAAACCCAAGCAAGTGGCATCCAAGAATGTCACCACCAAATCAACAGTCAACCCCGACATGAGCTATAATCTTGTTGATGAGTTACAGAGAATGCTAGCTCAAATCTCAATCTTTGAACTATTGGAATTGTCCCCAAGACATAAGCATATCCTTGAGGATGCTTTGCGTGCAGAAAATGTTCCTAACAACATATATGTTGACCAATTCCAGAACATGGTTAACCACCTTACCAGCCCCCATTACTTAACATTCTCAGAAGAAGCTGACAAATCTTTGAGCCATCCGCATAATCTTGCCCTCCACATTGAAGTCATGATTCACAAAACCTGTGCTAGGTGTGTGTTGATTGATCGGGGTGCTGGGCTCAACATTTGTTCCTTGAGTCCGTTGAAGATACTAGGTTATTCTGAGCAAGTTATTGATACCCGAAAGAGAATAACCATTAAAGCCTATGATGAGGCCGAAAGAAGCTCTAAAGGGTTAGTCATCCTTCTTGTCCGAATTGGTCCTCTTGAAAATGACATTTTGTTCCAAATTGTTGATGCTAGTCCTTTAACCTATAATATCCTACTTGGTAGACCATGGATCCATGACATGCAAGAAGTACTTGTTACCCTAATTTCCATGTACATGCAAATTTCGCTAAACCTATCCCCAAGTCTTTGTTTTCACCTTTCTAGGCGTCCCTAAAATTTTCATGAATTCATCTCTTGTTGCTTGGCCTCTGCAATCTTTTTAACTCTCTAGTCTATAGGTCAAAAATTCATAAAACTAGCCATTATTGGCCAAACCCTCAAAAAACCCTAGGCCTTGTTATGATTTGTTGTTACTTTTTCAGCCACTTAAACTCCTCAATTCCCACATGCATTTTAATGCCTTCCATCACCAATTCTCTAAGTTCTCCGACAGTGGTCTTTCTTATTCGGTGAACTGGCAACAACTCTTCCTTCAGTTGCATAATATCTTAATCCTCGACAGGGTTTCCTTTTCATTTCCCAATCCTGTGACATGGCGGTTTCCCTTGGTTGCCAGTTCTCTAAGTCTTCCAACAGTTATCCAAATGTTTTAGTGATCAGGCGACTACAGTGGTTCTCATAATTGCTAAGTGTTTAGTGGTTAGGTCTAAGTATCTTGCGACTCAGTGAACGGTCACTTTTCTTCAATCAGGCAATCGCTCAATATTACTCAGGGTTAAGCTTTTGGTTCAGTGATTCAGCGAAGACCTTTGTTTGTGCATTCTCTAAGTTTAACCATGGTTCCTTGAAGGATTTAGTGAACAAGAGGTTGCCTTCAGTCACTAAATCACTAGGTCAAAGTGGGGTTAGTTCTGCAGGGAGCGGGTGATGTGTCAGAGTGGGGTCCTGGTTAGGAAGATCTAATGGTTGGTATATCTTCACATCGGTCATTGTCAAAGCATGAGATCTTCAGACAACCATCGATCTTTTCTTTTGTGCAGTGCTTCAGAGTATAGTGGGTCCACTGCCACATTGTCCTACTTGGAGGCTTCCTATTGGTTGAAAGGAGATGACTTGTATTTTTGTCAGTGGGCCCAAGGATGTCAGAGGCTTGGAAATCTATGGCTGGTGTGTGCTCTCATGGGTTTATGTCAAAGTATGAGATCACATGCCAACCGTTGATCTTGACTTGTTGTCAGAACTTCGTTCAGTGGGTCCTTTCTTTCTGACGTGCTCACATTCGATTGGTCCACATAATGGTGATTAGGCATATGTCAGTAGGTCCTGATCTTTTTAGGAGGTTAAAGTATAGCAAGATCTTGTGGTTGTTGCTATGCCACTGGGATAAGATGCATGCTATTAAATTCAGTGGTTTAGCGACAACCGTCCGATGCTCTTTTAGTAGGTCATGGGTTCGAGTTTGTTAGGTGTGCTAACTTGCTCAAATGTAATTGGTTGCCAAGTGCTGACAAAGATTTCCAGGTGGGTCCATTTGTCAGAAGGGGTTCTAGCTTAAAGAGATCTACGACGGGCGTATGATCTGAAAGAATATTCGAAGGGTATGAGATCATGCACCCATCGTTAGATTAGAATCTTTTCTTATAGTGGGACTGACGTCAGGGGCTTGTTGAGGTGTTGCTGATGTAGCAGTTAGAGCAAATAAAATATTGACAAGTGGCAAGTCTGGGCCCAGGTTTGACTGAACATTTGGCAGCCCCGATAACTTCTCTCTGGTCACTCATTCATGTGATAAGATAGCAGTACTCTAAATGATCTGGTGTGTGTGCAAATGTGTGTATTCACAAAATCACAGGATAAGTTAGTAAGGCCCTAAAATTCTCAGCGATCTGGTGATTATCTTTAGTCGTCGGTTCGCCAAATGTAAGCTAGAATTCTCATGGGTGGTTAAAGGAGTATTCTGCGAATCAAAAAATGAAGGATTTCTCTTGTTAGTGGGATATAACCGGGGTTAGCCGGAAGACTTAGAGATTCAGTGACAACCTGTTTCGCTGGATTGCTTGACCAGACCAGGGTAAGCCAGGGGATCTCATGACTTAGAATTCTTCAGTCGCTTAGTCACTGAAAGACTTAAGAAGACAAAAGGTTAAAGTGGGGCCAAACTGTCAAGTGTGCTAACATGCTAATTTTTCATTGGTCCTCATATTTCTGATATGGACTCAAAATTTTCAAGGGGTTTCACGACCGTTTCAAAGTTAATATGAGCCGCTCATTTTCTAGGAAAAAAAGAATATTGATGGTCATGTTTTAAAATGACTGGCTAGCCGTTAGTTTTCTAAATTCAAATATGTCTAAGAAGGTTTTTGCTAGTATTTCATTTGCAAGCGGCAAGCGGTGAGGTAGCTTAGAAAATTTATGTCTCTAGGACATTTTCAGTTGAAAGAAAATGATGAGGACGTCCAGGCGGCCGTCATGGGTCATTTCTTGTCTTAGAAAAGTAGCAGCTTGAACATTCATGGCAAGACCTTTGTGCAGGAAAGCAGATGAATCCAGGGTGCTTGTCCGTGAGTTGATGTAGTACAGAGATGGGCACATAATATCTGATCGAACATAGTATTTAGAGAGTTACATTTATGATAAGAGTTGGTAGAGTTAGGGTTGGTTTTATTCATGTGAAAATCTTGTAACCCTAGTTAGGTTAGTTTTGACTCCTGCCTACATGTAGTTGAGTATGTATATATTTTTTTTGGAGCCTTAGTGCTCAGGGTTGGACAATTGTAAAAGAATTTTATTTTTCTTAAGGGTCATCTGTGGTATCATCTCTACCCTCTGGCTTATACAGTTGTATTTTTTCCCATTGATGAATTCAAACATTGCAAAGGTATTTTGTGAAAATTCTTCATGTCCCTATGCTTCCTTGTCTGAGTTCATCTATTCTTGATTTGAAGTATATGATGTTTTCGGTGGTATCTTAGGGTTCCAAATCCCTCTTATTTTCTATAACTGTGTATGTTATTGTGTTTGATCTAATTTATATTCTTTTGTGGGTATACTTCAGTCCCCTAACAATCTTGTCTCAATCGTACATAGAGTTGTAAAAATGAATGTCTGCTTGCAGGTCATAAATTGTGTCTTATGTTTAGACCCTTCTATGAAATACTTACGCAAGCCTATTCAGTAAGTTGTGACCTACTAGACCTCAGCCTTTCATTGATTCCATTCCTCTATACTGAGATCCAAACCCTAATTTTGGTGCATCACCTAGTAGGTAGTTTTCTTTTAGTCATTTCCCTTCCAAGCACTCCTATCCCTTTCTCTCAAAAGTTTACTTTTCATGTCTAGAAGCAAATTAAGGTGATTATCCAAGAGGAACCAGCCTAGAACCTGGAGGTATCATCTTAGTTAGCATAGGTCCCACAACCTGGAGATGATTCCCATGTTATACTAGGTTATCAAGACTATGAGAGCTTGAGACAAAGGCACAAACTTAGTGTATAACAATTTTGGCACGCCCGATGGGACTACACAAGAAGTTCATTATTTGCAAATTGTGTTATCTTTGATATGCAGATTTCATAATATAGACCTTTAGAGGTTGTTTCATCAAGTATATCTAGTGACTCCACTGATTTCAAAGATACAGGCTACCTTGTTCAAAGTTTTATGAGAAAGATTAAGACTTGGAGCTCAAAGCCCACTAAATTTTCAGAGTTGCCCTCAAGAAGAAGTCACAAAGGTAGGTCAATTCAAAGAACATCCCCTACAAGAAGAGTTCAATCAACACCTCCTGATACTTTAGAAAGGAGACCTTTTCCCTTTCATTCCAGAAGAAGAGGTAGATCTCTAACCAGAGATCTAGAAGAAGATTCAAATCCAGCAGCAAATACAGCTCATATAGTTGTTAATCTTCAGATTCCAGCTCCTACAATGGCTAGACCATTTGAATTTGCACCCTTTAATCAAGGTAGTCCATTAAATTTTTCTCAAAATCATGATGTGCCCTTGGTGGACCTTAAAAGTATACCTGATTTTACAGGTGAAGGGCAGACAACTAATTTTAAGCACATAAGAGACGTGACCACCATCTGCAGCATACACAATATTACTCAAGAAGATGTGGCCACAAAATTATTAGCAGCCTCTCTAAAAGGTAAGGCTCTAGAATGGTTTAGAACTTTAACTATTGGTTCTATTACATCATGGGATGAGTTAGGGGATGCTTTAAGAAAACATTTTGAGGATAAATTAGATAACTTGTCTCTAGTTGAGCAGTTAACAACTATTAAGAGAGACCCTCACGAGAAAATGACAGATTACAATAGTAGGTTCCTCAAAACATGGAATAGAATTCTAGTCTCTGTGAGACCATCAGCTAACCATGCTTTCCTTTATTACTTACAAAGCTTGAATGGTCAAATTTCTATCATGATCCAGTCTATGGGTGGTACTTCTCTACCCCAAGCTTTTGACATAGTTGTCAGAGCTGAAAATTGTTTAATCCAAGTGGGCATGATCGCTAGAAGGCCTCCAATGCCAATTTTTCCTAGCCTTCAACCCATTGCACCTACCCAAGTACCCCCATTTATCCCTATTCCTACCATATTAGCACCTCAGACTAGTACCAGTGGTCAAGAGCTAACAGCTAGTTTCTCTCAAGAGCTACAAGAAATAAAGAATAGTTAAGAAAGTAGTAAGAAAGAAATGACCAATCTATTGTAGACCTTGGCTAAAGAGGTCACAAATCTAAAGAAGCAAGGTCAAGGAATCAAACCACCATTTTAGCCACAAGGCCAAGGTCCTAATCAGCAGTATTAAAATTGAGGACAGCCTTATCAACAAAATAGGCTACCATACCAAGGAGGCTACCAAGGACAAAGATAAAGCTTCAATCAGAGACCATTCCAACCATACAACCCTACACCTCTCAATTCTACAAATCCAGTGAGGGATATGGTTCCTAGTCAAAATAATATTGCAATGGAGAATGAATGGTGTTTCTCTTGTAATCGGCCTCACAATCAGGCTACATGTTCAAATGGATGGATGAACCAAGCTCTAATGGTTTAGAGTGCTTCACAAGCTCAATTAGAGGCTTCATCCAGTGGGTCAATGCCTCAACAAGAATCACAAGAGCATGAGACTACTCTCTTTAATTGGGAACAACTAGACTTCAATGGAGTCAATGATGAAGTCTCTTTTGTTGCCTTTACAGGAGAAAAATGAAGAGCTCAAGACATGGAGAGAGAATATTCCAATGCCAAAGCCACTACATCTGTAGAGCCACTGCAGCAAGCTTCTCCCATCACATCTGAGGAGGGTCCTCTCATTACAAGAAAAGAAGGCCAAGTTCCAAAAGAAGTGGAGCCCATCATAGTGAAAGCACATCAAAGAGTACACACTGTGACACCTTTTAATATTGTAGACAACATGAAGAAGGTGAATGTCACCATGTCCATGTGGGACTCTTTGGCTCTTCCAAGACAACCTAAAATTTTGAAGAAGGCCATGATAGAGGTAGCAAGTCGTCTGCCTGCAAAAGAAGCTACAAAGCCAATGTTGGTTAAAATTGATCAAGAAAGGGAGGCTCCAAGTAGAAATTCCAAAGGCCATACCATTAAAGGTAGGAACTCAAAGCCACCTCCCTTTTATGTATCTTTAATTATTGGAAAATCTTTAGTGCATAATTGTATGGTAGATAGTGGAGCTACTAGTACTGTAATACCCAAGAAAGTATCTGACCAATTAGGATTGAAATATGAGCCCTTCCAAAAGAATTTTACCCAGCTTGATGGATCCTCAATCAATACTATAGGTGTGGCCAAGGATACCAACCTAATCCTACATGCTAGTCCTAATTTTTCCATCCTCCTTGATATATATCATAGATCTCCCTGCATTATTTGCTATATGTCTTTCAAGGGAGTTTATAGCCAAGATAGGAGGTTCTCTATCTTCTAACTAGTCTCACATGTTATTTCATACAAGGTATGGGACCAAGGTCACCATTAAGTCAGAACCATTAGCAACACACCATATAGAACACTATGTGTCCAATACCATCAATATAAACTACCCTATATTTGATAACAGTGACTTCCAAACCATTAGTGAAGCAAGCACAAAGATAGAGAGTATCCCTGATATATTTCTAGATGAAAGAGCTTTAGAGGTCCAAGAAAGTCTTATTTGGGACTTTGGTTTGGCAATTTATTTGATACAAGAGAGTGGAGCCATAGAACCAAGCCTTCTCAAGGAGGATACTGATTCAGAAGATCAGAACAATCGGGTTTGGGAACTATTTTTTTATGGAGCTAGAAGTAGACATGGTTCTAGTGGTGGTGCCATGCTAGTGTCCCCAAAAGGAGAAAGGTATTAAACTACCTTTAGATTTAGTTTCTCCTGCACTAGCAATACTATAGAATATGAAAGTCTAGTCAATGGACTAGAATGGGCTAGAAAAAGAGGGCTTAAGGCCTTAAAAGTTTATGGTGACAGTGAGCTAGTTGTCAGCCAAGTAAGAGGGATAAGTGCAACCAAGAATGACACCATGAAAGCATACAAACATAGAGTTTGGGATGCAATTGAATATTTCCATGCTTTCAATATTATTGCTATCCCTAGAAAGTTAAATCAAAATGCAAATAGATTAGCTGTTATTGGATCCCAGTATGATATTCCAAATAGCATTTCAAAAGAGATAGATCAGCAGCATATCAAAGTGATTTTCAGACCCTCTATTCTTGATAATAATGTTAATCAGCAAGTGTTTGACAATGATGAACAAATTTTGCAATTCTTGTTTGAAGAAGATGTCTTTTCAGAACACAATCAAGATAGGCTATCACAAAACTAGTGACCAAGTAATACAACTAAAGTCCAATAAGATGCCTAGAGTTCTTGTCACCTTAGAGACTATCTTCAACAAGGATGATGAAGTTAAGAAGAATAAAGTGCGCCCAGTAGTCCAACAAGAACATTGTGTTGAATTAGAGTTGGAACTAGGTAAGAGCCTACAATTTGGAAAGGTAAACACTGAATTGGAAAAGAAAGCTTATACACAATTATTTAAGGAATTCAGTGATGTTTGTGGATGGCAGTATGAAGACCTTAAGGGTTTTGATCCATCCCTAGCTTAGCACACTATTGAATTAGAAACTAATGCCAAACCAGTGAGGCAAAAACAAAGGCCTTTTAATCCTAAGCTTGAGGCACTTATGCATAAAGAAGTACTCAAACTAATAGAAAGTGGTATCATCTACTCCATTAAGCATGCTAGTTGGGTTTCCAACCTTGTTTCTATCAGGAAGAAGAATGGGGAGCTGAGGTTATGTGTTGACTCCAGGGATCTTAACAGAGCTTCTCTAAAAGACCACCATCCATTACCCTCCATGGAACAAATCTTACAATGTGTCTCTGGATCTGACAGATTTTCATTATTGGATGTTTATTCAGGATATAATCATATCTTAGTGAATGAAGAGGATCAATACAAGACTGCATTTACAACCAAGTGGGGAACCATGGCTTATCAAAAGATGCCCTTTGGTTTGTCAAATGCAAGTGATACTTTTCAAAAGGCAATGGATCTGGCCTTTAAAAGCCTTATGTACAAGTTTGTGCTAGTCTATCTGGATGACATAACTATCTATTCAAAGCATGGAATAGATCACATCAAACATTTGAGGAAGATCTTTGAAAGGTGTAGAGAGTTTGGGATATCTCTTAATCCCAAGAAATGTGTGTTTACAGTTCATGAAGGAAAACTATTGGGATATGTAGTATCAAAAGAAGGAATCATAGTAGATCTTGAGAGAATTGCAGCTATCCTAGAGCTACCCCTACCACATAACAAGAAAAGTCTCCAATCTTTCATAGGAAAGATTAATTTTGTTAGGAGGTTCTTGCCTAACATTGTAGATTTACTCAAGCCTTTGACAGCCATGTTAAAGAAGAGTTCAGCTTTTAGTTGGACCAAAGAAGGGAGAATCAATTTCCAAGCTATCAAAGAGGCCTTAATAGAAGCCCCTTCTCTCCTAAATCCAAATTTTAGTAAGGATTTTATCCTTTATTCTTATGGAGGTCATGATGCTATATCTGCAATGTTGACCCAAGAAAATTCAGATGGATTGGAGCAGCCTATTGCTTTCTTTAGTGAAGGTTTAGAAGAGTATGAATAGAGATACTCTTTTGTAGAGAAACATGTACTTGTTGTGGTAAAGAGCCTTAAGAAGCTTAGATATCTGTTGACCCATAGCAAGGTACACTTGAAAGTTACTCATCCAAGTGTCAAAGAGCTTTTACTTTCCAAGGACCTTAATGAAAAAAGAGCTAATTGGATCACCAAGGTGATGGAATATGAGATAGATATTCAAACTACCAACCTGGTTAGAGGAAGAGGTCTTTGTGAGCATTTGGCAGAGGATGAAAGTTCAAAGAAATTAGAACAAATGGATGCATCTTTGGTTGTGCATTCTACGGAAGAACAAGACAAGGCAACAAGCTGGTTGCCTAATATTATCAATTATTTGAAGACAGGACAATGTCCTGCAGGTTTGGATTCAACAAAAAGGAGGTATTATAGGTGACAATCTATTCCTTTTGTGCTGATAGATGAACTTATTTTTAGAAAGGATTACAATAGTGTCCTTTTAAGATGCATAGATTTAGAGAAGATAGCTGATGTCCTATTTGAGTTTCATGATGGACCTTTTGGAGGTCACTTTTCTCCTAGGACCACTACTTATAAAATCATGAGGGCTACATACTATTGGCCATCTATCTTTAAGGATAGTCGTGATTATGTTAGAAAATGTATCAAGTGTGCCATGTTTTTAGGGAAAGAAAGGCTTGTAGCCTTTCCCTTACAGCCAATCAGAATAGAGAAACCCTTCATGAGGTGGGGTATAGATTTCATTGGTATGATCAACCCTCCATCTAGTGCAAGCCATAAATGGATAATTACTGCAACTGATTACTTCACCAGATGGACATAAGCAATTTTGTTAAAAGAAGCCAATGAGAGTACTGTATTAAGTTTTTATGATGATATAGTTCATAGGTTTGGCACTCCTGATTCCATCATCTCAGATAATGCATTAGCATTCACAGGCCTCAAAGTCTCAGAGTGGGCAGTCAAGAATGGCATCTATTTGAATACCAGTTCCAATTACTACCCCCAAGGTAATGTCTTAGCTGAATCAACCAATAAGAACTTGATTAGGATAATCAAGAAGACCCTTCAAAACAATCAGAGAGATTGGCATACTAAGCTTAGGTCTACAGTGTGGTTAGATAGAATTACCCCAAAGAAATTCATTGGTAATTATCCTTATGTGCTAGTGTATGGTAGAGAAGCCTAGTTGTCTTTTTCAACTGAATTACCAGCCCTGGACTTAGCTACTCAATATGCCATATTTGAGGAGGGAGATCCTTTGCAGATCAGGTATTCTCAGTTGATGGAATTAGAAGAGATTAGAGACAAATCAATGCAAGACATGGAATCCCATTAGATTCAGACAAAGAAGAGCTTTGATAAAAGGGCCAGAGTCAAAAATTTCAAGGTTGGGGATGTAGTCCTCAAATGGGATGAGTTCTGATCTAGACCTGGCAGGCATACAAAATTTGATTCATTTTGGGGTGGACCATTTTTAATCACACAATGCAAGGGATCTAATGCTTTCTAGCTATCAAATCTTGAAGGAGTTGTCTTGCAAATATCAGTAAATGGTTTCCACCTGAAGCCCTGCTTTGAGGTTGATCCCTCTCTGTAAATGTTTGTAAATAAGTTTCCCTACTTTCTTTCCCTATTCTCTAGGTTAGTTTCCTAATTTTCAAGAAGTGCCTGTGCACAAGTTTGTCTCTCCAATTCCAGTTCTCTCTCCCTATGAGAATTTTTGAGTTTTGATGACCCCATGCCCAATGGATATGTCAAGGCCACTGATCTATGTCTAGCAAGCTAACATCTAGCAAAAATTGCCAAAATGTTACCCTAATTTCCATGTACATGCAAATTTGGCTAAACCTATCCCTAAGTCTCTATTTTCACCTTACCAGGCATCCCTGAAATTTTCATGAATTTATCTCTTGTTGCCTGGCCTCTGTAATCTTTTTAACTCTCTGGTCTACAGGTCAAAAATTCATAAAACTAGCTGTTATTGGCCAAACCCTTAAAAAACCCTAGGCCTTGTTATGATTTGTTATTACTTTTTCGGCCACTTAAACTCCTCAATTCCCATGTGTGTTTTAATGCCTTTGGTCTCCAGTTCTCTAAGTTCTCCAGCAATGGTCTTTCTTATTCAGTGAATTGGCAATGCCTCTTCCTTCAGTCGCATAATATCTTAATCCCCGTCGGGGTTTCCTTTTCATTTCCTGACTCTGCGACTTGGTCGTTTCCTTTGGTCGCCAGTTCTCTAAGTCTTCTGGCAGTTAGCCAAATGTTTTGGTGATCAGGCGACTGCAGTGGTTCTCATAATCACTAAGTGTTTGGCAGTTAGGTCTAAGTATCTTGCGACTCAATGAAAAGTCACTTTTCTTAAGTTGGGCAATCACTCAATATTACTCAGGGTTAAGCTTTTGGTTCAGTGATTCAGCGAAGACCTTTGTTCATGCATTCTCTAAGTTTAACAATGGTTCCTTGGAGTATTTAGCAAACAAGAGGTTGCCTTCAGTCACTAAATCACTATGTCAAAGTGGGGTTAGTTCTACAGGGAGTGGGTGATGTGTCAGAGTGGGGTCTTGGTTAGGAAGATCTAACGGTTGGCGTATCTTCACATCAGCCATTGTTAGAGCATGAGATATTCTGATGACTGTTGATCTTTTCTTTTATGTAGCGCTTCAGAGTTTAGTGGGTCCACTACCATGTTGTCCTACTTGGAGGCTTCTTATTGGTTGAAAGGAGATGACTTGTATTTTTGTCAGTGGGCCTAGGGCTGTCAGAGGCTTGGAAATCTATGGCTGGCATGTGTTCTCATGGGTTTATGTCAGAGTATGAGATCACGCACCGACCGTCGATCTTGACTTGTTGTCAAAACTTCGTTCAATGGGTCCTTTCTTTCTAGTGTGCTCACATTTGATTGGTCCACAAAATGGTGATTAGGCATATGTCAGTAGGTCCTAATCTTTTTAGGAGGTTAAAGTACAACAAGATCTTGTCATTATCACTACCCCACTGGGATAAGATGCATGCTATTTAATTCAGATGTTTAGCGACAATAGTTTGATGCTCTTTCTACAGGTTGTGGGTCTGAGTCTATCAGGTGTGCTGACTTGCTCAAATGTAATTGGTTTCCAAGTGCTAACAAAGATTTCTAGGTGGGTCCATTTGTCAGACGGGGTTCTGGCTTAAAGAGATCTACGACGGGCATATGATCTGAAAGAATATTTGAAGGGTATCAGATCATGTGCCCACCATTAGATTAGAATCTTTTCTTACAATGGGACCGATGTTAGGGGCTTTCCAAGGTGTTGCTAATATAGTGGTCATAGCGAATAAAATATTGACAGGTGGCAAGTCTGGGCCCAGGTTTGACTGAATATTTGGCAGCCCCGATAACTTCTCTCTGGTCGCTCATTCTCATGATAAGATAGTAGTACTCTAAATGATCTGGCAAGTGTGTGAATGTGTGTAGTTGCAAAATTGTAGGATAAGTTAGTAAGGCCCTAAAATTCTCAGTGATCTGGTGATTATGTTTGGTCACCGGTTCACCAAATGTAAGCCAAAATTCTCATGGGTGGTTAAGGGAGTCTTCTGTGAATTGGTGAATAAAGGATTTCTCTTGTTCGCTAGATATAATCAGGGTTAGCTAGAAGACTTAGAGCTTCAGTGACAACCTTGTTCACTAGATCACTTGACTAGACTAGGGTAAGCCAGGGGATCTCACAACTTAGAATTCTTCAGTCGCATAGTCGTTGAAAGACTTAAGAAGACAAAAGGTTAAAGTGGGGCCAAACTGCCAGGTGTGTTGAGGTGCTAATTTTTCATTGGTCCTCATATTGCTGATATGGACTTGAACTTTTCAAGGGGTTTTGTGACCATTTCAAAGTTAATCTGAGCCGCTCATTTTTTGAGAAGAAAAGAATATCGACGGTCACATTTTAAAATGATCGGCTAGCTGTTAGTTTTAAAAATTCAAATATGTCTAAGAAGGATTTTGTCAGTATTTGATTTGTAGGCCACAAGTGGTGAGGTAGCCTAGAAAATTTGTCTCTAGGACATTTTCAGTTGAAAGAAAATGATGAGGAAGTGCGGGCGGCTGTCATGGGTCATTTCTTGTCTCAGAATAGTACCAGCTTGAACATTCATGGCGAGACCTTTGTGCAGGAAAGCAGATGAATCTAGGTTGCTTGTCCATGAGTTGATGCAGTACAGAGATGGGCACATAATATTTGATCGGCCATAGTATTTATAGAGTTACATTTATGATAAGAGTTGGTAGAGTTAGGGTTGGTTTTATTCATGTGAAAATCTTGTAACCCTAGTTAGGTTAGTTTTGACTCCTGCCTACGTGTAGTTGAGTATGTATATATTGTTTTTGGAGGCTTAGTTCTCAGGGTTCGATAATTGTAAAAGAATTTTATTTTTCTTAAGGGTCATCTATGGTATCATGTCTACCGTTTGGCTTATACAGTTGTATCTTTTCCCATTGATGAATTCAAACATTGCAAAGGTATTTTGTGACAATTCTTCATGTCCCTGTGCTTCCTTGTCTGAGTTAATCTCTTATTGAATTGAAGTATATGATTTTTTTAGTAGTATCTTAGGGTTCCGAATCCCTCTTATTTTCTATAACTATGTGTGTTATTGTGTTTGATCTTATTTAGATGCTTTTTTGGGTATACTTCATCCCCCTAACAATCTTGTCTCAATCCTATATAGAGTTGCAGAAGTGAATGTCTGCTTACAGGTCAAAAATTGCATCTTATGTTCAGACCCTTCTATGAAATACTTATGTAAGCCTATTCAATAAGTTGTGACCTACTAGACCTCAGCCTTTCATTGATTTCATTCCTCTATACTAAGATACAAACCCTAATTTCAGTGCATCACCTAGTAGGTAGTTTGCTTTCAGTCATTTCCCTTCCAAGCACTCCTTCTATCCCTTTCCCTCAAAAGTTTACTTTTCATGTCTAGAAGAAAATTAAAGTGATTATCCAAGAGGAACTATCCTAGAACCTAGAGGTCTCATCTCAGTTAGCATAGGTCCCACAACCTAGATATGATTCCCATGCTATACTAGGTTATCGAGACTACGAGAGCTTGAGACAAAGGCACAAACTTAGTGTATAACAATACTATCCACCTACCACCAATGTGTCAAGTTCCCCTATAATGGAGTAGAAGTTTGTATACCTAGGGATAGCACATTATTTGTCAATGCAATTTCAGTAGGGACTCATGTTCCTCTCAATAGGGAAGCATAAAATTTTGATGCAGCTCTAGAATAGTGCAAAGATAAGTTCAAGTCCATAGACCTTGGTATGGGGGGGTACCAAATTGAATCCTTTACAAAACTGCCAGTCTCACCTAGGTCCTATGACAAACCTTCACAAGAGATGCATCCTTCATCTTCAGCTATAACTCATTTTGATACATTTGTAGAGTCCTCGGTACCCATCCAAGATGAAAAAGAAGAGATGGCTATTAGAGATTGGATTTACAAAGAGGAAAAATACAAGCTCAATGGAAATTTTTCCCCATCTCCTAAGACTTATGGGAGAGGATACACTTTGGTCAAGAAAATGGGTTATCCAGGACATGGTCCTCTCAATCATAGACTAGATGCAAAGTTGAACCACTCGATCAAGCTCTTTTTGGATGTAGGTCTAACACAATGGTTGGCCTAGGTTTCAAGTGTCAGAACAAGAAAACTAATCCTATCCTTGTTGTGGCAGATAGTGATGATGAGTCAACCTACATGCCCAATTTACAAAATCAACAAGATAGGTGTGAAGATTAGGTCCCTTGCACCAATCTCCTTTGGGGAGATTCAGATTCTTCAGTTGTCAATCCAATAGTTTCAGACCTAGAACAAAAAGAATCCACTGTTGAAGATCATGTCAGGCATCCTAATCAAGAAACTCAATACATAAATGGCATTCAAGAAGGTGTTACCCTTGGTGACATTAATGCTTCTATCTCAAGGCCTCGAAAACATGCTTGGTGTAAACATCCCAGCTAGGATTCAGATATAGACTCACATGAGTATGAGTGGGAATCTCTCTTTGATGCTTCTATAGTTGACTTGGATATTGATATTGTCCATTCATATAGTTCCCAGCCCGGGGTACCTAACGAGTCTAGCGTAGGACTAGAAGATTGGAATCTACAAGTTGCTTTAGTGGATGATGCTTCATTTGGTAGGATAAATCTTGATTTGGGTACCTTCAAGGGATACTTGACAGAACCTAACTCTATGATCTCTAGAGATGATACATTTTGTATCCATAACATTGAACCTTTCATTGACTTACCCCTTGCCAATCCCCACCTAATTGATTGGTCTCAGTGCTATCAAGAGCCTTAGCTCCTAACTTTCCAAAATGACTATGAGATAGCATGTTACCTAAATGCTCTTGAACCTATAGTCTCTTCCACCAGTGAACCAACTACAAGCATGACAGAACTAGATATCAAGTACCTCAGTCATAAAATGAAAAGAAAAGCAAAAAAAATAAGAGTTATGATGGCAAAAAACACTATGTGGTAGTGTCAGAACCTAAAAAAGTAAAAATAAAGGACATATTCGAGGGTGAAAACCTCTTCGAGGCACCTAAGGATGGGGTACTTGATCATCTCCCAAGTTATTTTCAAGACAGATCCTCAATGCTTGTTGAGCCTACACAACCAATTAATTTGAATATAGAGGAGGCTCCACAAATAGTGTATTTGGCCCAATCTCTATCAACGTCAGAAAAAGAAGCATATACCAAATTCCTACATAGTAAGAAAATTAATTTTTCTTGGACCTAATTAGACATGCCAAGGCTGGACACTAGTCTCATTATGCATCACTTGTCCATAGCTCCAGGCATAAAACTAGTTAAACAAAATTAAGGAAAATACATCCTCACATAGCTCTTCTTGTCGAAGCTGAACTAGAAAAACTCCTCAGTGTAGGGTTTATTAGATCCATTGATTATGTCAAATGGATATCCAATATTGTACTAGTTTCAAAACATGACAAGTCCATTCACGTCTGCATAGATTTTAGGGATCTTAATAAAACATTCCCAAAGGATGATTTTCCACTTCCAAATATAGACATTATAGTGGACATGACTGTAGGTTACGAGATCTATTCATTGATGGATGGTTTTTCTAGGTATAATCAAATCAAAATAGCCCCTGAAGACTAGGAAAAGATGGCATTCACTTGCGCATGGGGAAACTATTGTTGGAATGTCATGCCATTTGGATTAAATAATGTAGGAGCTACTTACCAAAGAGCTATGACTACTATCTTCCATGACATGATGCATAAGAATATGGAAGACTATGTGGATGACACCGTGGCAAGATCTAAAAAAAGGGATACACACCTAGGGGATCTAGAAGTCATTTTGGATCGTATGGAATAGTTTCAACTGAGATTAAATCCCAAAAAGTGTTCATTTGGAGTCACTTTTGGAAAGCTTCTAGGGTTTATCATTTCAGCCAAAGGAATGAAGGTGGACCCAGAAAAGGTACAAGAAATCTTGGATATGCCACCTCCCAAAAACATTAGTCAAATGAGGAGTCTTTAGGGATGTTTTCAATCAATTAGGAAGTTCATTTCACAACTGGCTGATAGAGCTCAACCCTTTAATAAGACATTGCACAAAGGGGTTAAATGTGTCTGGAATGAGGATTGTCAGCAAAGCATGGACCAAATCAAACAATACCAGTCCAATCCTCCAATCTTAATGCCTCCTATCCCAGGAAAATAGCCCATATTGTATGTCTCAACAAAAAAATCTTCCCTGGGGTTATTATTGGATCAACTTGATGATACTAGAAAAGAAAGAGCTATATATTACATCAGCCATACTCTTGTGTCATATGAGGTCAACTACACTAGTATTGAAAAATCTTGCCTGGGGGTGGTTTTTGCTTCGCAAAAGTTGTGACATTACATGCTTATGCATACAATACACCTCATTGCAAAGACTAATCCTCTCAAATATTTTCTTGGTAAGGCTTCTCTCATAGGTAGACTTGTTAAGTGGATGATGGTCCTATCAAAGTTTGATATACAGTATGTTGAGCGTAAGGCCATAAAAGGACAAGCCATTGTAGACTAATTAGCTGATTTTCCAATACAAGACAAAGCACCAATTCAAGTTGAATTTCTAGATGAGCACATAGTGTACATGACTACAAGAACATGGAAGATATTCTTAGATGGCTCTTTCATGCAAAATGGATCAGGGGCAGGAGTGTTATTTGTTTCTCCTCATGTGTACACAATCCCTAAGTCCTACAAACTATTATTCCCATGCACAAATAACATTGTTGAGTATGAGGCCTTCACAAATGGATTGAAAATCTCTATAGAATGGAGGATCATAGAGCTACATATTTATGGGGATTCATAATTAATCGTCAACCAAGTTAATGAAGAATACCAAACAAAAGATGAAAAACTGGTACCCTACAAGAAAATGGTTGATTCATTGAGGAAATATTTCACTTTTGTTACATTTCAACAAATCCCTAGAGAAAAGAATCAAGCAGTTGATGCTATGGCTACATTAGCTTCACTCCTTTAGCTAGAATATCATGAGTCTAGATTCAAATTCCTGGTGGAAGAGCTACGCTATCCTGTCTATGACTCCCTAGAAAGCCAAGTTGTTTGTACCCTTGTTGGTCATGAGTCATCCCACTATGGTGCCATTTACTCATACCTCCATGATGGCATTATTCCTGAAACCTTCAACCATTCTAAATGAAGAAACTTAACCTGAAATGCCTCTCGCCACACCCTTATCTCTAGTGATCTATATAGGAGGGGTTTAGATGGGACACTTCTTAGATGCTTAGAGAAGGACGAGTCTAATCAAGTGTTAGTTGACATTCACGAGGGCATCTATGGGGGAAATTCCAATGGTCTTTCCATGGCTCGAAGGTTTCTTAGGGTGAGGTACTATTGGCCTACCATGCAGACAGATGTAGTAGCTTTTGCTAAATCATGTGAAAAGTGTTAGAAACACAGTAACCTAATACATGCTCCAGGCAAGGAGCTTATTCCCTCTATTTCTCATTGGCCATTTTAGCACTGGGCCTTTGACCTCGTTGGGTAGATTCATCCCAACTCATCAGGTGGACACAAATTCATTATCACTGCTACTGATTAATTTACTAAATGGGTAGAAGTTGTCCCACTTTCTATTGCCTTGGGCAAGATAGTTTCTTTGTTTATTTTGAACCATATCATCTATCGGTATGGAGTGCCTTCTGAGATCATCGCTAACAACTGAGGTCAATTTAAAAATAAGGACCTTAAACATCTCTACAAGAAATTCAAGATAAAATAACATTGGTCCTCCATTTACTTCCCACAAGGAAATGGGCAAGCAGAGGCTTTGAATAAGACCATTCTTAAGATTCTCCATAGAAGAGTTCACAAGAATGGTAGAGACTGGCATCTACAGATAAATCTAGCCTTATGGGCTTATAGAATGAGTATTCATACTCCAACAAGGGCTACTCCTTTTTCCCTTACATATGCTGTTGAAGCAGTGTTACCTTTAGAGGTAGAGATTCCTTCACTTAGAGTTTCCCTCAAAGGTCTAGTTACAGATGAAGACTACCATGCCATGTGAGACTCCAAGAACTAGAGCTTCTAGATGAAAAGCATAAAGCATCATTTGATCACATGAGAGTCTACCAGAAGCATATGTCTAAAGCATTCAACAAGAAGGTTCACCCTAGAGAATTTCAAGTAGGAGATCTTGTCTTACGAGAAAATCCTAAGAACCAACAACATAGAGAGCAAAAGGGAAAATTTGAACCTAATTGGCTTGGACCATACATCATTACTACTACTTTTGGGACAGGTACTTAATTACTATCTGATCCAGAGGGAGAATAGCTCCCTGAGCCTATCAATGTCTTGCACCTCAAGAAATTCTATCCATGATGCCTATTTTGTTTGGGGGCATCCTTTGTATATATTTGTTGATCCTGAAAAAAATCCCCAAAAAAATTCATATATGATGCTGAAAAAAAGCATAAAAAGCATAGAAAGCCTTGAAAAAATACAAAAAAAATTTTAAAATTCAAAAATTCATAAAAATAGAAAAAGTGCCTTGGTGAAAACCTGGAAAGAGGCACCTTGGTAGCAAAAATACAAAAAAATTGAAAAAATAAGAAAAATCTCCAAGTGGTGAAAACCTGGAAACAAGTGCTACTTGAGGCCTTTGCACCCTTGTTTCTTAGCATGCATCCTCAACACTTAGCCTTTCTCGATCATGCCTTGACCTTGTTGCCTTGGTTTGGAATTGGTCTTTGTCTTTTTCTAGGGGGCATCATTGTATTAGCTTTGGTCTCTTGGATGCATTTGTCTTTAGGACATCTCACAAATGGTGTTTTTCAACACCACCCCAATAGTGTTTTTCAACACTCCCCTAGCGTCAAGTGTTTCTCAACACTTATCAGATATCCTACCTGTTGTCTAGCATGATATGGTATTTTCCACTGACAGATGTGATACTCAAAGTTTGATTCTTTGACCTACACACACGCACTTATACATTTGACTCATGGAGACTTGTTTGACCTTATTTCTTTGTGTGTTGTCTATGATGATTTATTTGATGAGTGTTTTCTCCCTAATAGTTTTCAATGATGCTGAGCTAGAAGACTGGGGGCATGAGAACATGTTTTATTGCTTTTTTTATTTGTGGGTATATTTTGTTGATCTTGGTTGTCATGAGCATTTATGCTTGTTCCACTTGACTCTAGGATCTACAAGGTATTATCTTTGACTAGTTTTACAAGTGCATACTTCTAGTCATCTTGAATTTCATTGTGTCTCAATGCGAGTATAATCTTGCCACATTAAACATAGGCAATCTTGCTACACTAGTCATCTTGACCTATATGTCTTTGGTGCCTAGGTGAGATTTCCATGTATCTATCTAATATAGATCATATTCAGATCCACATAGTTATACTAGTGTGTATTGTATGATCTTGCGACGCTACCAATAATGCTCAATGATAAATATTAGAGTCTAAAAGCTTTGTGACCTTGCAAGTAAACCACTTTTCATAGTATCTTGCATTCTTAGGTTCATGTTAGATTATTTTTGCATCTTGCATATGGAGAGAGCTCTCCTTTTATCTTTCGTGGACTTGTTGGTCACCTATGCTCACCTTTCCTCTTCTCGATCATGTCTTTCACTCCTCATATGTCACATCACATCTTTTTCCTGTCATCACAAGGGGTTAACCTTATCATCATATCTATATCCTAAAGAGATCATTTTCAGAAACATGAGTCTATATCATCAATATGAGAATTACACATACATCTATGAGACAGATTATACATGAGCATATATATCATACATTATGAGAAATATGACAAGACAATATAAAAAATGAAACATCCATCACAAGTGGGACAAGTACACAAGATCCATCACAAATCTAGTAATCTCATATATATAAAATGTCATGATACAAATACAATGTGGGATCCAAAACTAAATGATGTCCCAGGATATGTCTCTACACATCCACCCTAAACCTAGACCTAGGACTCACTAGCACCATCATCTGGAGCTGGTGGTGGAGGAGGAGGTGCTGCTACTATGTTTGGTACCATGTTAGATCTCCCAGCTATCACAGAGTAGGGAGATTCTCTCTATCCATCTAGACCAGCCTATATATAGAGACCATGATAATATGTAGCTTGTGCTACCTCTCTCCACATCTTTATAGTGGCAATCTATATGGCCCTCTCTCACCAATCTATTTCAGCTTGTAGATCAGTCATCTACTGGTCTCTAATGGCTATGGTGATCCATAGCTACTGCATCTTTGCCTCTAGAGCCTATATCCTCACTCTTAGATCCTCTCCCCCTATAGACTGATCTTTCCCTGCATCTACCTGATGGCAAGCTGGCCTCATCGTGTCATCCCTCTCATCTAAAGAACCCTATCACCATGGCCTTTTTTGGCCACCTGATCTAGAGATTTGTCCTCTATCCCCTCTCCCTCCACCTCCATCATCTCCTCTATCTCCACCATCCTCATCATCTCCCTCATCCCCCTATGCTACCAGTTGTGCATCAGGTACAGTGAATCTCAGGAATGGGAATCTCTGCAGCTCTGCCTCGTAAGCCACATCAACACCTGCATCTTCCATGTCTGGGAGGTAGTCTCATGGCTCCTTGTGTATGGCCACTATATCCTATACTACCTGTTGGTAGTCTAGCATTGGTAGCCACCTCATCCCAAACCCGAACATAAGTGGTGGTCTCTGTGGGCACTCTCTATTGTCACCTAAACTGTCTCCAAACCTAGGTAATCACAAAATGCTCTACTATATCAGAGTGTCAACCTACCAATGGCCGACTACATAACATATAATCTAACTCCTCCCGATCACCCCAGTACTCACATGACCTGTATGATCTCCACTGGAATGAGGTGAGCTCATCTAGTACCATGTGGTAGTACATCACATCTCCATTATGTGGCTAGGAGATGAATCCTATGTATCTATATATATATAGGGGTGTCTCTACTCCCTTGGCTGCACTCGTGGATGCACAATGGTGATGTGCTCCCATGCCCAAACTTGTGCTAGAATAGCACCGCATGCCCATGTCCTGCTCTCCTGATAGACTATCTCATGGAGCTCATGGTACATATTTGCAAGGATGGCTAGCCCCCATGCCATCCATCATGGGTGTGCAACCAAGTCTACTACTAACCTGCCCTAGCCCAAAGGAAACCCTCTCTGGCTCCTATTAGTCATGAGAGCTTATACAACTATAGAACATACTATACATAGAACTAGGAAGTCCCTACCAAACTCCTCCATCAACCGATCCTAGCTGAGGTGTTTGTCAATGATAGTGACATCCTAGAACATGTCCTAGATGGCCTGTCGTCCCTTAGTCAGATCCTAATCATAGTATACATGTGCCAACAAACAATCATGTCAATTTCTATCATATGGAAACTTTACATCTATTCATATCTACAAACATGATTATACTCACTGGATCACCATGGCTCAGAACTCAAAGGATCTAATAGACGTCCTCTAGGCTAATAGTAGCCTCTCCAATGGGTAAGTGAAAGGTGTTATGCTCATTGTGCCACCTCTCAGCCAATGCTATCAATAACCCATGATCAGCCCAAATGTGGGGCATCTGCAACAAGTAGTCAAAGCTCATCTCCCTCAAATCTGCCCGACCTGGATCATCTAGATCTCAGACGCATCATAGCCCAGTCACTCGAGGCACTCTAATAATTAGCACTAGAAAGTTCTCCTACAAGCCATGAACCCAAACTAGATGTCAGAACATATCACGATGGATGTATAAAATTGGTACAAAACATCTTAATAGGAAAACATTGTCTAGACCCTTGCCATAATGCTCAAAACAATTAAAACATGTCATTTTTCTCTACTATGTGATACTTTTTTTGACTAAGTATCATACGATACTTTCTTTAGTAGTAGTGTGATAATATCTTTGAGTGTGAAATTTCACATAGGATCGCATGATATTTTGTCTAGTATCATGTGATACTAGCTTACATACCTATGCGATACTATATGGACCCACGAACTATCCCACGATGGATATTCTCCAAGGGTGCGATACTTTATAAGTATTGTATGATTTTTCATATGAGAAAAAATTGAAAAATTTAAAAAACATTAAAAACATGTTTTAACATGAAATAAATGCTCATAAATGACTTAAAGGGTGAGTTTTTTTGAAAACATACTGGGGCACCATACTGTGGAGGCCGGTTATGCAACCGAGCATGCTCAAATCGATGCTTGTGGACCAGAATCGCTGCTTGCTAGGCCATTTTCTCTCTCTAAGCTCTCGAGATTCTCAAATCACTAAAAGACAAATGATTTTGAAAATGACCTTTTTACCCCCTTTTATAGCATTTTCACTTTTTGACCAATTTTCAAAACACCTCAAAATTGTGCAAAAATTGTACCCCTAGCTAATTTCAACATCCTAGATCCATTTTCAAACTTGAAATTGAAATTTGAGTTCATCTTGATAGTCAAAATTTTATTTCAAATTTTCTCCTTCTACTGCACAGTTGGCTGACCATTTGAGGCCTGATCCTTCGATCTTCATTGAGGCATCTTCATTTCTTCATCCCCATCTCTTTCAACCTTCTAGTCTGTCATTCATTTTCATTTGATTCATTTCTCTATGGTTTGACTTCATTTTTATCCTATATCTTTTTTAGTCAAACCTAGTCAAACTAGGGCATATCTTCACTACTTGATGGTTATCCTATCATCTTTCACCTTTGATTATGATTTCTAGTGATTTGATCTGATTTATCAATTTTCTATCTCTCCTCTACCTGATTTCAATTTTGATTCCGAGGGGGCAGTACCTACCAGCTTCAATCTTTGATTCAGCTTATCAATTAGCTCAGCTTGAGATTCTTATCTCTTATTTGAGACTTGATTATCACCTAGCTATAAAGGTGTTGGTCTTGTCTTTCATCTTATGCTTATGCTTGTCCTGATGTGTTCCCATCCGTCAAACACACATCTGGGTTGTTTTGTGATCCCAAATCGATCTCACATTTTAATTCCATTATTTGACTGCATGCGATCTCAAATCGATCTCACATTAGTCAAAGAGGGGAAAATGTATGCACCCTAAAATGGTTGCCTAGACTTTGGGCCCCCATTCAGCAATTTATCAAATCCATGAATCAGTATTTTCAAAAATCAATATTTTCAAAATTAAATTAATTTCCTTGATCAAATCCTAATTCTATCATTTATTCAATCATATTCTATGGGCTAACCATCTTATTGTAAAGTCTTTATTTATTAAAAGAAATTTCCTCCCCTTTTATTAAATAAAAAGACCCCACTTTTCCTCTTATCCTAAGTTGCACAAATAAAGCATTATTCTTATTTTATAAATAAAAGAAAAAGCACTTTTTGTCTCACATGGACACAAAAATCAACTCTTATTTTCCTATTGGAGGATATTTGTGCACATGGATTGCTCCTCTTTCAAGCTCCACCCTTGATTAAATCTTTTGCCTCTTAATCTCCATCGTCCATTGTTTTCATTCTCTATAAAAGAAGAGCTCTCCTCTCATTCTAGGGTAGAAATTTTTATGCTAATCTTATGCTATAGGATTTCTTAGAGACTTTTGGAGCTTTTGGAGATCTTTATGCATTTAGCTTTCTTTCTTGCATTTTAGTTTTCATGGCATCTAGCTTAGTTTCTTTTATGCTTTAGATTACCTCACATAGATTAATTAGCAAGGATTTGTAATACTTTCATTTCCATAGGTTAGCTTGCATATTCATTGTTAGCATATCTTGCATTTCATTGTCATTTGATTCTAGAGGATAATGTAAATCTTTCCCTTGTCTCCATTGAATCTCCCATTGTGTGGTTTACTAGCAAGATTTCATTCTTTAATAGCTCTAGTTGAGAGCAATATTCAAAAAATCTTGTGACTCCATGCTTAGGGATCTCTAGGTCGCTTTCTCAAGGTTTCTCATTCATGGATTCTCTTGGAAGTAATGACTTAGAAAAGTGCACTATTTAGTGTGTACACCACCTACCACTACAACAAAAACCCATAGGTTAGGTTAGTTATAAGTACTTTAGTTTCCCTCCACCCCATATCTTCCTAACTAACTCATGCCCCCAATCCCCTCCTAATTCTTCTTCATCATGTTCAAACCCCCACTTCTTACTGACCTTGTGAAAGTTCCCACTTCCTAATGGTTGTTGTTACCCTTTTCCCTAGTTCTATGAGATTGTGTTCTGATAGAACTAATTTGCCTTCTCCCTCCACCTATGAGATTGTGATTTTGTGGTATTAATCCATAATCCTATCATCACCTCAACTTATCATATCCTATCCTTTACCTACCCAAGCCTACGAGTCTCTCTAACTTTATGCTTTGATGGAAATTTACGTTCCTATTGGACCCATGTGCATTTGGGCATGGGACATGATCTAGTAGAAAAGAAAATTTCTAGTCTATTTATCATAATAAATAAACTAAATCATAAACAAGGCTTAGGTTTTTTGATGCCTACCTCTTGGTCCTCCCATCGAACATGTTGCACTTGCCTCACCACATCTATTTGATGCCTCATAAGTATAAATTTTGTTAGCTCCTATAATGCACAATTATGCTCTTAAATAGAGTGAGAAAATTTTTCTTCTCTCTCAATTACCTAACTAGCATGGTGCAAATGAATAGTAATTTTACTAAAATTGTGTATATGGGCCCTCCCTAAGCCCTAATTTTCACTTTCTTGACCCCTAAAAAGCTATTTTTTCACACCATTTCTTCTTGGGGTCCCTTATTTGAGCCTCATATTTTCTATTGGACCTCATTTTTCAGTATCATCCTTCCTTCCTGTTGGGGCACTATTTCTTTTGAAACACCACTCGATTCTCTTTGGTCTCCTGACTACCCTCCCAAGGAGGCTTCACCATTTCTAACATGCCATTTCCCATTGTCTGGGGGAAGTCTTGCTCCTCTTTCCTTCTGTCATCAAAATTTAAATCTTCTTTCTAAACAATATTATTTTAATGTACCATTTCAAACAAGGGAAAAATGTAGACACTTAAATTTGTTTAACAATTTTAATAAAATTTAGTTTTAGATTATCTTAAATTTTTAATTTAAATAATAAGTACTGAGAGGGGAGGGGTGAATCAATATGCACAAAACTTTCAAGACTAAAAACTTTGCAAGTGTAGATCTCAATTAACTTATTGAATCCGTTGTTTGAAACATACATTCAAATAACTAAAAATGTAAATTGCATGTAAACTAAACAATAAATCATTCATAAAAATTCATACTCATGACACAAATAGTTTGGTATCATAGAAACCCTTATGAGAAGGTAAAAATTATGGTGGGGATGACACCCACAAATCTTCACTAGTAAAACAATAAAGTATGTCAGTTAAGGCTACAAATTTGTGATCACTTTTGATGATCTTACCCTGTTAGGCATAATAATTAGATCGATTAAATGTATCTGGTTAGAGGATTTTAACAACAAAATACATGTGTGCACTCGGTTAAGATATTTACATAAGGATGGTTAAGTCCACTCTGTTAAGAGATTTTAATTCTTCTACAATGATTAAAAGGTAATAGTAAATGTATCTGTAAATAGTAACTATATCTTTCTTGATTCATATCTATGAAATATCAAATAGATATCACCTTCTAGTGATGTATGTGTCCTATTTTTCTCGGTAGCCTTGTATGTTCTGAAAAATTGATTGCCTCTTTCATAAACCTTCTGTCAAAAACCCTTTATCTCATCTCCTGATGTCCTTAGTGTGGCTACTTCTTCATGATACTCCTTCATAATGACATCTTTACAATTTTTATATCAAACTAAGTTGACCTAATTAGGGTTTACATTATCTTAAAAAATTTAAGATCAATGGTGTAACAAAATAACCTAGATAGATAACATTACATAAGAATGATCACCAAATTAATGATTAAAACTATATTTAATTATGTCTTGATCTTGGAAAATTATTTACTAATCGGTGTGAACCGTTTGCATATATGTTTGTGCCATTTCAGGTTACTATGTTGTTTCCTAAGTATTTACTTAGTAATCATGGCATTCTCCATTCAGTATATTACTGATGCTCGATTCATATGAATGATCGGTGATCACTAGCTTGGTACTCAATAATTGTCTGTTACTCAATGAGTGTGTCGGTCAAACTCTTTTTTGGTTATCTTAGAGATCTGGCTTATCTTTGCTTGGTGTGAAGGCTTTGTATGATTGACCAACTTTCCTATTTGTCTCCTTTACCAACCTTTACTGACTGAACAACTGATTGATACTAATGACAATCCATTAATGCTCAAATAGGATTAACACATTCTTCATATAATAGCACCACCAAGCCTTTAGTCGATTGTCAATTTGAGTTTAATAATAGTAGGAGAAATACATGAGGGGTTAACGAGTCTTCACACCTAACTAGATTAAATGCACAACAAATTGCTCTCAATTCCATTAATGAGAAAGAAAAGTATGCTAGGAGGGCCTCTAATGGTCACCCTAACCATGATAAATCTCTAGTAGGAACCCTTAAATTAGTTATTTAGAAGAATAATAATAATATAGAATCCTTGAATGAACCTCCATTTGTAGAAGTTACTAATAAATCCTCCAAGAAAAAGAGGAAAATAATTGAGAGACTATCCCTTTCTAATGATAGTAAGAAATGGGGCAAAGATATCCCAGATTATTTAAATAGGCTTTATAAAAACTCCAAATCCCAATAGTCTAAATGATGCTGATGCAGAAGCATCTCAGGTCCTTAACAATCCCGTGTCACCAAAACATATTTGAATTTGTCTGTGTTGCTCAGTTCCTACTTTGACTGAGTTGGTTCGGTGTTGCTCAGTTTCCTTTGTTCGCCGATGTTGGTCGGTTATCTCTCTAGCGCTCAGTTATTTCCCAAGTGTTCGATGATGATTTTCTGGTGCTTGGTTGGCTTTTCTTACCAATGGGTTTCTTTTGAGTTTTTGTTGAGGCTGACTTGTGTATTTATTATGGGTCATGGATTTAGTGTTAGTATCCATTATTGGGAAGCATGTGGATCTAGATCTAGTCATCCCTTCTATTGATTATGAATCTAAAGGCCAAATTGGTTTAATAGCCTCTTGTATAAATGTAGTTGTTTGGTTAGAGTTTGCGGAGTCAATTTTTTTGGGATAGAAGATAGAGTTTAGAGATTGTTCATAGATACTCGCATGTTTGAGGATTTTTGTATTTGATTGTAATATCTGGTCAAAATTGGGAAGACCTTATAGCCCGATATGTTTGAACCAATTTAAAATAATATATGAAAGATCCTACATTCTCTCTCTCAATGTTGTTTGTTGTTTCTTACGTGTGTTGTTGGGCAAGGTGGATCTTGTACGGTGCGTCATTCCTTGGCCCCTCCTTGTCCTCTCTTGCTTCAAGTGGTATCAAACCAAGGTTAGATCTAGATATAGGTTTGTGAATCTAGATTTGTAAGTTCCTTCTTGTGAAGCTGATGAAGGGTCACACCACCCTTACCAACTCATAACCAAATAAATAAAAACATGGAGACAAAGAAAAGACAAAATTCTTTAGAAAGCATACATTAATACTTGAAAATTATTACAACTTGAGAGATCTTACTACATGAGAGCTTCCTCCAAATATGAGATCTACAACATGAGAGATCTTACATCCTCCAAGCTTACAATCCAAGAGCTTATAATCTCCGAGCTTACAACTTGAGAGCTTGCTTATAAATGCTCTTATGCCTTATTTATATAGGCATTTACTACCTAAGATATTAGAACACCACCAATGTAGGATAAAAGATAGATACAACTGCCTTGATACAAATATTAAATACCCACCCAATTAATATTAAGCACCACCATGTGGGCCAATTAGAAAATAGAAAGGTGTAACTACCTAGCTACAAATATTAAATGCAAAAAATTTTTACAAATTTTTAAAATGCCACCTACACACCTCGATAAATGAAATGATTTTTACTTATTTTTTTATTTTTTTATCTTTCCCACCTACTCACCTTGGTAAATGAAATAACATTTTTCTTACTTTCTTTTTTTCTTCCGTTTTCGTCACTTTCTCTCTCCTCTAATTGTTTTTTTTTCTTATCATGCCCCCTTTTATTTTTTGATGCAAGATGCTCCTACATCAAACACTAAAGGTAGGAAAAATTTTGTGAATATAGATTCACAAAATAAAGTAGCCACTGCTAACATTTTTTTTTCTTCTCTTCCAATGCCTTGTTGGAACAAGTATCCATTGCGGACAATACTCCTCTACAATCAACTTCATCCAAGTGTAACTCTCATTCTCCTCCAATCTTGTAAAATCTAATACACTTATAATAAAATTTTTAATGTCATACAAATCTTCTATTGCATACCAAACATCACTTGCAAGGTCCTCATATAAACCATTATCATTATCTTTCAAAACTATCTAAAAGTTAGCATCCCATGATTCATAAAAAATTACCTCTATCACATCTTCATCTTTGTTTTCTTCTTTTCTATCTTCAAAAAAGCATGTAATAGCTTCTTTCCTTTGACCTCCAACTAAGGTATTCCACTCTTCCTTTATTGCTACAATCTTCATTATCAAATCATCTTCATCAACTTCAAGTTCACAAATCTTTTCATCTTCATGCTCTTCCTCTTCTTTTGTACTGCTTGTGTGATACTTCACTTTATCTTCTATCTTTCCTACATCCAAAGAATTGTCATCATCTCTTTAAATTGCTCTTCTCTTTTTCAGCTCCATTTCTAATTCAACCACTTGCTTTTTCAAATCTATTATTGCAACTTTTGTCTCTTCTTGATATCTTTCTCTAATTTTCTCAAGTCTAGGAATTCTAAGAGTCCATCGAATCACAAAATTCATCTTCTTTCTCTTCTCCATACTCATGTCCTCTTACGAAAAACTTCACCCAACCCAAGGTCCTGGTGCAAACTGCCTCACACTCGGTAATCTATCTACATGCTCAAGAACTCATGCTCTAATACCACTAATGAAGGGCCACAACTTGGCTTTGATACCACTTGTGAAGGTTGTTCACCACCCTTACCGACTCATAACCAAAAATATAACAACATGGAGACAAAGAGAAGACAAAATCCTTTAGAAAGCATACATTAATACTTGAAAATTATTACAACTTGAGAGATCTTACTACATGAGAGCTTCCCCCAAATATGATATCTATAACATGAAAGATCTTACATCCTCCAAGCTTACAATCCAAGAGCTTATAATCCCTGAGCTTACAACTTGAGAGCTTGCAATGTGAGAGCTTGCTTATGAATGCTCCTATGCCTTCTTTATATAGGCATTTACCACCTAAGATATTACAACACCACAAATATGCGATAAAAGATAGATACAACTACCTTGATACAAATATTAAATACCCACCCAATCAATATTAAACACCACCATGTGGGACAATTGAAAAATTACAATGCCTTTGTGGACCAATAAAAAAATAGAAAAGTGTAACTACCTAGCTACAAATATTAAATGCAAGAACTTTCTACAAATTTCTAAAATGCCGCCTACACACCTTGATAAATGAAATGATTTTTATTTATTTATTTATTTTATTTATCTTTCCCACCTATGCATCTTGGTAAATGAAATATTTTTTTTTCTTTCTTTCCTTTTCTTCTATTTTTGTCACTTTCTCTCTCCATTTGTTTTTTTGATACATATAACAAGCTGAAAATGAAGAAGTTTGGGTATCAGAGTGGGAGTTCCTAAGTGTATAAATAGATCACCAGCTGTGCGACAATTTGCACCATGACTATGGGTTAGGGTTTCTATGTAAACAAATCACTGACTATGAGACAGTTTGCACCATAGCCCTGGTTAGAGTTTCAATGATACGTGTGAAAATGCCTCCACAAAGGGAACATGGTGGAAGAGTTGTTGGTGTGACACCTAAGGTTAGAGAGCTCTACAAACAAGTGCAAGCATTGCAAGAAGAGATTCACAAAGGAATGAATCTTAATGTTAGAGATAAAAGTGAGGATGAAGCTGAAGAAGGAAATGTTGATCAAGAAGCAGAAGGTGAAATTATGAACCAAGAGGAAGAAAGACTTTTTCGAGCCATTTCCAAGTTAGGGAAAAGACATAAGATCTAGGTTCCTACATTTTCATTGAATCTTAACCTAGAGAAATTGATTGACTGGATCAATTAATGTGAAGAATATTTTGATTATGAAGATATTGAGGATCCTGATTGGGTCAAGTTTGCGAAGGCCAGACTAAAGGGTCATGCGAAGATCTAGTGGCAAGAAATTCAATTGGAGTGAAAGAGAAGAGGAAAGGATAGAATCACAATATGGGATCAGATGGTGGATAAATTGAAGGGATAGCTCATTCCTGTTGATTATGAGCTTGACCTACTAAAGAAAATGCAAAGTTTAAAGCAAGTAGGAAGATCTGTTCAAGAGTATACAGAGGAGTTCTATCGAATCCTCATCAAAATAGGCCATGCAAAAGTTGATAAGGAAAAAGTTGGTCGTTACCTTAATGGGTTGAGGCCAAGCATTCAGGAGGAGTTGAATTTGGTTTGAATCAATAGTATTGAAGAGGTATACCAGTTTTCCCGAAAAGTAGAGGAAACATTGAACAAGAAATTTGAAAGCAGACAAACTTTGGCTGATTGGAGCTTGCGCAAGTCAAACGTTGTAGAGTGCTACGTGCACTTTCCGAATTGGGGTAATAGTAGTCAATCGAGTCGACAGGTGATGACTTATGGTCTCCGGAAGTTGGGTCACCTGAAATGGCAGAAAATTATTTTCTTTCAAAAAAAATTTTTGGGTTTCAAAAGTTATTTTGAGCCAACTTTGATGTAATAAATTTAAAAATAAAATAATTCTAAGTTTGGTCGGCCTTGATGGCTAAATTTCTGGAACCTTCCCAGGTGGTAGAAAATTTCCTATATAAGGAAAGCTGTAGTATTATCTTAGGCAGTTTAGAGTAGTCTGGGTAATAATTTGAGGCTTTGTTCCTCATAATATTGTAAGGAAAATGCTCACGTGGCTTTGCATATTGTAATTCTAAAATGTGTAATTTCACATTTGAGGAGATAATAAGAAGCCCATTTTTTATTCTTTCAAATTGTTGTTGTTTCTCTATTTCTGTTATGTGTTTATGGTATTAAGGGGAGTACCCTTCATCAAGTGGTATTAAAACAAGAGTTCCTGAGTGTATAAACAGATCACCAAATGTGAGGTATTTTTCACCAGGACCATGGATTAGGGTTTATGTCTAAATAGATTGCCAAATGTAAGGCAGTTTGCACCAAGACCATGGTTAGGGTTTCAATAATATGCATCAATATGCCTTCACGAAGGGAACATGGTGGAAGAGTTGGTGCTATGACACCTGAGGTTAGAGCCCTCTAGAGACAAGTGTGAGTATTGAAAGAAGAGATTCATAGAGGAATGAATCTTAATGTCAGAGACAAAAGCGAGGATGAAGCCATAGGAGAAGGAAATTCAGATCAAGAAGGAGAAGTTGAAGTTTTGAATCAAGAAGAAGAAAGACTTTATAAGGCCATTTTCAAGATCAAGAAAAGACATAAGATTGAGGTTCCTACATTTTCAATGAATCTCAATCTAGAGGAATTGATTGACTGGATCAATGAATGTGAAGAATATTTTAAGTATGAAGATATTGAGGATCTTGACTGGGTCAAGTTTGCGAAGGCCAAACTGAAGGGTCATGCGAAGATCTAGTGGCAAGAGATTCAATTAGAGAGAAATAGAAAAGGAAAGGATAAAATCACAAGATGGGATCGAATGGTGGATAAATTGAAGTGACAATTCATTACTGTTGATTATCAACTTGACCTACTGAAGAAAATTCAAAGTTTGAAGCAAGCAGGAAGATCTATTCAGGAGTATACAGAAGAGTTGTATCGAATCCTCATCAGAATAGGACATGTGAAGGATGATAAGGAGAAAGTGGTCATTACCTTAATGGGTTGAGGCATAGCATTTAGGAGGAGTTGAATTTATTTCAAATGAAAAGTATTGAAGAGGCATACTAGTTTTCCCTAAAAGTAGAGGAAATGTTGAACAAAAAATTTGAAAGAAAATAAACTTTGGCCAGCTGGAGCTTGCGCTAGTCAGGCGTTGTAGAGTGCTTTGTGCCCTTTCCAAATTGGGGTCATAATAGTCAATCAAGTCAACGGGTGATGACTTATGGTCTCCGAAAGTTGGGTCACCTAAAATGGTAGAAAATGATTTTCCTTCAAAATTTATGTTTGGGTTTCAAAAGTTATTTTGAGCTGACTTTGATGTAATAAATTGAAAAATAAAATAATTCTAAGTTTGGTTGGTCTTGATGGCTAAATTTCTTGAACCTTCCTAGGTGGTGGAAAATAGCCTATATAATGAAGGCTGCAGTATTGTCTTAGGCAGTTCGGAATAGTTTAGAGTAGTTTGGGTAATAATTTGATGCTTTGTTCCTCATAATATTGTAAGGAAAATGCCCATGCGGCTTTGCATATTGTAATTCTGAAATGTGTAATTCTACATTTGTGGAGATAATAAGAAGCACATTTTATGTTCTTACAAATTGTTATTGTTTCTCTATTTCTATTATGTGTTTGTGGTATTAAGGGGAGTTCCCTTCATCAAGTGGTATCAAAGTGGGAGTTCTTGAGTGTGTAAACATATCGCCGACTATGAGGCAATTTGCACCAAGACTGTCGGTTAGGGTTTTTGTGTAAATAGATTGTTGATTGTAAGGTAGTTTGCACTAGGACCATGGTTAGGGTTTCAACAATACACATGAAAATGCCTCCACAAAGGGAATGTGGTAGAAGAGCTGGTGTTGTGACACTTGAGGTTAGATCCCTCCAGAGACAAGTGCATGCATTGCAAGAAGAGATTCGCAAAGGAATGAATCTTAATGTCAGAGATAAAAGTAAGGATGAAGCTGCAGAAGAAGGAAATTCAGATCAAGAAGGACAAGTTGAAGTTTTGAATCAAGAAGAAGAAAGAATTTTCCAAGCCATTTTCAAGATCAGAAAAAGACATAATATCGAGGTTCCTACATTTTCAATGAATCTTAACCTAGAGGAATTGATTGACTGGATCAATGAATGTGAAGAATATTTTGAGTATGAAGATATTGAGGATCCTAATCAGGTCAAATTTGTGAAGGCTAGACTAAATGGTCATGTGAAGATCTGGTGGCAAGAGATTCAATTGGAGAAAAATAGAAGAGGAAAGGATAAAATCACAAGATGAGATTGGTTGGTGGATAAATTGAAGTGACAGTTCATTCATGTTGATTATGAGCTTGACCTACTAAAGAAAATGCAAAGTTTGAAGCAAGTAGGAAGATCTATTCAGGAGTATATGGAAGATTTCTATTGAATCCTCGTCAGAATAGGCCATGTAGAAGCTGATAAGGAGAAAGTTGGCTGTTACCTTAATGGGTTGAGGCCAAGCATTCAAGAGGAGTTGAATTTGGTTTGAATGAACAATATTGAAGAGGCATACCAGTTTTCCCTAAAAGTAGAGGAAATGTTGAAAAAGAAATTTGAAAGCAAACAAACTTTGGCTGATTGGAGCTTGTGCTAGTTAGGCACTATAGAGTGCTTCGTGCCCTTTTTGAATTGGGGTCATAATAGTCAATCGGGTCAATGGGTGATGACTTATGGTCTCCGAAAGTTGGGTCACCTGAAATGGCAGAAAATGATTTTCCTTCAAAATTTATGTTTAGGTTTCAAAAGTTATTTTGAGTTGACTTTGATGTAATAAATTAAAAAATGAAATAATTCTAAGTTTGGTCGGCCTTGATGGCTAAATTTCTTGAACCTTCCCATGCGGTGGAAAATTGCCTATATAAGGAAGGTTGTAGTATTGTCTTAGACAATTCAGAGCAGTTCAAAGTAGTCTAGGTAATAATTTGAGGCTTTGTTCCTCATAATATTGTAATGAAAATGCCCATGTGGCTTTGCATATTGTAATTTTAAAATGTGTAATTTGACATTTGTGTAGATAATAAGAAGCCCATTTTATGTTCTTGCAAATTGTTGTTGTTTCTTTATTTTTGTTATGTGTTTGAGGTATTAAGGGGAGTACCCTTCATCAAGTGGTATCAAAGCGGGAGTTCCTGAGTCTGTAAAAAGATCACCGACTATGAGGCACTTTACATTAGGACCGTGGGTTAGGGTTTCTATGTAAACAGATTGCCGACTTTAAGGTAGTTTGCACTAAGATCATGGTTAGAGTTTCAATGATACACATGAAAATGCCTCCATGAAGGGAATGTGGTGGAAGAGTTGGTGTTGTGACACCTAAGGTTAGAGCCCTTCAGAGACAAGTGTGAGTATTGCAAGAAGAGATTCTTAGAGGAATGAATCTTAATGTTAGAAATGAAAGCAAGGATGAAGCCGCGGGAGAAGGAAATTCAGATCAAGAAGGATAAGTTAAAGTTTTGAATCAAGAAGAAGAAAGACTTTTCTGGGCCATTTCCAAGATGGGAAAAAGACATAAGATTGAGGTTCCTACATTTTCAGAGAATCTTAACCCAGAGGAATTGATTAATTGGATCAATGAATGTGAAGAATATTTCAAGTATGAAGATATTGAGGATCCTGATCAGGTCAAGTTTGTGAAGGCCAGATTCAAGGGTCATGCAAAGATCTGATGGCAAGAGATTTAATTGGAGAAAAATAAAAGAGGAATGGATAAAATCACAAGATGGGATCATACAGTGGATAAATTGAAGTGACAGTTCATTCCTATTGATTTTGAGCTTGACCTACTGAAGAAAATGCAAAGTGTGAAGCAAGTAGGAAGATTTGTTCAGGAGTATACGGAGGAGTTCTATCAAATCCTCATCAAAATAGGCCATGGAGAAGCTGATAAGGAGAATGTTGTCCCTTATCTTAATGGGTAGAGGTTGAGCATTCAGGAAGAGTTGAATCTAGTTCGAATGAATAGTATTGAAGAGGCATACCGGTTTGCTCTAAAAGTAGAGGAAAAGCTAAACAAGAAATTTGAAAGTAGACAAAGCAGAAGAGGTCATGGCAGATAGTCTTATGGAGGCCAAAATGAAGATCTGAAAAAGAAGGATGAGGCCAGTAGCAATCAAAATCAGAGAGGAAACAATTCCAATCATTACTAAGATCAAAATAATAGAGATTAGAGAGGAAGGGGAAGAGGAAAAGGATCCAAAAGAGGTAGCTTTTGTGGAACATGTTTTCACTATGGATAAGAAGGTCATAGGGCTTTTGAATGTCCTCAACACCAATGAAGGATACATAGGAGAACTGAAGGCCAGGCTAGAGTTGCACATGTAGATGAAGATGTCAGATCATCACATTCTGAAGATGTTGAAAAAGGAGAAACACCAATTAACAGAAGAGTCCTTCTGAGTGGTGAGAATATACCTGAGCAAAAGAGAAGCCTATTTTGCACTAGGTGCAAGTGTGAGGATAAGTGTTGTGATGTGATTATCGATAGTGGAAGCACTAAAAATCTAGTGTCAGAAGGGATGGTGACAAAGTTGAAGCCAAGAGACAAAAAAACCCACACCCATACCAGATTGCCTAGGTGGAGGATGACCACAATCTCATGGTTAATGAATAGTGCCTAGTGAAATTCAAGATTAGTAAGTACCATGATGAGTTACAATGTGATATCATACATATGGATGCATGTAATATGTTTTTAGGAAGGTCATGGTAGTTTGACAAGTGTGTTGTACATGATGGTCATGCAAATACCTATTCCTTGACAAAGGATGGAATGCGACATAAGCTAAAGCCATTGAAGGACATAGAAGAAAAGGTATGTGGTACTACAAGAATAAGTTTTATTAATGGAAGAAAATTCCTAGAGGGTATGAGGCATGAGCATGTATGTTTTTCTTTAATTCCAAAAGCTGGTAAAGAGGAAGTAGAAGATGTTCCTATAAGAGTTGCAGATTTGTTGGATGAGTTTCAGGATATTGTATCTGATAATGTGTCTGGCGGATTACCACCAGTCAAGAAGATCATTCATCAGATGGACTTGATCCTAGGAGCTAGTTTTCCAAATAAGGCAGCACACGGAATGACACTAGCAGAAAGTGAAGAGTTGAATAGACAAGTGCAAGAGTTATTGCAGAAAGGATTGATCTGTGAGAGTCTGAGTCCTTGTGCTATACCAGCAGTATTACCACCAAAGAAGAAAGGAGAATGGAGGATGTGTACCAATTCTAGAGCTATTAACAAGATCACAATCAAGTATAGATTTCCATTGTCATGAATGAAAGATATTATGGACTATTTGAGTGGAGCTGTATATTTCTCAAAGATAGATCTGAAGAGAAGATATCATCAAATTTGGATCAAAGAAGGAGATGAATGGAAGACTACCTTCAAGACAGAGGAAGGATTGTATGAGTGGTTAGTCATGCCTTTTGGGCTAACCAATGCACTGAGTACTTTCATGTAGCTGATGAATGAGGTTCTGAAGAAATTTCTTGGTAAGTTTTTCATTATTTACCTAGATGATATTTTGATCTTCAATAAGACATTGGAGGAGCATATGATGCATATTTGTAGGGTGTTTGAGAAGTTAAGGGAAGAGAAATTGTTGATTAATTTGAAGAAGTGTAGCATTGTGAAGAAGGAATTGGTGTATCTAGGATTTGTAGTTTTAGCAGAAGGTTTGAAAATGGATCCAGAGAAAGTGCAAACTATCCTTGAATGGCCTACTCCAAGGAGTACTAATGAGGTAAGATCTTTTCATGGTTTGGCTAGCTTTTATAGAAAGTTTATCAAAAATTTTAGCAGTATTTGTGCACCCTTGACTAAAACAATGAGAGGAGATAGAAAAGAGTTTAAGTGGACTAATGGGGTAGAAAAGAGTTTTCAATTATTGAAATAGAAAGTTACTGAACAACCTATTTTAGCACTTCCAGATATTAATAAGGTATTTCAAGTAGATTGTGATGCTAGTGGTACTACAATAGGAGTTGTTATGAGCCAAGAAGGTAAACCTATTGCTTATTTCAGTGAGAAGTTGAATGATGTGAAAAGAAAATATTATGTTTATGATCAGGAATTTTATGCTATAGTTTAGGCATTAAAGAAGTGGAAACACTATCTTCTTCCTAAGGAGTTTGTTTTGTATACGGATCATCAAGCTTTGCAATATTTGAAAATTTAAAGAAAGTTGAATCAAAGGCATTTGAAATGGGTTGATTTTTTGCAGAGTTATACATTTGTTTTGAAACACAAGAGTGGAAAGTCTAACAGGGTTGCAGATGAGCTTAGCAGAAGGCAAATTTTTTTGATAGATATGTAGATTGAGGTGGTTGGATTCAAGGAACTCAAGAGTTTGTATCCAGAGGATCCTGGTTTTGGTGAAGCTTAGAAAGCTTATACATAACCTGTTACTCTAGACAGAACAAAGTGGTTGGATTTCATCATCCAAGATGATATGCTATTCATATGGAGTCAGTTGTGCATTCCATGAAGTTCTATGAGGGAGAATCTCATCAAGGAGAAGCATAGTGGATGATTGGCTGGACATTTTGGTCGAGATAAAACCATTGCTGTTGTTAGTGAGAACTATTATTGGCCACAGTTGTAGCAAGATGTCAAGAAGTTTGTAAAGAGTTGTAGAATATATGTCAAATTGCAAAAGGAGTGAAGCAGAATAAAGGGTTGTATCATCCATTACCTATACCAGAAAAATCGTGGGAGGATATCAGTATGGATTTTGTTCATGGTTTACCGAGGACACAGTGGGGATATGATTCAATTTTTGTAGTGGTTGATAGATTTTCAAAGATGGCACATTACATTCCCTACAAGAAGACTAATGATGTTGTTCATGTAGCAGAATTGTTTTTCAGAGAAGTGGTGAGACTACATATTTTTCCAAAGAGCATAGTTTCAGATAGGGACACTAAGTTTGTTGGATATTTCAGACGTACATTGTGGAAGAATTTGAAGATGGGCTTGAAGTTTAATTCATCACATCATTCACAGACTAATGGATAGAGAGAGGTGGTGAATAGGATTTTGAGGAATTTGTTGAGATGTTTGGTTGGAGATAAGCCAATAGGATGAGATTTGACTTTACCATAGATGGAATTTGCATACAATAATTTTGAGTACTGGTAAATTACCATTCCAGATAATATATGGAAGTAGTCCTAGAAATGCATCAAAGTTGAGGAAGATAGATAAAGGAGAAATAAGTAGTGCTAAAGTTGAAGATTTTACAAAATATTTGAAGAACATCCATGAGGAGGTGAGGAAGCACATTACCAATATGAATGCATAGTATAATGCTAATAAAGATGAGAAAAGAAGGCATAAGGAATTTTAGGTTGGAGATGAAGTCATGGTTCATTTTTGGAAGGAGTGATTTCTAGTTGGTACATATAACAAGATGAAAATGAAGAAGTTTGGGTCATGCAAGATACTGAAGAAGCATGATTCAAGAAATGTCTATGATGTAGAATTGCCAACTGAGATGAATATTTCACCACTGTTTAACATTTCAGATTTGATTGAGTATCATGAAGGAGTTGTTGAAGATGAGATCACAGTAGCATACTGGAGTATTCTAGTAACTACTTCAGCTACCAATGAGATTGAGGATATACTGGATAGTTGTGTTGGAAGAAGCACAAGGAATAGGACCTATGAAGAATACCTGGTCAAATGGAAAGGATGACCTATTGAGGATTCATCATGGATGACAAGGGAGGAGGTTAACCATCTTGGTTTTCCTCTTCACACCTGAGTCGTGACAGTGTCACTTCTCAAATTATCTAGGGTGTCTAATGCAGGAGCATCCTGGGTGTAAGAGCAATCTTGCATCACCCAAAACTATTTTTGGTTTCTTTTTCAATAAGGGCTATCTTATGTAGAGCTTCTATTTATGGAAACTTACTATTTTTATTAAGTTAGTCATACAATCTTGAAATGTTTTGATTTCACTATTGGAGGTTCATTTTGGTCATATCAGCCTATCAATAAAGTTTCATTGACAAATCAAGTCTAGCTTTGTAGATATTGAAGATTTTCGATATTGGCAGTAGGGTACAGAAACTTTGAACTTAGTTTTGAAGGCTTTAGAGACCATGAATGAGGTCAAAAATTTGGCTGACTGGAGCTTGTGTGAATAAGGAACTATAGAGCACTTCATGCCCTTTTTGAATTGGGGTCATAATAGTCAATTGGGTCAATGGGTGATGACTTATGGTCTCTAAAAGTTGGGTCACCTGAAATGGCAAAAAATGATTTTCCTTCAAAGTTTCTATTTGGGTTTCAAAAGTTAATTTGAGCTGACTTTGATGTAATAAATTAAAAAATAAAATAATTCTAAGTTTGGTCGGCCTTGATGGCTAAATTTTTGGAACCTTCCCAGGTGGTCGAAAATTGCCTATATAAGTTAGGCTGTAGTATTGTCTTAGGTAGTTCAGAGCAATTCAGAGTAGTCTAGATAATAATTCGAGGCTCTATTCATTAGAATATTATAAGGAAAATTCCCATGTGGCTTTACATATTGTAATTCTAAAATTTATAGTTCCACATTTGTGGAGATAATAAGAAGCCCATTTTCTATTCTTGTAAATTGATGTTGTTTCTCTATTATGTTATGTGTTTATGGTATTAAGGGGAGTACCCTTGATGTCCTACATCAGAAGCCCTAGTTGAATTGTTTTAGGGTGGTAGATTGTGATCTAACTTGCAATTGTAGAGGGTTTTCAAGATGGTTTGTGGGAGGTGAGATGTAGATCCAGGATTGGCACACATGTTGAGACAAGTTGCTGCTAGATTAGAAGCTGTTGAAATAGCCCAGAGAAGAGGTAGACATCTTGAAGATGTTAGTGATAATGAAATTGAGGTGGAACAAGGTGATGCAGAACCTACACCTATGATGGATTAGGGTGAAGAAATATTTTTGAAAGCTTTGACAAGTCTGAAGTCTACACCACATTTTAATCCTCCTAAGTATGGTGGAAAGTTAGATTCTGATGAATTGGTAGACTGGATCATTGAGATGGAAAATTACTTTGAGTATGAAAATGTACCTGAGGAAAAGAAGGTGAAAATTGCAAGCACAAAGTTGAAAAGTCATACATCCTTATGGTGGGAACATTTGCAGCTGGATAGAAAGAGGAAAGGAAAAGACAAAATCAAGGTATGGAATAAAATGGCACGAATAAGTTGAAAGGAAATTTCTTACCTTGTGATTATCAGATTAACCTAGTTAGGTGAATGCAAAGTTTAAGATAGAAAGATAGCTCAGTAAAAGATTATACAGAGGAATTCTATAGATTAGATATTAGATCTAGACATGATGAAGATGATGTGGAAAGGATTTCCAGATACCTAAATGGTTTGAGAGTTTCTATCCAAGAAGAAATCAGTTTGGTTAAATTGGAGAATATTGAAAAGGCTTATCAATTTATATTAAAAGATGAGGAGAAATTAAACAAGAGAAATGAACAAAGACAAAGAGGTAGATCTAATGGTGAAAATAGTATATCTGAACATGAAAAAACAAATCTAGATAAGGCAAGACTGAGTGGAAAGGTTAAAGTTCATCTAGAGGCAGAGGCAGTAACTACTGAGGTGGTTATAGTAGAGGTGGTTGCTGAGGAACTTGTTACAATTGTGGAGAAGAAGGACATAGATCATTTGAATGTACACATGCAAGTAAGAAGGATGGTAGCAATAGAAATGCTTTGGTACAAGAAGAATCACTGAATGAACCTGAGAAGGAAAATAACTTGATGGTAAGGAGAGCACTATGGAATGAAGGTAAAAAGGAAGATCCGGTAAGGAAAAGTTTGTTCAAGACCATATGTAGAGTTTCTGATAAAGTTTGGAAGGTAATCATTGACAGTGGTAGCTCGGAGAATCTGGCATCTAAGGAAATGGTCACAAAGCTATAGTTGAAGAGGTTGGAACATCTGAAGCCCTATCAAATTTCATCAATCAAAGATGATAATACACTCTTGGTAAGTGAACAATGTTATGTGAATTTGAAAATTGGAAAGTACTATGATAAGGTGTTATGTGATATCATGCCTATGGATTATTGTCATATTTTGTTGGGTAGACCTTGGTAATATGATAGACATTCTATATATGATGGGAGATTGCATAAGTATACTATTTGGGCTGATGGAAGAAGAAAAATCTTGTTACCTTTGATGTAAGAACCTATTAGTAATATTTTCACATCTATGAAAGTTTGTTTGATGGAAGGAAGAAAGTTTGTTAAGGATTTGAAGAAGAATGATGTGTGTTTTGTTCTAATTCCTAACAAATCGAGTAAGAAAATAGAGGATAGTGTTCCTAAGGAAATTGATAAGTTGCTCATCGAGTACAGTGAAATCATTTTTGATAATGTACCTAATGGTTTCCCACCGAAGAGAAGCATTGATCACTGCATGGATCTAATCCCTAGAGCTAGTTTACCAAATAAGGCACCTCATCGGTTAACACCTACCGAGAATCAAGAATCAAACTGACAGATTCAAGAACTATTCGAGAAAGGTTTGATCAGAGAAAGTTTGAGTCCTTGTGCAATACCTACAGTATTAGCACTGAAGAAGAATGGAGAATAGAGAATGTGTACTAATTCCAAAGCAATGAATAAGATAATAGTGAAGTATAGGTTTCCTATAGTGAGAATGGATGACATAATGGACAGTTTGACTAGAGAAAAGTATTTTACCAAAATTGATTTGAAAAGTGGGTATCATTAGATCAGAACCAGAGAAGATGATGAATAGAATACTGCTTTCAAGATAAAAGAAGGCTTGTATGAGTGGTTGGTTATGCCTTCCAGTTTAACTAATGCACCGAGTACTTTTATGAGGTTGATGAAGAAAGTTTTGAAGAAATTCTTGGGTAAGTTTGTGATTGTATATCTTGATGACATTCCAATATTCAGTAAGACCAGAGAAGAACATTTGTTTCATGTTAGACAAGTTTTGCAGAGATTGAAAGAAGAAAAGTTGCTAATAAATCTGAAAAAGTGTTCATTCATGAAAGAAGAGATTGTGTATTTAGGATTTGTGATCTCAGTTGATGGTTTAAAAATGGATCCTGAAAAGGTTGAAGGTATTTTGAATTGGCCTACACCTATGAATGCTAGTGAGGTAAGATCATTTCATGGTTTGGAAAGTTTTTACTGAAAGTTCATAAGGAATTTTAGTTCAATTTGTAATGCTATGACTGAGACTATGAGAGGAGATAAAAGAGAATTCAAGTGGACACATGGAGCTAATAAAAGTTTTGAGACTCTAAAGCAGAAGGTTGTTGAATTGCTTGTTTTGGCATTGCCTGATTTCAATAAGGTATTTCAAGTGGAATGTGACTCAAGTGGTAGTACTATTGGAGTTGTGTTGAGTTAAGAAGGTAGACCTATTGCTTTCCTTAGTGAAAATTTGAATGATGCTAGAAGGAAATATTATGTGTATGATCAAGAATTCTATGCTATTGTTCAAGCACTAAAGAAATGGAGACATTATTTGATGCCAAATGAATTTGTGTTGTATACTGATCAAAAGGCTTTACAGTATTTGGGTAGTCAGAATAAGTTGAATCAGAGACATATGAAGTGGCTTGAGTATTTGCAAAGATATACATTTTTGATAAAGCATAAAAGTGGAGTCACTAACTAAGTTGTTGATGCATTGAGTAGAAGAAGATCTTTGATGACCGAGATAAAAATTGAAGTTCTTGGCTTTGAAGACATGAGAGATTATTATGAATTTGATCCTGATTTTTTTGAGCTGTGGAGAAAGTGCAAAGCACCTATTCAAGATCAACAAAGTACTAAATAGGATGAATACTTTATGCAAGGAAGTATGTTGTTTAAAGGTATTTAGTTGTGTATACCCAGAGGAGCAATGAGAAATAATTTGATAAAGGAGAAACATAGTAGTGGTTTGTCTAGACATTTTGGTGTTGATAAAACTTTGAATTTGTTTAAGGAGAAAAACTTTTGGCCATAGTTGTATAAAGATGTTCAAAAATTTGTGAAAAGTTGTGGAGTTTGTCAAGTTACAAAAGGAGTAAGTTAGAATACTGGATTGTATACACCGATTGTTGTACCTGAGAAACTTAGATTGACATCAGTATGGATTTTATTCTTGGCTTACCAAAGGTAGTAAGAGGTAAGGATTCTATATTTTTGGTAGGGGATAGATTTTCTAAAATGGCACATTTTATACCTTGTAGAAAGACATTAGATGCAATACATGTAGCAGATCTTTTCTTTAAGGAAATTGTCAAATTGCATGGATTACCAAGGAGTATTATCTCTGACCAAGATAGTAAATTTGTTGGATGCTTTTGGAAGACTCTTTGGAGAAAGTTTGGTACTGAGCTGAAATATAGTTCTACATTTCACCCTCAAACCGATGGACAAACAAAAGTTGTGAACAAAAGTGTGAGAAATCTTTTGAGATGTTTAGTTGGAGACACACCGAGTAATTGGGATTTTGTGTTGGCACAAGCAGAGTTTGCATACAATAATTCAATGAATAGGAGTACTAGAAAAACACCCTTTGAGATTGTGAATGGAATACAATTGAGAGGTATATCTGATTTCAGAGATATTGCTGATGAAAGAAAGAGGAGTGTTGAAGGAGTAAAGTTTGCTAAGTATATGAAGACATTGCATGAAGATGTGAAGCTTAAGCTAGAAAAGAGTAATAAAAAATACAAAGACAGAGCTGATAGATCAAGGAGACATAAGCCTTTTGATGTTGGTGATGAAGTGATGGTTCATTTGAAGAAAGGTCAATTTCTTATTGGAACATATGGGAAATTGAAAATGAAAAATTTTGGCCCTTGCAAGATTTAGGGGAAATTTGACAGTGGGAATGCATATGAGATTGAGTTTCTTGATGACATGGACATATCACCGATTTTCAACATTGTTGATTTGTATGAGTATCATGAACCTAATGATGACATGACACTACCAATGGATTATCCTAAGAATTCTAAGAATGAAGAATTTGAGCAAATTTTGGAGCAAAGAATTGGCAAAAGTACAAGAGGAAAATAATATATGGAATATCTGGTAAAGTGGAAGAATAGACTGATCGATGACAGTTCATGGATTTCATAGTCTGAGTTGGATGTAGCTCAGACTATAGCTATTTCATGATTTGGAGAATCATTTCAAATAACCCTAGGTGTCTGATGCAAGAGCATCTTGGGTCCTTGGAAATCCTGTGTCACCAAAATATATTTTAGTTTGTCTATGTTGCTTGGTTCCTACTTTGATCGAGTTGGTTCGGTGTTGCTCGGTTTCCTTTGTTCACCAGTGTTGGTCAGTTATCTCTTTCATGCTCAGTTATTTCTCTAGCATTCGGTGATGCTTGTCTAGCACTCGGTTGGATTTTCTTATGGACAAGTTTCTTTTGAGTTTATGTTGAGGCTGACTTGTGCATTTATTATGGGTCACAAATTTGGTGTTGGTATCCATTATTGGGAAGCGTGTGGACCTAGATCTAGTCATCCCTTCTATTGATTATGGAACTAAAGCTTGACTTGGTTCAGTAGCCTATTGTATAAATGTAGTTGTTTGGTTAGAGTTTGAGGAGTCATTTTTTGAGGGATAGAAGATAGAGTTTAGAGATTGTTCATAGATCCTCACATGTTTGAGGACTTCTATATTTGATTATAATATCTAGCTGAAATCAGGAAGGCCTTATAGCCTGGCATGTATAACCAATTTGAAATAATATATGAAAGATCATGCATTCTCTCTCTCTCTCTATTGTTTTTTGTTGCTTCTGCATGTTGTTGGGAAAGGTGGATCTGGTAGGGTGTGCCATTCCTTGGCCCCTCCTTGTCCCCCTCTAACATTAGATGGACATACATAGTTGGAATGTGAGAGGTCTTGAGATGCCAGATAAAAAAGTACTTGGTGAGGAAATGGTGTAATTACCTTAAACTCAAAGATATCATTTTCCTTCAAGAGCTAAAGGTTTTTGGGTTTCAAGGCTACACCATATTAAAATTATTGGGGGATCAATCTATTAGATTCTATTCTAATCATACAAGAGGCAAGGGGGGAAATTCCATTATGGTTGGACCTCAATGAGAAGATAAGACCAGTGCTAATGGTGTCTCTCATTATCAAAGAGCTTTATGTGTTACCTTTAAACATAATGATGTCACAATTGGGGTATGCAATATCTATTCCCCTAATGACTATAGAGATAGAGCGTATCTTTGGGAATGGATGATCACAGGTATTCCTAAGGCTCATTAGATCTTTGTAGGAGACTTTAATATGGTGGAAAATATAAAAGATAAAAGTGGGGGAAATATTCATAATTGGAAAGGGAATAAACTCTTTTTCTGGTTTAACTTTAAGAGGAACTTTAGAATTGTTGATCCTATAGCATAAAAAAAAGTCCTTCAATAATATGTGGTTTACTTGGTGTAAAAATCAAAGGGATCATCAAAGAATGTACTGCTGGCTAGATAGGATTTATGTTGAAAGCTCTACCTTATCTTGTGAGTCAAAAGTTGGGAATTCCCTAGTTAGTGTCTCCCCAATAACTATATTAGACCTTTACCCTATGTCTACTAGTATCTATTTAGAAAATACTAGCGTTGGCAGTGACAGAGGCAACAAAAATTTCTCTTTCAAACTTAATGTGGCCTTATTAAATGACAAAGATGGGGAAGATGCTATCAAAATTGTTACTAGTTTAAGTAAGTTTTCTAATGAAGGTGTGAGACCTATGGAGAGATGGTCATCTATGGTTGAAGCATGGAGAAAATTTTATCAGATCATTGGAAAGAAGAAAGCTAATGATAGGGTTAAAGAAGACCAAGACTTGTAGAATAAATTAAACAATATTAAAAAAGATTTGCAAACAAAAGGACTTGATCCTAAATTGGAAGAGCAACTAGTGTGTGTTAAAGGGAATTTAAGGAGGCTACATCAATATAAGAATAAAGGCCAAAAAATCAGGGCTACGATGAACTGGATGAGGGAGGGAGATAAAGGTATCAAATACATGTTCAATATTATTAGAGCTAAATGGAAAAGAGAAATGATTGATGGGATTAAAATAGAAGGAGCTATTTCAGATGATCCTACTAGCATTAAAGAGGCATTCTATAATTTCTATAAAGATCTCTTCACCTCAGAACATAGTAAGAATAATAGACTTGCTTTGGAGGAATACCTTAAGCTTATTCCTAAGAAAATGTTATATAAGAAAGCTAAAAGATTGGAGAGTCCTATCAGTTTGGAGGAGATTGAAAATGCTATTAATTCCCTAGTTAATGATAAACCACCAAGTCCCATTGGTATCCTAGCTGAATTCTAAAAGCATAATATGGACTGTATTGGTCCTGAACTTCTAGAGCTTTATGAAGATGTGTTTGATCAAGGAAATTTAGGAGTAGTTATTAATTAGGGAATCATCACACTCCTCCCCAAAGGTGGTGATAGGAATCAAGTTATAAATTAGAGGCCTATTACCCTACTAAATCTATCTTGTGTGATTATTGCTAAGGTTCTAGCTAGGAGAATAGGGGGTCTGTTTAATAATTTTATATCTCCAACACAAATAGGATTCATTAAGGGGAGATTCATTCTTGAGAATCTAATTACTAGCTAGGAGGCCATGCATTGGGCTAAGAGTGAGGACCAAAATGTTGTAATGGTATTGCTAGATTTTGAGAAGGTTTATGATAGAATTGAATGGAGCTTTGTCTTGGGCATGCTTCAAGCATTTGGTTTCCCCTCTTATTTATGTAAGTGGATTAATATTATTCTTAATGACTCCTCCATAGTCATTGATATCAATGGTGAACTATCAGATAGCATTAAGCTCCAAAGGTCTATTAGACAAGGGTGTCCTATTGCTCCTACCTTATTTTTTATGTTGAACTACAACTGATCTGGAATCTGATTGAAGAATATATGATTAAAGATCATTGAGGAGTTATTGATTAGATATGTAATATGATTAAATTAGTATTATGTTGTCATTGATATCAACTAGTTTGACCGCACTTATCTTGTAAGTTACTATACCGAGACATCTAAAGAAAGGTGAAAAAGATGAAGAATATAGAAATCTACATGAGGAAAGATGTACAAGATAGATGAGGATAAGGAACACATTGAGTAAATTGTTGATGAGTCTATGACTTGATGATATTGAATTTATTATGTTGCATTCATCTATGATGAAGTATAGAGCTGAAAGACACAAAGCAGTGTTGTCGGTAAATGAAGCATTTCTAGTATACATCGACGGAGTGTAGTGTATATCGATCATAGTATTAACCAAGAAGTGTTCACCGATACATTTCTTTGTTAACCAAGTTGAACAGAATGAATTAAATGATTAGTTTAGTCGATAAGATTGATGAGCTGGCAAGAGTATAACATTGAGGTAATAGATAATGTTTGTTACACAGATCGATTGCTGACAAAATTTAGGAAAGATCTAAAGGATGAGAATCAAATGTGTTATTAACACAAGTACTGAGAAAATTTGAAGGGAAAAAACTATGAATGTGGTTATGCGGCAAAATTTGATGGTGGAGAAGAAAATGATTTACTCATCTATATAAGAGAATAAAATTTCTTTATGAATGGATGCCGGAAGAAGTAGAAGCTGAAGGAATATCGCGTGAACAAGGTTTTCATGCATTCTGATCATATTGGTTAGTAAGAACCAAGATGCAGAACAATTACCAAGCTAAAGAGAGCAATTACCAATGGATAGTAAGTTGATATAGTATTGAATCTAAAGTGAAATATTGATCAGAAGGATTTGAATGGACTAAATATTGATCTGTAATTTGCAATTGAAGTTGTATTAAGGCAAGTCATTTACTATTACATATTTAACCATTGTATACAGTCAAAATCTCTTAACCAAGTGGACTCTGAAAGTCTTATGATGTATCATTCATAGAATGAACATTGTTATCCTATCAACCCCATAGTGAATTTTGGTTGGATGATAACTTCTAGTCTAAAATCCTCTAACGAGGTCACACATGATAGTGTGTTTGTAAACCTTTAAGAGGGTTGGGTCTTAACTGACCTCACTTTAGAAGAGTGAATAATTTTGGGTTGTCGGTCCCAGGTGGTTTTTCCCTTTACAGGGTTTCCATGTTAAATATCTTGTGTTATGTGTTGATTGTGATATCTATTTGTTATCATTCTTTACATGTCACATGTTAGATTTGATCGGTAACTATTATAGTATTTGATTGGTAATCAGTAAAATCACACACAGTGAAAGTTTTATTGTGTATTGATGAGCAAAAATTGAAGAAATAGTTTTGAATTATACATTTTGAATTGGGACACTGGATAACTGATTCATCCCCCCTCTCAATTATTCTAACAATTGGTATCAGAGCTTTGGTTAGTTGGAACAGAGTTTTAAGGACTTAAGCATAAAGGTCTCAAGATGTATAAGAGGGAAGTACTGAAACTGAACAAAGAGAACTTCATAGTATGGCAAAGCAGAATGAAGCTGCACATATCTGAAATTGGGAACTCAGCACTAGATCTGATGGAGAATGGCTACATACAACTGCCCACTAGTCCCTTAACTCTTGATCAACTGAAGGACAAGCATGAACACAATGTTTCTATTGTGGAACTTGTTGCTGCCTGTACCGACACTAAATTTGAAGATATCAAGACATGCACGACTACCAAAGGAATGTGGGATAAATTAACACAAATATACAGTGGAGATCTGAATGTCAAAAGAGCCTAAGCTGAAAGTCTGAGAGGCAGATTTGATGATATGAGAATGAAAGAAGGTGAGAACATTGTACAATATTCAAATAGACTCAAAGAGGTGGTGCATGCTATTAGAGCATCCGATGGAGTAATTGATGATGAAACAGTGATAAGCAAGATTCTCAGAACTTTGCTACTAGTTTATGCAATCAGGATTTCTGCAATTCATGAAACAAGAGCTACATCCAACCTTACTCTTGACACTCTGATTAATAAACTTACAACCTTTGAATTAAAAAATTTTGATAACAATGTTTTTCCTTCTATTGAATCCTCTTTCATGTCTTCTTTGAAGATTGGAAAGTCTAGTAAGAATAGTAAGAATTGTGATAGTGATGACAATATTGATGATGAACTTGATGAGCTTGAAGCACTTATGGCCAAAAAATTTCCCAAAGGAAAAGGAAGGTATAGAGGTAAGCTACCTTTAGCATGCTTTAACTGTAAAGAAGTTGGTCATATCACTGCTAGATTTCCTCAGAAGAAAGATGATGATAGATCCACAAACTGATCTGAAGGAAGCTATGGGAGAAGTGTCAATAGAGGCTACTGACACAACAACTGAGACAACTGAGACAAAAAAGGAAAAAATGTATGTTACATAGCCAAAGATATTGAAACTGAATTTGATTCTGATGATGATATAGAAGTTGTATTTTTTGCTATGAAAGATGACTCAAAAGAGGAAGAGAAACATGAAGAGACATCACTAATCTCTAAAGTAAGCAGAAATGATACATGGATCATAGACAGTGGCTGTACACATCATATGACCGATGATGTCGAGAAGTTTGATCATCTTGTTGAATATAATGGAGGATCTGTGAGAATGGGAAATGATGCACCTTGTATGGTAAGAGGTAAAGCCTCACTGATGATCACTGACAGATTGCAATGTGAAAATGCATACTAGGTAGATGGATTGAACTATAATTTGTTAAGTGTGGCTCAGTTGAACAATTCAGGCCACCGACTGGCTTTTGAGAGAAAAAAGGGGAAGATCTATGATGATGGAGGAAGACTTGTCAGAACTAGTACACAATCCAGAGGTAATCTATTCTATCTTGATATGGATCAATCTTCTTGTTTGTTAATAAAGGATGAAGATACTTGTTTGTGGCACAAAAGGTTATGCCATGTGAACTTTGACAACATGATCAAGATTAGTAGAAAGAAAAGAGTTAGAGGATTGCCTAACTTGACAAAACCTGATCATGCCATGTGCCATGAATGTCAGAAAGGTAAGATGACTAAATCTAGTTTTAAAAGGAAAGAATATTCCACAAATAAGATAGTTGAGTTGGTTCATACCGATCTATGTGGGCCTATAAGAACTCAGAGTTGTTCTAGTGATAGATATTTTATTCTTTTTGTTGATGACTATACTAGACCGATGACTGTTATGTTCTTGAAAGAGAAATCTGAAGCTTTCAAAATGTTTAAGTGGTATAAAGCTAAGGTAGAGAAAGAAACTAGAAAGGAAATAAAATGTTTAAGATCTGATAGAGGAGGTGAATTTATCTCTGATGAATTTACTAATTTTTGTAATGAGTATGGAATCAAAAGACATGTATCTGCATCGAGGACACCTCAGCAAAATGGCATTGCTAAAAGGAGGAACAGGTGTATAATTGACTATGCTAGAACATTGATGATACAGAAGAATGTTTCTCATACATATTGGAGGGAAGCTATTAGTATAGTTGTGTATGTTCTTAACTGAGTACAACTAAAGAAGGACTCCAATTGAACACCTTATGAACTAGGGTTTGGACACAAACCTACTATAAGTTATTTCAAAATTTTTGGAAGTAAATGCTTTATTTTGAAAGATGAGAGAAATGGAAAATTTGATTCTAAAGGAGATGAAGGGATATTTCTGGGATATTCCACTACAAGAAAAGCATATAAATGTTTGAATAAGGCTACAAATAAGATAGTTTAAAGTACTAATGTTCATGTTGATGAGTTTGATGACAAGTACACAGAGGAAAGTACAAAAGAACCGAAAGACTATGGTAGATTCACTTACATTGAACATCTAGAGTATCTACCGACACCACAAACTATGACAACAAATCAGTAGGGAAATAATGCAAGACAACAGGCAACACAAACCGAGGAACAAGATGGAGCTACCGAGCAAGGAATTGACCCTGAACAGGATGAGCAAGAAAGGAGAAATCAATTTTTGGCTAGTTTTGTCATAAGACATCATCCTGAGACATAAATTATTGGAGACAGACATGCTAGAATGCAAACTAGAAGCAAAGCAAGACAAGGCACATGTCTAATTTGTGAATTTGAACCTAAAACTGTGAAAGTTGCATTAGAGAATGAAGAAAGGGTTAATGCAATGAAGGAGGAAATAGAGCAAATAGAGAAGAAAAAAACTTGGTCCTTAGTACCCCGACCAAAAGATAAGAATGTTATCGGTACTAAGTGGATATATAGGAATAAATTGAATGAAAATGGTGAAGTCACAAGAAATAAATCTAGATTGGTATGCAAGGGATATGCACAGGAAGAAGGCATTGACTATGGTGAAACATTTGCACCTATTGCTAGATTAGAAGGAGTTAGAATGCTACTTGCATATGCTGCACATAAGAAATTCAAAGTCTATCAAATGGATATGAAGTCAATATTTTTAAATGGTATACTTGAAGAAGAGGTCTACATCAAACAACCTGAAGGATTTGTAGATCCCAACAATAAAGACATGGTATGTAGATTGCATAAAGCTTTATATGGATTGAAGCAAGCACCAAGAGCATGGTATGAAAGACTGCATACTTACTTGTTAAGTATTGGATTTGTTAGAACAAGTGAAAACAACAATCTATATGTGAAAGGTGATACTGATGATACTATTATCATTGCTAAAATATTTGTTGATGATATTATCTTTGGAGGCTCAGATCTTGTCTACAAGGCATTTGTTGATGAAATGAAAAAGGAGTTTGAAATGTCTATGTTCAGAGAGATTAAGTTCTTTCTTGGACTACAAGTGATTCAGCAAAGTGATGTAATATTCATCACACAATCTAAATACATAAAGGAAGTACTGAAGACATTTGGCATGGAAGATGCTAAACCTGTGGGAACACCGATGGCTACTGGATGAAAATTGACAAAGGAGGATGAAATTACAGAGGTAAATCAGACACTTTACCAATCCATGATTGGTAAATTAATGTATTTAGTTCACAATAGACCAGATATAGCACATGTTGTGAGAATTGTTGCAAGATTTTCTGCTAATCCTAGAGAATCACACATGATAGCTACAAAAAGGATCTTAAGATACTTGAAGAAAATAGAGAATTATGGATTATGGTATTCTAAGGAAGGGAAGTTTGAACTGAAAGTTTACACTGATGCTGATTGGGCTAGAAATGTGGATGATAGAAAAAGCACCACCGAAGGAGCATTTTTCTTTGGTGAAAGACTTGTAACATGGACAAGTAAAAAGTAGGCTTGTATTTCTCAATCTACAATAGAAGTAGAATATGTTGTTGTTGCTACTAACTATTCAAACATTGCATATATCAAACAAGTGTTGGAAGGAATGAATGAGGTAATCACTGACCCAGTGATTATATATTGTGACAACACAAGTGCTATTAATATTTCAAAGAATCCTGTGATGCACTCTAAGATAAAGAATATATCTATTAAGTATCATTACTTAAGAGAACAAGTGCAAGAGAAGCAGGTGAAGTTAGAATTTGTCACATCCAAAGAAAAACTTGCAGATATTTTTACAAAGCCCCTACCGAAGGACACATTTGAATACTTGAGGACTAGACTTGGGGTCCGTCCCCTGTCTATCGGTCACTAAGGTGATCTGGATGTTGCATCAGTCTATTTTTATTAGAAGATCATTCATGTTGATGCATGATAGTTCACACTTTGAATCATGTTCAAGGTTGTCATTAAGTTTGAGAACTTGAACCAATTGGAATATCAGTATACAGAGATACAAAGGAAGATAGAATTGTTTGTTTATTTGTTTCTTTGGCATTTCTGTCAAAGGGAGAGAGAAATAATATGAATAGGAACAAGCTATGGAAAAAGAGCAAGTACCGATGAGAATTATCTAAGGGAGAGTCAATCTGAATGAGACAGAGCATTGAAGATCAGTTATAGAGAATAGAAGCAGGAACAGGAGAACTGAAAAGATCACAACTACAAAATGGTAAAGCTATATTATTTAATGCTAGTTTAGTAATGCAGTGATTAAACATATTAAGTCTATTTGACTTACAACATTTTGTTCACAAGTTCTAGAATATATGTTTGGTATGTGTATGGTACACTTCATATTACTTGAGTTGTCATTAATGCCAAAGAGAGAGATTGTTGAACTACAACTGATTTAGAATCTAATTGAAGAATCTATGATTAAAGATCACTGAGGAGTTGTTGATTAGATATGTAATATGATTAAATCAGTATTATTTTTTCATTAATGTCAACTTGTTTGACAACACTTATCTTGTAAGTTACTATACCGAGACATCTAAAGAAAGGTGAAAAAGATGAAGAATAGATAAATCTACATGAGGAAAAATTTACATGATAGATGAGGATAAGGAACACATTGAGTAACTTGTTGATGTGTCTATGACTTGATGATATTGACTTTATTATGTTGCATTCATCTATGATGAAGTATAGAGCTAAAAGACACAAAGAAGTGTTGTCGGTAAATGAAGCATTTCTAGTATACACCAATGGAGTGTAGTGTATACCAATCACAATATTAATCGAGCAGTGTTCACCGATGCATTTCTTTGTTAACCGAGTAGAATAGAATGAGTTAAATGATTAGTTTACCCATTAAGATTGATGAGCTGGCAAGAGTATAACATCGAGGTAACAGATAATGTTTGTTACACAGATTGATGGCTGATGAAATTTAGGAAAGATCTAAAGGATGAGAATCAAACATGTCATTGACACAAGTATCGAGAAAATTTGAAGCAGAAAAATCTATGAATGTGGTTAAGTGGCAAAATCTGATGGTGGAGAAGAAAATGATTTACTCATCTATATAAGAGAATATAATTTCTTTATGAATGGATGCTAGAAGAAGTAGAAGCTAAACGAATATCACATTAACAAGGTTTTCATGCATTCTGATCATACTGGTTAGTAAGAACCAAGCTGCAGAAAAATTACCGAGCTATAAAGAGCAATTACCGACGGATAGTAAGTTGATACAGTATTGAATCTAAAGTGAAATATTGATCAAAAGGATTTGAATGGACTAAATATTGATCTATAATCTGCAATTGAAGTTGTATTAAGGCAGGTCATTTACTATTACATATTTAACCATTGTATAGAGTCAAAATCTCTTAACTGAGTGGACTCTGAAAGTCTTATGATGTATCATTCATAGAATGAACATTGTTATCCTGTCAACCCCATAGTGAATATTGGTTGGATGATAACTTCTAGTCTAAAATCTTCTAACAAGGTCACCCCTGACAGTGTGTTTGTAAACCTTTAATAGTGTCGGGTCTTAACCAACCTCACTTCAAAAGAGTGAATAATTTTGCGTTGCCGGTCCCAGGTGGTTTTTCCCTTTACAAGGTTTTCACATTAAATCTCTTGTGTTATGTGTTGATTGTGATATATGTTTGTTATCATTCTTTACATGTTACATGTTAGATTTGATCGGTAACTATTATAATATTTGACTAGTAATCGGTAAAAGCACAGACAGTGAAATTTTTATTGTTTATCGATGAGCAAAAATTGAAGAAATGGTTTTGAATTATACATTTTGAATTGGGACATTGGATAACTGATTCACCCCCCCCCTCTTAGTTATTCTAACATTTTATTGTAGCAGATGCCTTATTCTACATCCTCAGGAATCCTTAGTTGGGCTCTCCAATAAGAGGTATTATTCTTCCCAATAAAGAGACTCTCCTTAATGCCCAATTTGTAGATGACACTGCATTATTTATTGAGTTGGAGGAAAAGAAGTTTAACAATATATTTCACGGGCTTCAATATTTTTGTTTGGTTTCTGGGGCTAAAGCGGCCACTCATAAATCTTTTATTATTGGCCGGGATTTTGACCCTATAGAGTGGATTTTTTCCAAGGCGTGGCAGGGGCTTGGTCACAACTCAATTTTTAGGTATTTGGGGATTCCATTTTCCATTGATGCCTCACTTAAGGATATGTGGTCTTGGCTCTTCTCTAAAATTGAGAAGTACTTGAAGTGATAGACTAATCTTCTTTCTTTGGCTGGGAGGATTCAAATAGTCCAAAAGGTTGTTTCAACTCGTCACATTTATTTCTCCTATGCTTGATTATTTTCTAATTATCAATCCAATAGCCTTGAGAATTTTATGAGAGACTTCTTGTGGTTTGATCAGTTAGTAAATAAAAAGAAGAATTTTGTTTAGTGGGATTGGTGTTGTCTTCCAAAAAATCAGGGAGGCTTAGGCCTTAAAGATTTGAAAACTCATGGAGTTGCATTGGCTTCTAAATGGATTCTGCAAGCTCTTTCTGGGGGTGAACCTTGGAAGGTCCTGGTGAGAAATAAAATTAATAAATCTAATATCAAAAAAGCAAAAATTTGGACCAATGTTCGTCTCTATGACAAAGTCCTTAGTAATTTTCAATTATCTATTTTTGGCTCTAAAGTTTTTCAATCTCTCATTATGGATTTTATTATGTTTAGGGGGGCTAGTGAAGGATCCCCTACATACTCTTTTATGGAAAAATCCTTGTGGTGGGGTGTGGAGATTAATGGTAAATCCTTAGCATTAACCCGTACACTGTGTTGCCTTGATATCTTATAGGAGCGTTGCATAAATACTTATAAAAGCTCTCCTCACAAAATTTATGTTCTTCCAATGGTTTTCGCGGTAATCTCCATCGGTCTGCAATGAGAGTAGAGGGAAGCTATGCAGTTTACTCCTAGAACTGATGCAGATGATCAAATTCCAAGCACATTTTATTTAATTGATGATTATCAAACCATTGGCATGAAAAAAAAAGAAAGTTGTGCATATTTCTTAGGGTATACACTAAGAATACCGATCATATCTTTGCAACTTGAATACCTCTACCACTTGCCGCATCTATTACAAAAGGATGACATGTATGAATTTACCTCACAAAAGACAATAAATCACATTTAAGGAAAACACACCTACAATTACATAGCGGCAAGCTTCAATTTGGGGAGAAATTGTTGTTTTATGAAAAGTTTAACAAGTGGCCTGGGTTCATTTTATCGACTGCTCTCAAATGGTTCCACGTGTTAATATGCTTATGTTCTAGGAAACTCTATTTTATGCAGGGTTCGTGAAATGCATCAAGGAAGGTGTGGGTTGTTGTTGTGTGTCTTACCGAAGGTGGCAGGAAGAATACTCTCTCAATCACTGTATGCAATGATCTTCAAATTAAAGGTTATATCTCCTCTAAGTTATGTTCAATATTTTAAGCTTGTATTAAAGAACTACTTTATCTAAAGTGTGGCATTTTCTTTTTCTATATGTGGCATGGCTTTGACAAATATTGATTTGTTTTATGGTTTTTAAGGGAAGAGTTTCTTTTAGTGTATTTTTCCTTCAATCTCATGGTGATAGGAATATTCTTCAAGAAGTGGAAAGGAAAAGAGTAGGGGTTCTATTAAGGTTTTGACTTGTCATTTTGATGTAAATATTATTTAATATGAAGTGGTAATTTATATTATTATATTTATTTAAATGAATTCATTCTCATGAGAGACAAGTTCTTGTGAACTACTAATGAAACATGGGTCAATGAGTTTCAATAAAAAACCACATAGTTGAATCCTAATAGGAATATCACAATTTGAATTGCTATGAAAAATATCTCTTACTTATTAATCATTAATATATTAATTTTAAACATGTCCTATAGTTATAACATGTTGAAATTTATAGTTCTGTTTCTCTTGCAACATAATAGAGAGAAAGGAGTAAAATCCTTTCAAACCCTTAATGTTGGTGGAAAGATTTCTCTTTTCCAACATAGGCCAAACAAATTTTTTTATTTTTTAAAGATATCACAATTATCTAGCTCAGCATGGAATAAACCTGCCCCCATGGTAGGCCAAGGTTTAAAACCAAGAATTTTAATAGTGACAAAAAAATGGTAATTCAAGCCTAAACGTAGGAAAGGACAAAAAGAAATGAGATTAAGAATGGAAGTACCTTTTCATAAAAAATGTCATTCTTAATTTCTACGATGACCTTGAAGCACAAATGTGGCCTCAATCTTAGTGGAATGCCATTGTAATTATGGTATTTTTCATCATTCTCTACAATAATTACTTGATGGGAAGACCATATTTTTTAGGCAAGGGGACTATCCTTCCTAATATCATTGTTGTTTTCTATTTCCCACTTTTAGGATTGAATCATCATCTTCTAGCCACTAATAAAATTTCCAGTTTTAAACCATGACCTACTATGAGTGAGACTTAATCCAAATTGCTATAATAACAAGGTCCTTAAATGGTCTATGCTATAAATAGAAATCTTTCCACCTACATTGAAGGTTTGAAAGGCTTTTACATTAATCTCTTTGTTCAATTTTCCCTAGGATGAGAGTAAGATTTCAATATAGGGGTGTCCACTATTTCTATGGATATTGTTGTAGCTACTAAAAGTCTTTCAATGGATGGTGTAGAATTCCTTAAAAACCTAGTGAACATTATAAAGAGGGCTTTAGGATATTATTGGAGGCTAAGGAGAGTATCTCTTGGTTTAAAAAAGGTTTCAATGGAGATGACCTCCCAAGAAAATGGAAGGATGTGGTGTTGGTCTTGATGGAATACATCACAATGGATGATATTTATACAATATTCCACTCACAACTGTTTCCTATTATGAATAACTTTAGACTTTATATTAAAATGAACTTTCCATTCTAGATCTTCTCATCATTATCTCATTTTTTAGTATGGCTAAGTTGAAGGGTGTGCTTACCCTTTACCAAGGCCTGATTCTCAAATGTAATAATTCTTATTTGTCTTTGTCCCTTAGTAGTGGCTCCCATGTCAACCCCACTAGCCCATATTCAAACCTCACCTTGATTGTTGAGTTATACAATGCCTTAAGGACTATTTGCTAAGGTGCATCTAGCTCTAGTATGATCATCCCTCTCCTAATAGGTAGGTTACCCAATTCAATACCCAATGTTCTACTAAAATGAAAAAAATTGTGTCTCAAGTTCAACCCCCAAAAGAGAAGAATTGTATTGGTTATGTCAACGAACAAAAACTTTCTGATGGCTTCTCTCTCTTTTTTGGCCCAATTTCTCTAATTGAACCCCAAATAACTCCACCGCTAATGAGTCTATGCTAGACTCTAATCCATCTTTACTGATGTTGGGTTACCCTCCTCTTGACCCTATTTAATTCCCTAATGATTTGGTATTGGAAGATGTAGCAAATAAAGTTAATGAATTATGTATTATATAGCTATGGTATTAGTTTAATGAAACTAAATATTAGAGGGAAAATACTTACCTTCAAAAGGATTTATTTATTAACTATAATAAATATGACCATCCATAATCTATTAGACTACTTTATTATTTAATTAGTCTAATATTCATGCAGTTTGTTTAATGAATTCTAGGATAAATTTCCTAACAAGTGATGAACTACAACTGATTTAGAACCTAAATGAAGAATATGTGATTAAAGATCATTGAGGAGTTGCTAATTAGATATGTACAATGATTAAATCAGTATTATGTTGTCATTGATGTCAACTAGCTTGACAACACTTATCTTTTAAGTTACTATACCAGAACATCTGAAGAAAGGTGAAAGTGATGAAAAATAGAAGTATTGTTTTGAATTATGTATCTTGAATTGGGACAAGTGTTTAACTGATTCACCCCCCTCTCATTTATTCCAACAATTGATATCGGAGCGTTAGTTTCTTGGAATAGAGTTTTAAGGACTTTAGCACAAAGATCTCAAGATGTATAAGAGGGAAGTGCCAAGACTGAACAAAGATAACTTCGCAGTATGGAAAAGCCAGATGAAGCTGCACATATCTGGAATCAGGAATTCTGCACTAGAACTGATGGCCAATGGTTACATTGAACTGACACCTAGTCCCGTAACCTAGATCAACTGAAAGATAGGCATGAACACAATATTGCTATGATGGAACTAGCTGCTACCTGTACTGATGCCGAATTTGAAGATATTAAGGGATGCACTACTACCAAAGCCATGTGGGACAAACTAACTCTAATATACAGTGGAGACTTGAATGTTAAAAGAGCCTGAGCTAAAAGCCTAAGAGGAAGATTCGATGATATGAAGATGAAGGAAGGAGAGAACATTGTGCAATACTCAAATAGACTAAAAGAGGTGGTACATGCTATTAGAGCATTAGACGGAGTCATTGATGATGAAATAGTGATAAGCAAGATTCTTAGAACCTTACTGCCAGTTTATGCAATCAGGATCTCTGCAATTCATGAAACAAGAGCCTCATCCAACCTTACTCTTGACACACTGATTGGTAAGCTTACAACCTTTGAATTGAATAATTATGACAACAATGTTGTACCTTTTGTTGAATCTGCTTTCATGAATTCTTTGAAGATTGGTAAATCTAGTAGTAGGAATAATAAGAACAATGACAGTGATAGAAACACTGATGATGAGCTTGATGAGCTTGAAGCTCTTAAGGGCGGAAGATTTCTCAAAGGTAAAGGGAGATATAGAGGTAAGCTACCTTTGGCATGCTTTAATTGTAAATAAGTTGGCCACATCACTGCTAGATTTCCACATAAGAAGGATGATGATAGATCCAAAGACCAATCTAATGGAAGCTATGGTAGAAGAGTCAATAGAGGCTACTGACACAACAATAGAGACAATTGAGATGATAATGACAAAGGGAAAAAGGTATGCTACATAGCTGAAGATATGGAATCTGAATCTGAGTCTGATGATGACATAGAAGTTCTATTTGTTGCTATGAAAGATGACTCAAAAGAAGAAGATAAACATGAGGAAATAGCACTGATCTCTAAAGTCAACAGAAATGATAGATGGATCATAGACAGTGGTTGTACACATCATATGACTGGTGATGTAGAGAAATTTGATCAACTAGATGAATATGATGGAGGATCAGTAAGAATGGGCAATGATGCACCTTGTATGGTAAGAGGTAAAGGTTCACTGATGATTAATGATAGCATAAAATGTGAAAATGCATATTGCGTAGATGGACTGAACTATAATTTGATAAGTGTGGCACAGCTGAATAATACAGGCTACCGACTTTATTTTGAGAGCAAAAAGGTAAAGATCTATGACAATGGAGGAAGACTTGTCAAAACTGGTACTCAATCCAAAGGTAATCTATTTTATCTTGATATTGATCAGTCTTCTTGTTTGATAATGAAGAATGAAGATGCATGGTTGTGGCATAAAAGGTTATGTCATGTAAATTTTGATAACATGATCAAGATTAGTAAGAAGAAAAAGGTTAGAGGGTTGCCTAACTTGTCAAAACCTAATCATGCCATGTGTCATGAATGCCAAAAAGGTAAGATGACTAAGTGTAGTTTTAAAAGCAAAGATTACTCAACAAAGAAGATACTTGAGTTGGTTCATACAAACCTATGTGGTCCTATGAGAACTCAGCGCTATTATGGTGATAGATATTTTATTCTTTTTGATGATAACTATACTAGACTGATGACTGTTATGTTTTTGAAAGAAAAATATGAAGCTTTTAAGATGTTCAAATGGTATAAGGCAAAGGTAGAAAAAGAGATTGGAAAAGAATTGAAATGCTTAAGATCTGATAGAGGAGGTGAATTTATCTCTAATGAATTTACTAATTTCTATCATAAGCATGGTATCAAAAATCAAGTTTCTACACCGAGAACACCTCGGCAGAATGGAATTGCTGAAAGAAGGAATAGGTCAATAATTGACTATGTAAGAACAATGATGCTACAAAAGAATATTTCTTAGACATACTAGAGGGAAGCTATCAGTATAGCTATATATGTTCTTAACCAAGTACAACTGAAGAAGGATACCAACCAGACACCCTATGAACTATGGTTTGGTCACAAACCTACTGTAAGTTATTTCAGGATTTTTGGAAGCAAATGTTTTATTCTAAAAGATGAGAGAAATGAGAAATTTGATTCTAAAGGTGATGAAGGAATATTCTGAGGATATTCTACTAAGAGTAAAGAATATAAATGTTTGAATAAGGTTATAAATAAGATGATTGAAAGAACTAATGTCCGTGTTGATGAGTTTGATGACAAGAACACAGAGGGAAGTAGAAAGGAATTAGAAGACTATGGTAAATTCACTTACATCGAACATCCACAGTATTTACCGAAGCCACAACCTATGATAACCAGTCAGTAGGAAACCAATGTAGAACAATAGGAAAGAGACATCGACGAATAGGATGGAGCTATTGAGCAAGTTAATGAACCTAAATAGGATGAACAAGAAAGGAGAAACTGAGTTCTAGCTAGCTTTGTCAGAAGACATCATCCTGAGACTCAAATTATTGGAGATAGACAAGCTAGTATGCAGACAAGGAGAAAAGCAAGACAAGGTACATGTCTAGTTTGTGAATTTGAGCCAAATAATGTGAAAGTTGCATTAGAGAATAGAGAATGGGTCAATGAAATGAATGAAGAAATAGAGAAAATAGAGAAGAACAAAACCTGGTCCTTAGTACCCCAACCAAAAGATAAAAATGTTATCGATACTAAGTGGATATTCAGGAACAAACTAAATGAGAATGGTGAGGTGACAAGAAATAAAGCTGGATTGGTATGCAAGGGATACACACAGTAAGAAGGGATTGATTATGGAGAGACATTTGCACTTGTTGCTAGATTGGAAGGAGTTAGAATGCTGCTTGCATAAGCTGTACACAAGAAATTTAAAGTTTATCAAATGGACGTGAAGTCAGCATTTCTAAATGGTATACTTGAAGAAGAGGTCTACATAGAACAACTCGAAGGATTCATTGATCCAGACAACAAGGAAATGGTATGTAGATTACACAAAGCTTTATATGGTTTGAAGCAAGCACCAAGAGCCTGGTATGAAAGATTGCATACTTACTTGTTAAGTATTGGATTTGTTAGAACTAGTGAGAACAATAATTTGTACATGAAAGGTGATACTGATGACACAATTATTATTGCTGAGATATTTGTTGATGATATTATTTTTAGAGGTCAAGATTATGTATGTAAATCTGTTGCTGATGAGATGAAAAGGGAGTTTGAAAATTCTATGTTCAGAGAGATTAAATTCTTTCTAGGAGTACAGGTGATTTAGCAGAGTGATGGGATATTCATCACATAATCCAAGTACATAAAGGAAGTCTTGAAGACATTTGGCATGGAAGATGCTAAACCTGTGGGAACACTGATGGCTACTGGTTGTAAACTGACAAAGGAAGATGAAACTATAGAGGTAAACCAAACACTTTCCCAATCCATGATTGGTAAGCTAACATATGTAGTTCACAGGAGACCAGATATAGAACATGTTATGGGAATTGTTGCTAGATTTTATGCTAATCCTAGAGAATCACACATGATTGCTACTAAAAGAATCTTAAGATACCTAAAAAGGACAGAGGATTATGGATTATGGTATCCTAAGGAAGGTAAATTTGAGCTGAAAGTTTATACTAATGTTGATTGGGCTGAAAATGTGGATGACAGAAAAAGCACCATCGGAGGAGCATTCTTCTTTGGTGAAAGACTTTTAACCTAGACAAGTAAAAAGAAAGCTTGTATTTCTCAGTCTATAGCTGAAGCATAATATGTTGCTGCTGCTACGAATTGCTCAAACATTGCATATATTAAGAAAGTGTTGGAAGGAATAAATGAGGTAATCACTGAGTCGGTGATTATATATTGTGACAACACTAGTGCCATTAATATTTCAAAAAATCCAGTGATGCACTCTAAGACAAAGCATATATCAATTAAGTATCATTACTTAAGAGAACAAGTGCAAGAGAAGCAAGTAAAGTTAGAATTTGTTACTTCTGAAGAAAAACTTGCAGATATCTTTGCAATGCCTCTACCAAAGGACACATTTGAATATTTGAAGACTAGACTTGGGGTCTACCCCCTGTCTATAGGTCACTAATGTGATCTGAATGTTGCATCAGCCTAATCTTATCAAAAGATCACTCATGTTGATGCAACATAGCTCACACTTTGGATAATGTTCAAGGTTGTGATTAAGTTGGAGAACTGAAACAGATTGGGATATTAGTATACATAGATACATGACTGTATTGGACAACAGAGAGTTACTTGGATACATAAAGAACTATTTATTTATTTGTTTTTTTGGCATTTTTGTCAAAGGGAGAGATAAATAATATCAAAAGGAAATATAAACATTCACTGATGAGAACTATCTAAGGGAGAGATAATCTGAAAGGAACATAACATTGAAGATCAGTTACAAAGATCAAAAACAGGAACCTAAGAGCTGGAATGAGCACATCTACATGATAACAAAGCTGAATTTTATAAATGTTGTTTAGTAACGTAGTGCTTAAACATATTAAGCTAGGGAGAGCTAGCACAACATTTTATCATAGAGTTGTAGAATACATGTTTGGTATGTGTATGGTACTTTTCATATTACTTGAGTTGCCATAAATGCCAAAAGGGTGAGATTGATGAACTACAACTGATTTAGAACCTAAATGAAGAATCTATGTTTAAAGATCACTGAGGAGTTGTTGATTACATATGTAAGATGATTAAATCAATATTATGTTGTCATTGATGTCAACTAGCTTGACAACACTTATCTTTTAAGTTACTATACCGGAACATCTGAAGAAAGGTGAAAGTGATGAAAAATAGAAGTATTGTTTTGAATTATATATCTTGAATTGGGACAAGTGTTTAACTGATTCACCCCCCTCTCAATTATTCCAACAACAAGAATTATAGCTATGATGCCCTATAAACTATTACACAATAGTCATAGCTTAAAATTATTCATTCAACTTTTAGGATTTTTTTTTCATTAGTTTATCAATTGACCATAAATGCTATGATATGCAACATATTTTTTCTCAAAAATACATAAACAACTACACTAAGAAAAGTTACCTACCTAGAAAAATAGAAAACTTCTAATGATAGACGAAGGTAAAAATTTGGTTTGATGAGATTTTCTAATGAAAGTACCATTTTGAAGTGATCTCACTAGTCATTCTCACAATGCGAGAAAGGACAAAAAAAACTCATTAGAAAGAAAGAAAATAGCTCTATAAAATGTGTATTTGTTCTATAATAGGTACATGTTTGTAATGGGTACTCATTTAGGAACCTAATTCCCAAACTATGATGGGTACCTATTCCAAACAAGTATAATTTTAGATTTAACATCTTGTTTGCAAATGGTGTCTATTTTTTAATAAACAAGTAGCCAATCCTATTAATATTTTTTCTAAGCATATCACTTTCACTAAAAGTGTACTCGTTATATTTCTTTTACTATAATAATTGTAAAACCTTAAATCAAAATCTTTAGAAAGATTTATTTATAATATATTATGGTATTTCTTAAAGTATTTATGAATTATTTAAGTGGGTATGATTATTTGATGTTCCCTGAACCATACAATTGAATCTTATTAAAATTATAGCTAGATAGATGGGATTCTAGCTATATTATTAGTTTTATTTTTCATGTTATCAACTTTATTTACATGTTTATGAAGATAATGACTATACATCAAATGAAATGAGGCACTATTTCTCTTTGGTTAAATGACTAATTTCTTCTCTCTCTCTCTCTTTTTTATGGTTTTCTTTTCTGTAGTAATGTAGTTTAGGTTCTACTAGTCTACATGATTCAATAATAGTAAATTTTGTTAAATATTTTGAAAGCTAGCGTAAAACATATATTCAATGAGTTATGCATTTTGGATTTCCAAAATTCACACATGAATTAATTAAATTACAAGTGGATATAGAAAATACCTCTTTAATTACATGTGTAACCAATTAGTGATATTCTTTACCAGAGGTATTTATGTATACAATAATAATATGCTATTTTATAGGTATTTTACTAACAAATAACTAATATTTATTTAGTGAATGAGTGTGGCTAAGTTATGTGACCTATTACAATATCTTATCCTTTTAATTACTCTATTAATATGGATTATTACAAGAAATTAGGTCCACTTTTGGGAGAATCTAATTCAGACTTGGAAACAATCTTGATAAGAAGGATTATTCGTTTGAATAAAAACATGACTATTGGTTTTTGGATTGGATTGTTGAGCATAAGTTCATATCCATTTTTAAATGGGTGCCTATCTTTACAATGGGTACACATTTCATTTTAATATTTCTCTGAGAATACCCTTTCCTTGATCCTACAAATCCAAAAGTATAAATGAGTGGATCTCTCTCATTAGCTTCCCATAATTCTCTATAATCACATTATGAGTCTAGGCTTGTTATTATGAACATAGCTCACTAATTTTAGGTCTTAAGATTTTTTTTTCTAGTAATACATAATTTAGTTTGGATCACCATCTTGATACACTAGCAATGTTTTATAGCTATGATAAAAATTATTTTGACCCATAGCTCAAAGATAGCATAAAAATTTGATGAACTACAACTGATTGAATACCTAAATGAATAGAAGGAACAGTGATTGGTGATCACCCGAATATTGAAATGATATTTAAGATGATTAAATCATTCAATATGTTTTCATTGATGTCATTTAGTCTTGACAATACTTATCATGTTAGTTACAAACAACTGAACATCTATTGAAGGAAGAAAAGATGAAGAACTGAGATATCTACATGAGGAAAAGATGGATATGACAGATAAGGATAAGGAGAACATTGGGTAACTTATAGATGATTCTATGACTTTATATTGTTGACTTGAGCATGTTACATTAATCTATTATGAAGAAGAGATTTGAATTTGATAGAGTGAATGTGGTGGGTAATTGAAGATTTATGTATACACTGAGCTAGTGCAATGTATACCGACTTACAGTATTAATCAAGCTAGTTCAACTAGTTATCACCAACGCATTTCTATATCAACCGAGTATGGATGAAAACATTAAATGCTAAGAACATCTGACTGAAATTGATGAGCTGGATATTGGTATGATTTTGAGATTAAGGATGAAGTTTGTTATGAGATCCATGGCTGACAAAATTTGGAGAAGATCTAAAGGATGAGATTGAAACATGATAATGACACATCTGTCAAGGAAGGTTTAACAGGAAAAATGGATGAAGAAGATTAAGTGGCAAAATCTAATGGTTGATATGAAAATGGTTTACTTGTCTATATAAGAGATATAAGTTTCATTATTGAAATGTATCAGAAAGGAAGAAGACTACAAAAAATTCGCATGAAGAACTTATTCATGCATGCTTGATCAAACTAGTTATTGAAGAACCAAGCTATAGAGTCTTACCGAGCATCAAAGAACCATTTATCGAGTGAAAGTAAGTTGAAGGATATTGAGGAAGTGAATTGATTAATGATCAGAGGATATTTTATGGGTTTAGCATAGATCTAAATATCTACAATTGAGTTGTATTTGAATCAGATCATTACTGTATCAGTTTAACCATTGATTTAGAAAATATCTAACCAAGTGGACTTAATCATCTTATATTTAGCCCTATGTTATTTAAAGAATGTACATTGTTATCTTGTTGACCCCATAGTGAGTGATGGTCAAAAGTTAATGGTTAGTATTAAATCCTCTAATCATCTCACACCTAATAGTGTGTATTGTAACCTTTAACAGGGTTGGCTCTTCATTGAGCTCACTTCAGAAGAGTTAATTATTTTGGGTTACCGATCCCAACTGGTTTTTCCCTTAATAGGGTTTGCACGTTAAATCATTGTCAATGAAAACTTTAGTGGTGATTATTCACCATTTGGTGAATGTCACATGTCGGCAACCCCTGATTTGGTGAATATATTGGCCATATGGGATTGACCATATCGCCCCGCATTTATTAAAATTGGGCCCAATGCCCGGGCCAATCGCCCATTAGTTTAACATGGGCTTCACCAAATATTTGGAGACCTAATACCTCCCATCGAATTCACCAAAAAAGGATTAGTATAAATACATTCATAGATCAGTGTTATTATACCCAATTTGGCTCTATTCAATTTGATCAATAGAAAAGTTCAGACTGTTGATGCTTGACTACATTGGCGAGTCGCGACTGCAATTGAATTTGAGGAAAAGGTAATTGATTATTATTCTGCGACTATGTAAATTTGAGTTCATTCTTATTTAGTGGGGACCATTAGTGAAAAATGGTGACCTTAGACATGATTTAAGGGTCAATGAATCATATTTATATATATTATAGTTCTATTGTCACTTCTTCAACAAGTAAATAATTTTTTTTTCACTGGTAGGTTGGTAGCCTTTATTTCATTGAAGAATCGAGAGGTCGAACAAGAATAAGGGTAAGGCTCTTGCATATGGGGAAAGCCAAGAGAGGCTAGAAAAATGCATAACCTTATCATCATACTTTGGTCATGGTGTTGGAAATGTTTTTGGCCAAAATTGGGAAACTACTTCATCACAAGAAGATTTTCAAGATTCAAAATTGAACCTACACGACATATTGAAGAAGTCAAGGAACCTGATATCCCAGATCATGATGAACTTGAAGAAGATTTTCAGTTAAATATCAAGAATAGCCATAATAATATAATCAACTTGGATGAGACTAAGAATGTCAGAGAAGATGATGGTGTAGGGAAGAAGAAAAGAAAATACAAATCAGAGAATGATAGAGAATAAAAAAAAGATCAGATGTGGGATTTGTCAAGGAATTTTCAAGTAGAATGGGTGTCAAAGTATCCATTCATTGAACTAGTCAACAATCCAATTGAAGGTGAGCCTCCGGTAGAATGCAGATGTACAATTTGTAGCCAGATAAATAAGAAGAAAAAGAGGTTGCAACTAAAAATTGACACCATAGAGAAGCATATGGGTAAAGTTTTCAAAAAGAAAACCATAGATGGAGTTCAAAAATCAGTGATAAGATGGAAAACAAAGGAGGAATCTCAGCATGTTAGGAATGTAGAATTATATGAATTTCAGCATAATATAGAGATGAAGCCTAGTGAAGTTAAAGGCTCTATTGAAGCTTTTTTTGGAAAAGCATTCGAAGTAGAACTAATGGGAAAAGTTGTTTAGTAAAGTGTTGTGTTTAATATTTTGAGAAGAGGGAATCCTATGACAGACTACCCATCATTGAGTGCTTTATTACACTTTCTGAAAGTTTGTAACTATCCTAACAATTGCTAGTCAATAAACAGTGGATGGGAATGGGCAAGTTGTCTTATCAAGGTTGAAAAAGAGGATCTAAAGAAAAAAATTAAAGAGTTAAATTTTATTGCATTGTCTTTAGACGAGGTTACAATAGTAGACAATACTTCCTAGGTATGCATGCATGTTTATACTGTACACAATTTTGTTTGCCAACCTCATCTACTAGTTGTTGCTAAAATAAAGGATAATGCAATAGTGGAAAATTTATTTGAACTAGTAAAGAGTTATCTAATTGATTATGGAGGTATAAATGACATGATTATTTCCAAAAAGCTAGTGTGTGTTGGAGCAGATGGAGCTACAGTAATGCAAGGCCACAGGGGCGGTCTTTATACAAAGATACAATCTTCTTGTGTACCCTACGTTACTCCCATTCACTACATGGCCCATAGAATGAATCTAGCTTTTGGAGTTGTCAGCAAGCATGCCCCAGTACAAAAAATTGAATTTTTAATCAAAGAGCTCTACCAATACTTCTGTCGAAATCTGAAATGATTGAGGGAATTTCAACACTTTGTTGAAGGACTAACCGGTGGGAACAAGCTTCTTAAGGATAATGATACCTGATGGATCTCTTTGGATGGACCAGCACATCGAGTTTTTTTAGAATATCAATCATTTCTTGGTCTAATGAATGTAAGTCATGACGAAGTAGGGAAACCAAAATTTCCTACGCTGTTGTGAATGTTAAGTAATGTAGAGACACTCTTAACATTAGCAAGTCTTCTCCCTATGCTTGAGGAAATGAGAAATTTAATGAAAAATGCATAGCAAAGAGCTATGTATATTGCAGAATATGATACATTGTGTAAATTGACATGCGTGATGCTCGATAATCTCTAGATCAGTCATGTGATGATATAAAATTTGCCAGCTGGCTGAAAATCACAGATTTGGACAATCCTGATAACTTTTTAAAAATTGGTGCCAACGGGGAGTTATGTGCAGAAGCTCGTGGAGTTGAGATACCAATGCACTACTTTGCTAGGATCGAGTCCAAGGAACTAGGAAAGAACCCCAAGAGGTGAGTATCAATTATTAAAAGGGAAGACTTTACCAAGATGGTTGAGTCTGTAATAGCTTCTGGGAAGCACATTTCCTCTAATCTTTATGCATAGATTAGAGAAAGATTCCCTCCAATCAAACTACTTAAATCCATGGCTATTGTGTTTCCTCAATATTTGAGTCTGAATAGTCTAAAAGATTTTGAAACTAAGCTACTAACTATGATAGATCATTTTTGCAAAACCAAAGAGTTAAATGGAGTAACTCTAAATGGAATTTTAGATGAAAATCATTTCAGAGAGAAATCAGGTCATTTTTCACTGACAACGAGGGAACAATATAATATTATGCAGAACCCTCTCAAAGGTGGATCAGTATCAAGGCTTTTGAAAATTCTAGTTGAGAGCAAAATGTTGATTGATTCAATATCAGAATATTTCAATCTTGTTGATTTATGTCTGACCATGATATTGGGGTCGGTGGAGGATGAGAGATTTTTTAGTGCTTTGGGATTCCTAAAGTCAAAGCTAAGAAACAAACTAGACAAGAATCTGGAAAATTTCTTGAGGCTCTATACATCCAGGTATGAAGTCAATACTTTTCCTTATGGAAGGGCACTAAAATTGTGGAGGGAGAAATGTCAAAGAAGAGGGTTGGGAAACATTTCAAACCAAAGTGGGATTGGGAGTGGGAATGCTAGAGACAATGATGTCATTGACTCATGTACTGGTACTGGTATTGCTAGCAGTGAACATCAGTTAAGATGAGGAATGCAAAGTGAAGAAAACATATTGAAGAACCAAGGAAGCTATGAAGTTGATGGTGATGAATCTGACGATCTCAATAATGATATGATGTGGCAGCTTGAAGTTGAATCGTTGTAGAAGTAGCAGGTCCTAGGTATTTGTTAAACTTTTTCCTGAAGTCTATTGTCATTTTTTGTATCTCATCATCAATCATGTATAATAGCATATTCCAATGTCAAAAACATGAATGTGGTTGATAATGTCATCAAGATTCAATTCCACAATTAATAATAGTTTTCATTTGCATTATTTAGCTCATATGGTACAATTCTTGTAGATTTTTCATTATTTTTTTACACCATAGCAATTCATATGTTACAATTCTTAGAAATATTGATTCTCATTAATTTAATTACAAATATGATACAATGTAATAATTCATTCATTAATACTAGTAAGAACACAACTATGTGATTCTGTTTAAAAAAGTCAATGACTCAATACCCTGCATTGCCCAATTTCAATTTCATTACCCTAAGCCAATGACTCTGAATTCCCTTTTATAGAAACAAGGGAGAAACAAAAACTTCATGTTGATTTTCCTAATGTAAAGTCTCAAAATCTAAATTAGTAAGACAACTACAATTCTACAACATCTCTACAACTATAGTTGTACATTTCTGCATTTGACATGTCGATTTAGTAAATTAGCATTGGCAATAGCATCTACAACATTGATCCTATTCAAAAAAAAAAGTTCAAACTTGTTACTTTAAACTCAATTCTAGTATTTAGGATAATATCAAAGATATATACTAAAGATATAGAGATGATTGAAACTAAAAGTACTTTCACATACTATGATTGATGAGATCAAGATGATTTTGTCAGTTTCTTTAGTATGCCCCATTCTTCGTCGGTTGGAAGGGAAAAATTTTTGATGTTATAGTAAATGACCTACAACCTCGTCAACCATCCATACTTGGAAGATTGAGTTGAATGAAATGTTCCTTCCATTACTGCATTCAAATTTTTTAATGTTTTGATGCAGTTTGCAATGCCTTCATGAGTTATGTCCTGAGGAAGCTTGCCTAAATCAGACATCATTGTGTCCTCCAACTTTTTTTTTGTAAGCTCCCTTCCAACGAAATTCATTGATGAGTAATCTATTGGAAAGAGAAATTGTTGGAAACTGCATTGGAATAATTGTTGTGTTATCATTGATGTCAAACATTAATTGGTAAGACTGTTGCTACGTAGGAAAGTACTATATCTGTTTGAGTGTTGCTAAGGGGATGGCAAGGTTGGTAACAATAGCACCTAAGGAAAGGTTGAGTTATCTTAATACTGCAATGTGTACTTGATTATGTGGCACAATGATGAGATAATGTATTGTTTATCTTAGTAAGATTGAAGACTAAACTGGTAGGCTTGACCGAGCAAAAATGGAGAAATTGTGTTTAAGCCAAGTGATGTTAGTGGTGACTGAGTTAGTATATGCCGAGTAAAATTCTAGTGTCGACTGAATATCAGTTAATTGCCGAGAGAGACAGTATAAGTTGAGGAAACATTTTTAGTAATGACCGAGCTTTCTACATGAAGACTGAGTAGTTGATTACAGTATTGACCGAGTATCAGCATTTTTATCTTTGAAGAGAATTCATATTTGGAGCCAACATTGTTGAATTCTTGGATTATGTAAAATGTGTTGACTTTATTTATTGATTGTTTGAAAGCATTAAATGCACTGGAAAACATTTTATTGTAAATCTTTAAGAGATTTGAGATGATTCTAGAAAGGAAGTTAAAGAACATAAAGTGGGTAGATTTGATAAATCTGACCTAACCCTAAGATCTGCGAAGGAGATTGAGTGGCAAAAGATAAGTTAACCTAATTAAGGAAAGTATTAAGGGAACCAAAGCATTAGGTATGTGAATGCATGGGTGAGAGGAAGATGCTGGAAAATCAGTAAATGTTAGTGACTATATAAGCAAAAAGGCTAATGGAGAAGTGTGGTGATCGCTTGAAGAAAAGTTCCAAGCATATCAGAGATGGAAATGGAAAAGTTTCAAAGTCATTAAACCAGAATTTATGTATGGAATTGGATCTGATATTTGCAAAGTGAGTTTTATGTTTCTCAGATCAAAACTTCTACTACTTTCTAACCATTGTAATAGTAAAAATCCTTTTAACACAAGTTGACCTAACAGTCATATGTTTAAATCCTTTAAACAAGGTTGCAGTCTAATGGATTGTAGTATGTCCTATAACAAGGCTCACTTTTAACAGGGTGATTGAAATCCTTTAACCGGGTCACACCTAACACTGTGTATTGTAACCTTTGACAGGGTTGGCTTTTAACTGAGCTCACTTCAGAAGAGTGAAAATAATAGTAGTATGTTACAAAGTGGTTTTTCCCAGATTGGATTTCCACTATAAATCGTAGTGTCAATGCTTGTGTGAATGTTTTGGTTTGAACATTTCTATGTTTTACAAGTTAGATACAACTGGGTAGTGGACTGCAATGTTATATGTTTCTATTATTGAATCAGTGATGACCGAGTTGGTTTTGGTTGTTAGATCTGATTTACAGAAAAGTTTTTAAAGTTGATTTTATACATCTGGACCTGAGAACAACTGATTCACCCCCCCTCTCTATTGTTCTAAATCATATTAACATAATTAAGACCAAGACTTAGCAAACCAAGAGATATCAATTTGGTTATTTTACTATTCATCTTGGCGAGCTTTGGCCCAAATAAGGAAAGATTTTTGTCTGCTTCTATTAGTTTCTAACATTTTTGAAAGAAAGAGTTTCCCTTTACTGTTGCACCAATACAGTCCTGAATTCCCTTGCTTGCCAAATGTTTGTCACTGGTTGTGTTGATTTCTTGCATAATCTTCTTTGCAGTTTTTTGTCTCTGACAATTTTTTTGTTCTTCTCAATGTGCTCTGTCAGCTTCCCAAAAACATCACTAAGACTTTCATTCAGTTCAAACCAATCACACAACCTATCACCAGACATCTTTATTTTCCCCCAGAATAATTGTTTTATTTGCTTGACTAAATTATTTACATTGTCATTCAAGCTGTTTTCATAATTTTTAATTGTAATAATTGCCTTCTTTAGGTCTTCTCTCATTTCTGAGAACTAGTGTTCACTATGTTGTTTTAATTGCTCTGCTTTCTCTTCCCCCTATTTTTCTTTCTCTTCCCACTTTTTTGTTTTTACCCTCTCATTATCCAATTATTTCTTTAAGTTATTATTTTCCTATCCCGCATTCTCCAAGTTTTTGTATAAACTTAATGAAGAGGCTTTTTCATCCTCAAGTGTTTTTTTGCTCTATTCCAAATTTTCTCTTAGAGTTTTCAGTTCTGCGTCAATATGTTCTTGTTGTCCAATTGCTTCTTTAGAGGATGAATTTTTTATCATTCTCTCTAATTCTTTGCACCTATTTTCTATTGCTTTCTCGTTTGCCTTTACATTTTCCAACTCTACCTTTAACTTCTCTATTGTGTCTTGAAGCTTTCCTTTCTCTCTCCAGCTTCATCATTGAACTGTAGACCACTTCGTTTGTCATTTTTGACACATTTATCTTGTCCACATTTTTAATTTTTGATAAATCCATTTGGAGGGTGCTAACTTGAAATTGAGATGGATCTAACTAACTCTCTAGTGGATTGTTATCTCTAGCTGGGGGCATAACAACCATGAATTCCATCATATCTTTATTTGGGTCATATGTGGGAAATAACCTGTTGGATGCAGGTTCTAGATCACGAGGTGTAGCAACTACTTCCATCTTCATTTTCTTACTAGTTTGTCTATTCCTATTTTTTGATTGTTCATGTAGTTAGTTACAAAATCATTGTAACAAAAATCAGGGTTTTCTAACACAATTGAATGTTCGAATGGTGAAATAGCACTTGCACTGATGTACGAGCTTCCACCTATGTTTCTTGTGGCTCTCCTAATTCTCCCTAAGGATTACCAACACTCTGACCCATTACAAGTGGATATTTTGGATTGTTCTAAGGGTTTTTTCCTGAAGGTTGGGCAATTATTGGACTCACAGTCACCATTGCCATTGTTGTACTAATACTTTTCATAACCTTTTCCTTCTTTACACTGCCTTGATCTCTGGAACCATTATTTTCATGTCCAACTATAATGTCCTTTTTGGACCACTAGTTGTAGTTTTACCCATGATATCCATAGCTATGGGAGTGGCAATTGATTCAGATTGAATCTGAGTGCTTGGAACAGGTGGAACTATATTTGAAGCTAGAACAAATAAAATTAACTAAGTTGATGAATATGATGATTGAACTACAAGCCCAAGGCTTGGTTTCTCACCATGTTTTGGTGGAGCTGGTGGGTCAGGTGCAGACCAAAGCCCTTGTCCACTAGGACCCAAACCACCAAAACCTAGGTAGCCCATTTTTTCTACAATATCTGCCCCTTTGGTATATTGAACTTTTGTGGACACATCAACTCCTCTACTAATTAAATATACTTTACTAGATGTGGGATTCACACTAGATGTGGAATTTATGGAATCCAGGTCATATTCATCATCATCGTCGTGATATGCTTCTACTAGATGCTCCTTATTCCACAATTTGCTAAATATTATATCCTCTTCCATGTCATAAAGATTTGCAGAGGTCTTTGGCTCACTAAGATTCTTCCTCATTTCCCAAAAATTAGAAATTTTGGTTTGATTCCAATTATCATCCATACATTCATCCATTAGCTCTTTTGGAATAGCTTTTGTAGATGGTTGAGAAGCTTTCTAGTAGAAATTGTATGATGTCATGGCTTGCACTTCTCCTTTCTATCTGTGAAATGCCATAATTTGTGATGACAACTCGTGTATTGACATATTATTTTTAGCAGCATATTTCTCCATCTCTTTTTTAACCTTGTCCTAGGACTCCATGTTTTTAAATTTTTCAATCAATGGCATACTTTCATGTTGACAATTTATTGTAGAGTTCCCATTCTCTCTAAGATTTGTTCCAATTATGTTGAGTGGATCATACTGCTAGTGACTATCAACATCAAAGCGAAAAATTGAAAAAAAGGCTTGTGCCACTTTGAGTCCTCTTCTCTCAAATGTGAACACTCCAAATGAGAAAGGCAAGGAAGGAAATATCATTTTCTTTTTCTGACCATTAAAGAGTACATCTGTGCTCTCCATATGTTGTACATACTCCAATGCAAATACCCTCTTTGTTACATGTATTAGAAGTTTGTAGGGTTCTACTAGTAAACCGTAAAACCTTAACACAGTGTACTCTTCCATTAAGTACCAATCAGCCAATTGTATTTTACTTCTAAGTTGAATGCAATCTCTATAAGTAACAATCAATCTAGGCATTGGAGTGCCTGTAATTTTATGGTACATTGGTGCCAGAAAGAAGTCTACAAAATTGTTGGAGTTCTTTCTATTATCAATCATCCTTATCTGAGGTGTCCACTCATATATTAGATTTTGGCCCTGACTGCAAAGCTTGTTTGTCTAAAATATTGCACGATGCTTTGCTAAGAGAAGATAGCACAAGTAGGTTTTGAATCTAAATGTATTTTGTGAACCTCTTTTAATCATTAGTAATTGTTCTTGCATGCAACGAACAATGTGCTCAATAAAAAAACATTTTATTGGTTCTTTTTCAACATGAATATGAAAAAACATTTCAAGAATGTTGGCACCCACTTGTTTGTTACTATCCAATCCCAAAAAAAATGCTAGCAAGGAAATACTATTCTGTGCCCATGGCACAAAAATATCATAATCATAAGGAGGCTTATGATCTCTCAGACTAGAACTACTTGTTATTCCTCTGATATAAGAATGTCTCTGTGTTGCATCTAATTTTTCATAATCCTCTGCCATCTTTCCCAGGTCAATGTGCACATTTGAGTTTTGTTGCTCAAACCCTAGGTTCAACAGACTAGCAAATTCACTCTTGGTTATGGACAAAATTTCCTCATGAGTATTTTTATTCATAATTTCTTTTCTATTTTCATCATAATTTTCAGTGCAAACCATGACAATTTATGGGCAAGGGAATACTTGAGGTAATACCATGCATGCCGACCTAGCAACCCATGATCCAATTTTATTTATCGTTGTATTTATCATGGCGTTAAATGAATAAAATTTTGAGCCCTTATATGGATCATTTCAGTTGTTTTCAAGTGCAAATCTAATTTCCATTATTCCCTTATTTTCATGAATAACAAGATCATAAATATCATGGAATAAATCAGTGAAACCTAGTGTTTTAAGCAGATTGTGGAATTCTATTATCTAACTTGCCATTTTACTCATAGTCTTATTCTTGATATTTGTTTTGCTCATCATGGTAAATTGGTAACTCGTATCACTATTTCCTTGTAGGAAAATTCAAATATTTATACACAGCTACAAGCCTACAATTTACAGGGGTGATTCAAAATTAAACCATAAAAGGCTTTTTTTTTTTATATAATATAAACAGTAAAGTTGTGAATCAAAAGATTTGAAAAATTTAAAATGCGGGACGTAGGTGTTTAGGATTTTAGTAGTTACCCATTACCCTTAGTTTCAATTTTTGTAGACTATTACTGGGAAGAGAGCTGAGAGACTTTGTTGCTTTCCTCATACCTCAATCCTCAACCTAGAAATTTAGAATCTATATGTTGTAATCCCTTTCTAAATCTGTAGAATACTTATACTTATAAATGAAAAACTAGATTGGAAAGTGAAACTTAAAGTACCAAAATTGTACAATCTATAGTCGTCACACTTGTCACTGTCACTGACCATGTGAGTGGACATGCGTCATGAATCCAGAATGGGTTTTCTTTTCCCTTTCAGCTTGAAATACAGCTTCGGTCATTGATCTATAATCATCCAACGGTCATAATGTCAGTGTTAGTCACTATCTGGTGTGGTGGCCCTGTGGGTCCCATTAAGTCACCTAGTCACGTGATGGCTGACTCACCTCATGAGTCAAACATGTCACGTCATCATCAAATGACATTGTTGGTAGACTGTGTGAGACTGTGATTGGAACATGTTACGTGTTTAGTGACACGTGTCATGATTCTAGAACGGGTTTGAAAAGATGGGGTTTCTTTTCCCTTTCATCCCGAAATATAACTTTGGTTTTTGATCTACAATCATCCAACGGTCATAATGTCATTGTTAGTCACTATCTAGTGAGTGGTGTGGTGGCCTCGTGGGTCCTATTAACTCACCTAGTCACCTGACGGCTGACTCACCTCACGAGTCAGACGTGTCACGTCATCATGAAATGACATTGTTGGTAGACCATGCGAGACTGCGAATGGAACATGTTACCTATTAAGTGACGTGTCATGATTCCAAGATGGGTTTGAAAAGATGGGGTTACCTTTCCCTTTCATCCTGAAGTCCATTGTACATCGTCGATCTATGCTCATCCAACAATAGTTATTTACAATGAACATTGTTAAATGTTATACTGTTATTTTTTCCTTTATAGATATTAATTAATAATGGATAATAAGTTAATAACATTTAAAATTATTTAATTGAATAGTAACAATTTTAGCCAATCAAATTCAAAATGCACTATTTTTTTAATTAATATTACATTCTAATAAATTTCAGAGGACAGAGTTAAGGTTAGTGTTTAGAGATTACGAGATTCATGTGGTCGCTAACTCGCTAGGTCTCCCAAACATGAGTTAAAGTAATATTTTTTATTGATTATATAGTATACTTGAAGTTAAAATGATATTTTTTATTGATTATAATTTTAACATTGATAATTATAATCACATATAATTCTCATACCTTATAATTAGAAAACCATAAATTCTTTCTCTAACCTTATTAATTCATTTGTCCTTCAAATTGATTATATAGTATATTTAAAGTTAAAATGATATTTTTTATTGATTATAACTTTAACATTGATAATTATAATCACATATAATTCTCATACATTATAATTAGAAAACCATAAATTCTTTCTCTAACCTTATTAATTCATTTGTCCTTCAAAATTATGTAAATCTTTCATATTAAATGTATGAGTGTGTGAATTTTGACAGGTAACATTACCCAAGCTTAATGTCAATACTCAATGATAACTAATAATACATTTCTTTTATTAACTATAACTGTCTACATTGTACAACTGTGATACATTTTAAATATTCAGATTTAAAAATGGAAATACCATCAGCATCGTTTGAACATTTCCTTATTTCTACTGAAACATACTTACAAGTTACATCATACATGTCTAATACATAGATAAAGAGACTAAATTAAATATTGCAATCATAGTGATAGAGAAGTATAAGAACCATTTTTTTACCCATAAAACTCAAATTGAAATGAGCTAAAGCTTGTGAAATTTTCATTGTTTTTTTTCATAAAATTATAACTACATTGTCTAAAACTATACCCAAAAAAATTCCACTTCCAATACAAAGAGACACCTACTATAAACAAAAAAAACCCAAAGATGAGGTATGTTTTTATCAAAAAAAAACCATTAGTAGTCCACTACTGATTTTTCCCTTCGGCTCCATCTAAGTAGAATTCTACAGAGAGGATTAACTACAAGAATTCATCGAGCCACCCATATTTCCCCACCTGAGCCTCCACTTCATCAAGCATAAACCACTTTCAGAGAAAATCCCTAGCAATCAGGGCCCATTTCTTATGGCGCTTATACTGCCCAGCATTCAAGCCCAAAAGAAAACGTTGCATGGCCACATTCTGGCCTGAGAGGAGAAGCTTGGGTATTTCACTTGCCTAAGGGATCCCCAACCCTATTTCTATGAACACGACAACATCAACCTTGTCCCCCATGTATTCTTCTTTAAAAACCCCCCTTAGCAGCATTAACATTTCCACCTTCTCTCCTCTAAGGTCGAGAAGAGATGCCAAAAATGGGATGTAATGTCCGTGTTGATCCAGTGCCTATCTTCATTGTGCAGAAACTCTCTGCCCAACACCATTTTAACAGCTTTTATTACGAAAGGTCCACCCTCCTTACAAATTGATTGTAAGGTTTCATCTGAAATATACCTCATCTGAAATTAAATCCATTGTCCTTAATATACCTCTAAATCTTTCATGCAAATCTTTCCCCTAAATGCATGTGTGTGAGAAATTAAAATTTTGTCCTTAATCTTTTATATTTGGTAGTAAATCTTTCCCATAAATGCAAAAATGTCAGATATTGGTTATATCATCTATACGAATTTGGAAGTAGTGTGTGACAAGTTAAAGAATGTCACTTGTCACTGACAAAGCATTTATTTCTTACCGAGTTAAGAGGTTACAAGTTGCACTATAGTAATAGGACCGTTATTATCGATACCAACATGTGTACATTGTAGTCTACAGACAAGTTACCCTTATTTGATACATGTCAACATTCTGGTGACTTCCTCGACAACTCTATTTCCTTCAAGAAATTGGGGCCAAAATTAAACTTCAGCCATTGATCTTCGATCATCAGACAGTCTTAAATAATATATTTAACTTTATTAAATAATGTATGGATGTTAGGTATGTCAGGTTAGGTTACATGTCCATTTTATGTCCCATCTTTTGAAAATCACCAATAAAATATATTTTTTTCCCATAATTAACGAACGATTAGCCAATAAAATAAATAAATTTTCAAACGGTACATAAAATTCGCCGATCCAATTATTTTTTTGCCCTTTAAAAAAAAAATCATTCGCCTCATATATTATAATTTTTAACTTCAAAAGAAGATTATTCACCTCATATAATATATGTTTTCCCCACATGACTGAAGAATTCACCAGCAATTTATGAAATTTTCATTCGGAAGGGAAAAAATCGCCAATACAAACTATGAAAAAAATGAGGATTTGAACAAAAAAACCACCCGCATTAAAACAAATTTCCCCCTAAAATAATGTACGATTTGCCGTGATTTTACACTTTTTCCTAAAAGGGGGTTTCTTAAAGTTATCCCTAATCATTGTGTTATGTGTTATTTGTTATGATTGTTTTGTTGTCATAGTTTACATACTGCATATTTGATTTGGTTAGTAATCATTGGTGATTAATTGCTGGTAATTGATAAAGTGAATAGACAAATTGATATTTTGTGTTACCGAGCTGCATAATTTGGTTGAATTATTTTGTGAGTTACATCTTTGCATTTGAGACTGTAGGATAACTGATCCAACTGATTCATCGCCCTTCAGTTATTCTAACAAAAATGTGATATCTAAAGAATTTATTACCCAACACATAAACTAATGGTGGAAGAGATAATCCTCATTAATTAAAGATAAATAAAATAAATTTTTTATAGTAGGTGCCATTAATAATGAGGAAGCTAGAAGCATTAGTAAATAACACCCTAACCAATATGGTACAGTAGGGCCTAAGACAATCTTTATGAAATAGGGAAAAAATGAAAGGCCATCAAATTTCATCATAAGTTTTCTCTAATTCAAATATAAGAAATGCCACTTTTAAAAAATTGAGTTTCTTGATTTGTTTTATAACTAAGCATATAATATTTTTTCTGAGAAATATTAGTTTTTCAATCAATATTTGTCCATGTGAATAACTACTATGAAGATATGTTGAACACTAGTACAAGGGCCTTCACAATGATATTATATAAAAGGTTCAATAATGTTGCTTGTCTCAAATTATATATTAAATTGACAACATTAAAAATTAGTTGAATTAAACATCACACATCAACAGTTGACTTCTCAGCTAAAAGTGTAAAATAGTCAAAGTTGACTAATGCTTTTCAATCTTAATTTGTTCCTTAGTGTATGTTGTTTAAGAACATCCGTTAAAACCCATTTTTAGATAAAAGCAATACAACAAGAAAATATGGAACTATTTCTAGGAAAGATTCATCTATGTGAATTCATGGAGAAGAGCATGTAGAACTAATATATAGGTGTCATGAAACATTCAAGTTAGTTTCAGTGAAGTCACAAGCAAGATACATATTTAGTAAGGGATCACACGTACAATCGATGAGAAATTGAACTTACAACTAAATTCAAACAAAAATCATATGCATCTTTCTTAGTATACATGCCAAAAATACCAATTTTATTGCAACTCTTATAAGACCATGTCGCTTAATATTTGTCGTGTTTTTAACTTCTATAAAGAAGACGCATCTATTAGCCTTGCAAAGATGAGAAATTGTATCAAAGAAACAATATAAGATAAAGGCACTAAAGATTGCATAGCATTAAGCTTCAAATTAGAAAGAAATCGGCCCTTTTGTAAATACTTCAATAAATTATTTTGGTGATTACAAGTAGCATCGAATAAGGCTTGGAAGAGGGTGATGAAGAAGATTTATCAAATAAAATATACATCACATTATCACATAAAAGGGCTATATACATTGCGACAGATCGGGGTTGACTCCCTATCAGATGTACCCAAGGAATATCGATTAGAATTGGGACTAATCCCATGCGGGATCAAGTTGCAAAAAAATTATTGAGTAAGTAGAAAAATTAGAGAAGTAATTATCTCTAAATTGTTAATGGAATTTTTTTTTATCATTTTAGCTTTGAGTATTTACCAGAAATAACTATGATTACTAGGGTATCAAAATGAAGACTCTATTATTATCCCAAGATCTCTGGGATTTTATTGAAGTGGGATACACAATTCCTATAGATCAAAATTCATCGAATGCATTTACACCACAACAAAAGACTTAGTTGAAAGAAGATAGAGAGGACAATAACTTTTTTTTTCATTCAATCTACATTGAATGTTTCAATTTTCCCTCCAATTAATAATATGAAAAGAATCAAAGGATGCATGAGAGGCTCTACAAATTGCATACCAAGGTATTGAAAAAACTATATTGATTAGAATTCAAACTTTTCAAGGAGAATTTGAAAATTTTAGTATGGACTTTGAGTCAATTAATGAATATATTACTAGGGCTCAAGGTATTATAAATCAACTTAGGACTCAAGGAGAAAATATAATAAAAAAAATAGTTGTTGAAAATTTCTTGCCATTTGATGGTTTTAGCGGTAATTTCCATAAGTTTGTAATGAGATTAGAGGGAAAATACAGGTTTTAGTCCTAAAACTGATGCAGATGATCAAAATCATTTTAATGATGATTATCAAACCTTTGCCACAAGAGAAAAAAAAAGAAAGTTGTTTACATTTCTTGGGGTATACGCTGAGAATACCAATCATATCTTTGTAATTTGAATTCCTCTGCCACTTTCCGCATTTGTTAAAAAAGGACGATGTGTATGACATTGCCTCGCAAAAGACAATAAATCACATTTAAATTTCTTTTAAGGGAAACACACCTAGAATTACATAGTAGTAAGCTTCAATATGGGGAGAAATTGTCATTTTACGAAAAGTTTAACAAGTATCTTGGGTTCATTTTATTTATGCTCTCAAATGGTGGATGAATTGGCATGTTGTCATTATAATGTTCCAGGAAACTCAGTTTTACACGGGATCGAGAAATGCATGTAAGGATTTCAAGTCACTTTTCTTCCGCAGTGAGGTTTGGGTCGGGAGGTCACCCATCCTAGTACTACTCTCGCATTGACTCTATGCAATGATCTGCAAATTAAAGGTTATATCTCCTCTAAGATTTATTCAATATGTTAAGCTTTTATTAAAAGAACTACTTTATATAAATTGTGGCATTTTCTCTCTTTGTATGTGGCATGCCTACATGAAGATATGGCTATTTTTTTCACCCTTGACAAATATTGATTTGTTTTATGATGTTGTTGATGGGAAGATTTTCTGTTAGTGTATATTTTCTTCAATTTCATGGTGACAAGAATGTTCTTCAAGAAGTGGAAAGGAAAAGAGACCACGGGTTCTATTAAGGTTTGGATTTGTCATTTTGATATAAATATTATTTAATATGAAGTCCAGTAATTTGTACCTTTTATATTTATTTAAATGAATTCAATTATAATAAAGTCAATCATAAATTATACTTTTTATGCTTAAGTTCTAATTTGAGATTAGAAATTTAATCATGTCTAACGAGAAATTTCTATGTATTCCTTTTAGGTAAAATTTCTTAGTTTACTATTGTCATGCAAGAATTCTTGAATGCAAATAGATGCCTCTTTGGACTTTGTCATGTGTGTCACACTAAATAGGTTCATCTCAACTTGAGCCTCAAAGTGTTTGTCTATAGAAGTGTATCTTTTGAAGGATTCAAGGAAATTGTGTGCATTCAAATTAGACAAATGAAACACCCAATGTGAACTCTATTTAAATTTTCCCTATACCTACTATCAAATTTCATCTTTTGAGTATAAGATCTAGGATTTTGCCTTTTCATTTCCATGTTCTAATGCTAGCATTCAACCCACTTATAGGTATCCACCTCTTGCAAACAAAGAATTTTTTTGTCTATAGTAGTGAGTCACAAAATTGAGAACACTAGTAATAATGCACCCCAAAGTAAGACATATTTAAGTTCTTGAGGCTAGTCCTTAAGAAATCAAAGAATAATTTAGAAATTTATATAGAAATAAGAACTTTGTGCTCTCCTAACAAGAATATGTATGGTGAGGAAAATATATTTCAAGCATCATTAGCAACTTGTCACTTTTGGCATCTCAAAAATCCTCTATTTCTTGACATACTTCCTGTGATGGAGATACATATAACCCACCAAGGAAATTCGAAGAAGGAAAATATGCAACATGGAAGTTTTTCCCTATCTAGCCTTCCATTTATATAGGTTCTATTTTAAGAAATTGAATATTCGGATTTTATTTTAAATAATAAAGATTTTATATATTAAAGTGTGTGATTAAAATATGAATAAAATTTTAGTCATTTTCAACTAATAGCTTTAATAGAATTGTTCTTTATTAGTATTCTCCTAACTATAGAGACAAATATTTATTAATATGTATGATTAAAAATAAAATTGTTTATCGTTCTAAATAATATAAATAAGCCCTGTTATAAATATTTCGATTGACGAATAGGAACAATTAATATTGAACATGTGATCCTTAGACCCTAAATAGAAGGGGAAAAGGAAACCAAAAAGTTGTGTCCATAAAGGGGAAATTATGCATATAATAAGATACAGTAAAACAAGATCAATTATAATATTCATCAACAATATTACATATTTATGAATACAATAATCAGAAGAATCTTATAATAAACTCACCTAGAATTTTGACAGCTAACTGTAAATGATTGACAACAAACTAAAACTCAAAGATATATGTACAATATTTATTGATGCAGAGTAGAGTTTAGCTATGACACATTTATTCATGATCGTGCAACTGAACCAGGGTGCCCCCTTCTTATTAAATTTTTTTCAAAAAAAACACAATCTAAAAACAGGGAAGAAACAGACAAAACAGGGCATTTATTAAACAAACATAAAAAAATCTCTTTTTATTGATTCTAGGGGAGAATTACATTGTGCCTCAGTTAGGACTTTTCTTTGCCTTACAAAGTTTTTGATCTGCCATAATTACAAATCATCATTAAAAATAGAGTTTATGCATAACTAGTAGTAGTTCAGAGATTTGCATGACAATCTATTTTTTGATGCCCATTCTATATAAATTTTAAAACATAAAAAATACCCACAAACACAATAGAATAATCCTTATTGATATTCCAACATCTATTACAATTTGCGGGTTTATATATCAAACAATAATAAAACTCTATACAATAGAGGTCACACCCCTTTACAATAAGCTTTTAACACTTCTTGTGTGACTGTGACTTTAACACCCCTTGTCATGAAACTCGCCGCCGCAATTCCTATGCGATGCAGACTGTGATTTCATCTTATCCAGATTGTGCCTGCTGGCAGAGACAGTCAGAAAACAAATAACAAAAATGAGGAGGATTACCAATTTCTTAAGCGTTGACGTGTCCATTATATTCGCAGTTCGGCCCTTGGAGAAGAAACACAGATTCACAAACTTGTGTGCTGCGTTGTAAGTTAATAATTATTCAGAGAAGAGAAGAATAAAAACAGACAAGTTTTCTAATGATTGAGAGAACAGAGAAGGAGGATTTAAAATGACGATCTACGGTTAAATGGTGTCATTATATAGGCTTATAGAGGCATCATGAATTTTTCGTGTTAGTTTCGTGGAAGACTGTAATGAAAGCACGAGGATGATGCAATATAATTGAAAGATCTTGAAAGGAAAGTATAACGTGACAAGCAAATGCAAAAGACTTGTTTCTAGGAGGATCTTTCAAGGAGAGAGTATACAACTGATAGAGGCATCATGAATTATTCACGTTAGTTTCCATGAAGTCTGTAATGGAAGCATAAGGAAGATACGTTTTAAAGGTTCAGTCATAGAATGAATGAGAAACTAGGCTTAGATTTAAATTCCAACAACATATTTAATGATTTAGGGTTGGAGAGGGCTTTAGGAACAATTAAAAACCTTGAAGGATTTAGGGTTGCAGAGGGCTTTGCAATGCATTACTAGGCCAAGATAATCACAAAATTTTACATTTCCTGGTACTAGGGGTGCTATCAACTTCAAATTTTACCATATGATTTTACAAATATGAGAAATCTATGAATATTAAGATTATATGATTTTAGAAATATGAGAAATCTATGAATATTAAGATTATTGGCATTACCATGCCTAGAATAGTTTCTTGCATCAATTGGAAAACTTGAACAATAGGAGTATCTAGACATTTCCCTCTAACAGGGCTTGAAATAACTTGAAAAGGAGATACAATAGCTAAAGAAATTGAGGGAGCTTGACATGAGAGAGTGTGCACATTTGACAATGTTATATTAAACTGTTTGTGAACTTTGTTTCTTGAAGCTTGTTACATGTGATGAGATGATTGGGGCGTAGTGGTTGTGCAGGATAAGAACATTTCTACTCCTAATCTTAGAGTTAAAATTGTGGAAAAAAAATATAATTTGGATTGGCTTTATGTGTGACTTTGTTTCTTATCGCTCATCCTAAAGAACAAGATCCAAGGATATTGAGATTCTCTATAAATATTATTATTATTTTTCATGTTTATGGGGACAAATCAATGAAAAGAGATACATATTTCAAGCCTATGATTATGAACAAATCTTGTGGAAGTTGAATTTAGTAAACATTATCATAATTATATTCAATTATTATGATTAGTAACTTGATTGTTGAGTTTGTTTAGTGTAGAGTTTGTTAAAATTATAAACAACTGGAGTTTGCAAGAATTTGATGCACCAATGTTAATTTTTTTGTCTAAGTAGTTTCAATCTTTCACTTAGATTCTAAATTTGTAACTTTAATTGTTGAATTCCATTACACCTATCACCTATCTATATTTCAAGAATCTTTTATTAAATATATAATAATATTTTATGTACAAAAAATATATTTTATAATTTATTTTTTGTAATTTTAATATAATATCAGAATAGGATGGATGTAACTTTGCAATTGAAACTGTAGAACATATAGAAGCATCTTGAGGGCTTTGTACTACCCAAAAAAATAAACTTGAAAATGATATTCTTCTAATAACCTTTATGATCTTAGTTTTTTTCAAATAATGATATGACATCATATCTCAAAACTTATAAGTTTAACTTGCAAAGAAATTGGTGATCATAATTTGGAGGAAATATCCATGTATTGAGAACTAAATTGAAGTAACATTGCACTCAACAAAAATATTTCTATCACGTATATTCTGGAAAAATAAATCATAATTGCAAAAATATTCTAAATTGGAGTCTATAGAGAAAACTCAAATGTTTTAGTTATAACTATATATTGTTCATTTTTAATGTATCATTAAGCTTAAACATTCCATATGTTTACACTTGAGTAACATTGTATCAAGTGCAATGACTCTCATGTGCTCTTTTGCCCTTGTTGGGTGCACTTCTACCCTTTATGATGTTGTTGCCTTTATTTCTTCTGGCTACGGTCTGTCTACAAGAAACTCGATGGCTCTGTCGGTTACTGCTTCTAGGGCTTCTCTTAGCATTAGCCTTGGTTCATTTAAGGGAGGTTTGTTGGCCCTTTCAATTGCTATTGATTTGTCAGCCCCTTCTTTCATTGTTGTTGCTGGGATTTTGCCGCCTGCAACTAGGGTATCTCTTGATGCTCGCAGTATTCTTGGAAATGGCTTAGGGTTGCTTATGGGTGGTTCGCCAAACTCTTCTTCCATTTTTTTGATGGGGCTTGGTTGTATGCTTCTAGGACTTTTCCTGGCGCTGGATCTGTTCCTGGAAACAGATCTAGGTTGTTGGTGGGTGGCTCGTTGATCCCTTCTTCCTTTGATGTTGCTTGGGTTTCTTCGTCTATGACTAGGGCATTTCCTACCACCGGCTCTATTCCTAGGTCACTGGTGGGAGGTTTAGTTGCTTCTAGTTCGATGGCCCCTTCTTCTACAACTATTGTTGGGGTTTCATCGTCTATTTCTGAGGTTTCTTCTAGTGGGGGGATGGCTTTCCCTAATGTGTCTTTGGGTCCTACGGCTACTCCTAGTGGGTTGTCTTCTGCCAAGGGTCCTTTGCATATATTTAAATCCATTTCCATTACACTGGACACAGACGAAGGATGATATTGGCCATACGACTGTTGATTTTTCTGATCATGTTGTGATTTTCCAGTTCAGGGGCTTTTGGCCAGTCTCCCAAATCTGCATGGATGGATTTCCAAACAATGGAAACCCTTACTTTCTCAAACTGTCAGTATTTTTCCTTTGCCTAAAGGTTTTTTTAGTTGTTAATTTTGTAGAGGCTGACAGAAATAAGATTTTGTGTCATCCCTTTTTTAGTTGGGAAGGTAGATTCATGCTTATGGTTAAACCCTAGCATCTTGATTTTAACCTTTTTTCTGAAAAGTTTAACAAGATTTTTATTCGGGTTTGGCTTCCCTATCTCCCTCTTCATATTTGGGTTGATTCTCTTCTAGAGGTAGTAGGAAATGTTTAGGGGATTTTTTAAAGGTGGATGAAGATTCATGTGTTGTTCTTCATTCCATCTATGCATGTAATTTGGTTGATCTGGATGTGTCCAAGGGACTACCTGTTGAGAGTTTAATTATATATTTAAGGGTAGCTGGCTCCAATCCTTGGATCATGAGGGGATCCACTTTAGATGTAGAAGATGTTTTAAACCGCGTCATGTGGCAACTCATTATGGTTTGAGAAGATTCATAGGCCTACTTCTTAGAGGAAAGGTTCTTCTTCTCATATTTATATGGTTGAGAAGGGCTCTTCCTAGAGGAGTTGAACTCCCAGGCAGTTTATACATTTTTTTCTCATGATGGGGATACTAGGATAGTTATTGCTTGCTTTGTTCCTATTTTGTATCAAAATATTGATGTCTTTGATAGGGCTTTCATTGGCAGTTGTTATATTCTTGTTGAGAGCGTTGTTGGTGCAGTCCCAAGGGCTATTAGTGGCCCTGTCTCTTAGAATTTTGTTGGCCTTATCTCTGGTTCCTCTGTGGATGATGCAAGTTCCCCCCCCTTGGCTATTGTGACCCCTTCTCTTAATAGGGTCACTAGGATGGTTGGTAATGCTGGTTCTACACCTGTTGTGTCTCAAAAAAATTTAGCCTCTAATAGGGTTCTAGGTATTGGTTGTGTTGTACCTATTGAGGGCATTGTTAGTGTTATCATCTCTCAGGTTTTTGTTGGCCATATCTTTGACACTTGTACAGTTGTTGTTGGTGGGCTTCTAGCACTGGATTCTTTGGATTGGCAGGATGTTGTTGTTAAAGTGGAAGAGGATTGGATTACAGTAAAAGGTAATAAATCCAAGACTTCTTTGTCCTCTTTTGAGATGACCCTTCGCTCTCACAAGAGGAGGGGCAAAGGAAACTCTTAATTATCTTTTGGTTGTGATTAGTTGGGCTAGAGTTCTCTCTGGTCCTTTCTTTTCTTTCTAGCTACATGTTGGTTTCTGTGTACATCTTTGTTCTCAAGTTGAGGGAGCCTCATTGTAAAACCCTCATTTTGGTCTTGATCCGTTTCTTTTCATGGGCTTTATCAGAATATATTTTGTGACCTTTTTATAAAGGGTTTTGAGTCCCTTCAAAACTATTTTTTTGTGAAATCAAAAACATTGTATCAAGTGCTATTAATTTGTAATATAAATTTATTTTTAATACATTGAAAGTATATTGCTATGAATAGCAATATATTGTATTATATAAAAGTATATTGGTATTTCTTGGAATGGTTTATAATTGGCATATTTTTATCATAAAATAATTTATGATGTTTAAGTTGGCATTGTTTAATTTCCTTAATAAATGAAGGAAGTCTTTTATTCAATCTCACCCATTGAGGCTTTGTGTGAATATTATCTTTTAGATAACAAATATAAATGTCGTTATTTCATACAAGTTCTTCTAAACATGTCCCTAAGGGAATCTCCAACAACACATACTTCACTTTTCATGGTCTAGAGTTCCCTAAGGTGTATTCTAGATTCTTTCTTCTTAAAGTTTATATAAAAAGTGAGAAGAACTAGTTATTTTATATGATTTAAAAATTAAAGAACAAACATTATCTAATCTAGATTTAGCATCTCAAAGAAAGATCTTGATTTTACGATTACACATAATTAAATCCAAAAAACTAAGGCAATCAGGCAAGAGACTACATTGTTAAGTTAATTTACAAATAAACCAAGTAAGATTATCTTATAGAAATCCATACCTAAGCACCTAGGTGTTATATATCCAATGAAAGAATAAAAAGTTAAATTAGTTTTTGAAAAAATAGAGTTTGTTAAGAAGGTAAAAATATATATAGCTCTCCAAAATGTGAAATTTAACTATTACATAGGTTACATCTTGGTATTTGTCATGTACCATTCAGTGCCACATGGTAGATATTCTATAATTGTCATCTTTTTCAGAATCTAAAGTAATATCAACTTGGACGAAAAAGTGGTTGTGGTAAGTTTTTGATGTTCTATATTTTTGTGCATGCCTCAAAGTCTCTAGCCAAATCTTAATTATTGATTTTTTCTATCCTTATAAGCCTATACAATTGACTAAATTACCTACCTAATATTTGATAAATGTTTAGTTTGAAACCACTATAATTTACTAATCTCCCATATGGAAAATTGAGGTAAGTGGATAGAAGATCCTAGAATTACTATTTATCCCATATATGATGGCTTGAATTTCATATTATTAATTCTTAAGTATTTAGTAAAAAATACCAAAAATCAAATGAGGTAAAAAAAGTTATACATTATTGTAAGAAATTTATTAATTTTTATGTCTATTTCATTTAGATAGATTCCTATTCTATAAAGGCAAAGAGGTAGATTTGATTTAAGAGGAAAAGAAAGAAGAAAAGCTTTTGGATTTTGTTTACTACTTTCAAAGTTGTTAGATCAATAAAATAAATCTTTAGTTCTTAATTAGAATAAGTTATTGTAAGAGGTATATAGTGAGAAACAATTAGAATTGTATTATACAATGGGTGTCACTAATCTGTGTGACCTAATCAATTATTTTATCTTTGTAATTATCCCATTAAGATATACCTAGGAATATCCTCATTTGTCGTATATAACTTAAATTGTAGATGAGTGGCCCACTCATGGTATTCTGTTCATAATTTTTTCCATCTACGACCCGAAACGCGGTGATGAAAGGCTCCTCTATGTTTTCATTTTTAATAAAACCAAAAAATATGTTTTCATTAATTAGATGAAACAAAAACGTTTCAAAAGTCAGCTTCCTATGTGCCTGAATGGAAGCATATCCGAACCACTTTCTTCTTAATTAATTGAACAGATGTCCTTCTGACATCACATTTAAGACGAAAGGAACGCGACAAGACAATACGAAACCATTTCGAAGAAACATTTTTGACACATTCCTGCGAAAGAGAGTGCAACGAACCAGGAAAGTCAGTATGAAAGGGAATAAATTAAATCAATGCACATTGCAGACTCAGTCGCATCTACGCTGAGAATGCAGATTCCAATGTAACTTCAATTGCCGAGTTTGTTTCTTATATAAAGAAGACGCTTCTACAACCTTGCAAAGAGAAGAAATCGCAGAAAAGAAACACTGAAAGGAAAAGCCGCTCAGGATTAAGCAGCAGTAAAAAGCTTCAAATCCAAGAGAAATTAACACTTCCCTAATTACTTTAGGAAATGGTGTCGATGATTGCAAGCTCTATCTATGGCGAATCACACAAGGCTTGGAAGAGGGCAACGAACAAGATTTCTAAACGAAAATATGCATCAGGGCTCAGTATTTACTCCTTATCAGATGTACTCACTCAGTATCTGCAGTATGCCCTTAATTTTGTCAGTAACAACTCCTTAGATGGTGTACTCAAGGAATGTTTCTTAGACTTGGGATTATTTCCCGGGGACAGGAAAATCTGTGCTGATACACTTTTGGATATTTGGGTTTATGTTAGAAAGCTACAGAGGCATGATGCTTTTGCCGTCTTATCAGAATTTGAAAGCAGAAATCTGTTAAATATAACTAGCAACTCAAGGTAATTGCCTTTGCTTTTACATTATTTTATATATTGGGTTTCTATTAATCATGTTTCTCAACAGTAAGCTGACATGTTTGCACTTAACAGGGGAAATACAGAAATTCCATTTGGAAATGGAAATGCTTCAGAGCTTTACTTTTCCCAGCGTGATGGAATGCGAGATTTAGCTTTGTATTTGGGACACCATGACAATATACTGCACCGCAAGAGGTTGGTCATAGAAAGGAAGAACTTTGCTTCGTTAAAGAATTGGGAATTGCTCAGAAATAGAGCGTTTGATACTGAATCTCTCTCCATTCTCACCGGTAAGTTATTCAAAAACTCTTCCACGTCCATTTTGGTCCAGAAAAACATTTCTTTGTTTTCATGTTCATTGTTGATCTCCAATATAGGGAAAAAATTTGAATTTCAAAAATGATTTTCGGAATTGAATAAGGTGTACATCACTTTTCTAGGTCACTTGGCTGCATCTGCATGAATTTCACATACATAACTAGTAGTCATCATTAGCGCACAAATTTCTAACTTGATTTGCTTTGTATTTAATACATGCAGGCCCTATGGAGGAAAATGACTGGTATGATATGAACTTCCCTGAAACAGAGACTCTGTTGTTGCTCTTTGATTCGACAGAATACTTTCTCCCCCCATTTCTGAAATCCATGAAAAAGTTGAAGTTTCTGATGATATCCAATCGCGGTACGGACAAGGCAACAGTGAATGGTTTAGACGTGTTATCTTCACTAACTCAACTCAAGAGTGTCAGCTTGGAGAGGTTGATTTCACCCCTTGGTGGAAAACAGAGCATTCAAGCACTGCAGAATATAGAAAAGCTATCTTTGAGCTTATGTGAAGGATTTGAGAATATATCCACATTCACCAAGCTACAACATTTTAACCTCGATCACAGCAATGATTTGGAGGAATTACTTCGTGGTATCTGCAATATACCCTCCACTCTGTCATGCTCTATCACAAACTGCCATCAGCTTCAAAATTTACCATATGTTTTTGAAAATATGAAAAATCTAAGAATGTTAAGGTTATCGGCATTACCACGCCTGGAACAGCTTCCTGCATCAATTGGGAAACTTGAACAGTTGGAGTATCTAGACATTTCACTGTGTGAGGGCTTGAAAGAGCTTCCAAAGGAAATAGGACAACTCCAGCAATTGAAGGAGCTTGATATGAGAGAGTGTTCCCGCCTGACAACGTTACCTTCAACCGTTTGTGAACTGAGTTCTCTGAAGATCGTTACCTGCGATGAGACGATTGGGAAGCAGTGGTTGCAGGTTAAGAACACTTCTATTCCTGAGCTTAGAATTCAAATTGTGGAAGCACAGTTTAGCCTGGATTGGCTTGACGATTGACTTTTATCTTTCATCTTGAAGAATAAGATCTAAGGATCTTGACATCCTTTATAAATGTTTTTCATTAGTTTCATGTTCATTGGCACAAATCAATATAAGGCCTTCTAGAATTTCAGCCTTTTCAGCCTAAGATTATGATCAATTTTAATGGCAGATTAGTGCAGTAAACAGTTTTTTACAGGATTGTAAATACATAACAAACGTACTGTCTCTCCCAGGACAATTCTTTGTTATGCATAAACTTGGATGTGGGTGTGTGTAAATGGGCGTGTGTTGTCCGCACAGAATATAATAAGAAAATACTGTCTTGAATGTGCCATACTGCAATGTTTGTTAAGAGTAATAAATAACTGAATCATGTGCTCTGAGGAGTTATGTTTATGTTAGTTGGCTGTCAAATAGTTCAAATTAAGTGTTAAATTATAATTAGATTTGTAGGAAGTCTTTTAGGTTGAGATTATCACTAAGTCCTTACTTCACAAGATACAAAATCAAGCAAGATTGTTGCAGCACAAACAAAGATGTTAGAACACCTAGATGTTACTTACTTAATTTAAGAATAAACATTTAAATAGATATTAGAAAAGATAAAATTCATTAAAAAGTAAAGATTCTAAAATATGATAGAGAATTAAAATATTGAATTTCATTTTTCTAAATTCTCTATCTTCTCTTTTTATAGATAGTCATGAAAAAGCATAAAATCAATTAGATGAACTTCAATATCTATAAGAGAAGGTAATCAAAGGAATCAATTAAATGAATTTTCAATTAACAAATATTTAATATAAAAAAATAAAAGATAAAAATAGAGAGTTTTAAGTTAGAAAATGTTCAACATTATGGTCTAAGATTTCAAATAAGTCAATTCGCGATTGAGTTCCTCATCAAGACAAGAATTAGAATGAAAAAAATGTATAACATTATTGGTGTGGAATGCGTATAGAGCATATTAATGAAAATTCAAAGAAATATTCAAAAGTATCATGCAAATGAGGTTGACTAATCACAACACTTCAATAGAATACCAAGTTTAAGAGGTTAATTGTGCTTTTATATCTCTAATTTGAGGTATCATGGGAGAGCTACATATTTACATAGTGTCAGCATGATGTGAAACTCTTGTGCTTAGATTTCTAACTAGATACTTGAGTTTGTGCTTGCACTTAGATTTGTTGCTAGATAGACTTAACATGTTGAAAGCATGTTGTTGGTGAATAAAAGTATAAAGTACACTTTAATAGGTATATTGTCACCTTTTGGAGAGTGGTAAAAAAGAATAATATCTAATAAAGATTAGGCTTAAAGAGTACATCAACTTACAATAGAGAATATAGTTGTACAAAAACATAGTGAAACTATAAATCACTTTATTATTCTTTCCACGCTACCACAGAAGTCGAACTAGGTGTACCATGCCAAATAAATAGTTTGAAAGACAAGACGGTATTATTGATGCTAAATTTATTAAACATGTAGAACCCAACCTCTCTTTCATAAACTCACCGTCTCATTGGGATGTGTGATTCTTCTTAGATGCTACCACAACCATGTTAAGGTTTCCATCAAATATATAGTAGGCCTCAAGTAGTTCATATACAAGCTAGGCACCAAAAAAGGGTCCTTTGAACTACATTCAAAGAATATACTTGACAATCCCAAAGGCCTTGTAAATTTTGAACATGGCCCACAAAGCCTTCTTATAAGTGTCACAACCATGTAGCTTAACGGGGTTACTAATTTGTAGGACCACAATTATTACCAAATCCTTACTCATAGTTTCATAAAAATTGATACATGATAGGAAACCAACCACCTTAATCTCTTAAAAATAAAGAATGTCCAAAGGAGTAAATCTATCTTAATTTTCTCATAGAACAAACCTGTATTGTGAATCTATCATACCCCTAACTTTATATAAGTAGTTGATTAAAAACATAGGTCTAATGATACTTCCTCGAACTCTAGCCCTTCTAAATTAGAATAATTATTCTATGAGAAATTCACTTTTCTTTGATAGGGAGAACTTTCCAAATTACATGACATTTCTTAGCAACAAATTCTCCTTCTTCCAAAATTCAAGGAGGGTTGTGAGCTCAAGTGAAAAAAAAGGGAGGGTTGTGAGAATCCTAATTGTCCTCAAGGGGAAAAGTAGTTTGTAAAAATTAAGGCACAACATAATATGAAATTAGATAAATCACTTGTAGCAAGTGATCATCTTGAGTAACAAGGTTTATCAACCTTCTTGGAGAGCTCACTAAAAGGGCAAGTAGGTTCCAATGAAGCCACCACCACTTATCTTGCTATATCATAAGTATTGGACTAAAAACATGGCACACTTATCAAACCCTTACTAATTGCACCATTATTATTATATTTCATATTATGAATGCTAAACTGAGATTTCTTATTGAACTATTGCAATCACTTCATCAACATCAATCCATCATTACTTACATTTGAATCATAAAATTATACACATTCAAAAACTAATTTAATTAAATACATAATTATAAAATAATCTTTAACATTATGTTTAAAAATAAATAAACTTAAAATAATTTTTAACAAATTAACCTACAATAGTGATGAGCAACTTTTACTAAATTAATATACAATACTCTAATATATACTTTACCATGAAAATATATTTTAATCAGTTGAAGGATGGTCCTATTTTAATTATTCGAAGATCCATCAATCAAACAAACTTGTAGAAAAGCCAACTTCGTGGAACGAGTACTTAAGGAATAGACTAGCAGGAAAACCCCACCTACGTGGCATCAAAGTTAATTTGTTCTATGCAACAAATCAAACAAGGTTGGTGGTAGGGGGAAAAAAAATGCAGATAAATGCGCGTATACACTGAGAATGCTGATTTCATGGAAACTTCAATAAAACCAAGTAGTTCGATATTTGCCTGTCTATTTAGCACTATATAAGGAAGAGATGTATATGATAGTGTTGCAGATGAAAATAAATCACATAAAAGAAACTGTTTGTGACAAGTTCAATACATGGCTTTGAAAGTTATGGAATGGTGAATGATTCCATGTATTGATTTGAAATTCTCAGTTTCATGTGGGGTTGGAGAAATGTATTGTGGATTTGGAGGGACTTTTGTTCCACAACGAGGTGTGGATGTTTGGTGTGCATTATGCGAGAGGTGGTGAGTGAAATGACCCTAACCGGCCATTTACTATTTTCAACCAATAAATCTCAAGAAGATTTAAAATAAACACTAGCATGCGAATAACTAGTAGATAAACTCAAATAACCAACCAATTTATTCATATAACCAGCAAGTACATTTTCATGAAATAACTTAGAAATATGGTTTTGTATTATACATCAACAATACAACAACCAAACATTACAATATCCAATCCAATTCGAAATACAGCAAAGAATAGTAAGAATGGATGATAAAGAACCTGGAATAACAATGGAAAACTCTAAATGAATCCGCACCGGGATGAATCGGGTTTCCATCTAATCCACCAAGAAATGCTGAAGGTTTTCATCCTCTGATTTTTTATTCGATAGCTAAAGCTTCTCGAATTCTCAAAGAGAAGTAATATCCATAAACTGATGCATGTTGAATGAGTCTCCAAAACCTCCTCTTATGGCTGCAGCTATGACTCTTCAGTTTCCCCACTGTGACTCTTTGTATGCCCATTTCATCTCTTATAAACTCACTTTAAGTCAATTTAAATAAATGACCGTTGAGTTATAAAGTAAAATAATAAATAAGTGAGGAAAACTTTTGGCATTAAAATGGAGGCCCAAACGAGCTCGGATACTGACGTGTGATAGCTCACCGGAAAGCTCTCCGTGAGACACTATGAATCCACTATTGAAAAGTTGAGAAATCTGAACCCTGCTAACTAACTAAAAATAGTAAGTATCCCAGAAACCTACTGAACTGCTCCAATTGGCCTGGAACTGAAAACACCAAGGCCAATTATCTTCTGGTGCACTGCTACACCATGGTTAACCCTCTGAGCCAAGCTGAAAAGGCTAATAACCCGACACAAAATAATATACCCTAAAAAGGGGACATTACAATCATCCCTTCCTAGAGATTGCTTGCCCTCAAGCAATCGGTATCTGCATGTTGCGATCAAATACTTGGATCCCAAACTAATCTCAGGGGAGCTGCTCCAACGACTTGTCATGTGTAGCTGACTTAGTCATTAGGCTCCAATCTGTGAAGCCCCTCTCTCCATAACCAAACAACAACCAATCGAATGCCCGACTCCCAACTCACCACAAGATCAATCATGCCCATCTGCCCTGTGTTGTTGTCATCTGTAAGTAAGGACTCAATGTAACTGAGAACCTCACTCCAACTGGAATCTCCTGCGCCTCTACCATCATATGCTGGAGATAACCAAGTCTCCTGTCGATCGGCTCCAGAAATGAGAACCAACCGTGGGTATGCCCCTCCTGGATCCCACAAGAAAAAGAGCCATAGATCACCCCAGTTGACTGAAATATCTCGATGCTCACTGTCCATACTGAGTGACATATCAAAAGTATCCATCTGCCATAAAGCTGCCCCTCTAATCTGTAACCTGAACCAATAACTGCGCTGAAAAGGCAAGCTGTCAAAACCGTCGGATAAGACTTCCACTTGCAATGCACTGACTAGCCCTATTGGAAACCCCAAACCAACATAAGGGCTCCATGATTGTCTCTCAATACCCAAAGTCATACAATGTATATCATTGTGTGAAAAATTCACACTAACCAACATAACCAGCATGCCTAACTCGATAACTCCGTACTGAAGAAGTCCTACATGATCAACACCCTCATCGAGCGGTAATGTAAGTAAGGACATAACTCTCATCATGCCACCAAACATAGCTACCACTCCTAGGCCATAGGTACACAAACCATACTGCTCATCAACTGAGCTCATCCCACTACTCCATCTCGATGACCAAGGCTCATCTATGATAACTACCCCGGGGTCCCACTGTAACCAATCTTGTCCTCATCCTGGAAATAGGAAGTATCTCCTGTTATCTTTTGTATCCTATCATCTATGATCAAACAAGGACTAATTCATATCCCAAACTATGTCTAGTCGGCCCTCTTTGATTAAGTAATAAATGTTTGACTTGTGCCCAAAGTCGGCCTAGTATATATCAAAGCAAGTCAACCCTCTCAGCACAATCTTTGTGGCTCCTATATATAGGAGATTGAGTCTTGGAGAAGATCACAGAAAACATAACGTTACTCTTCCCAAGACTCATCAAATAGCAGTAATTACCATAACAATGATTCCACCATCAGAATAGCGTAGTGAAAGCATAATAGGCAGCGAGTTCATCAACTGTAGAAGACAGTGAGATTTCTCCATTTGGGTGTATAAACTCTGGCCTAATTGTTCCAGGTGCAATTCTGCTCTCATTGGTGAATCCTACAGCAGAGAATGCACCATTGAATGTGTGCCCATCTCTGTCCCAAATTAATAGTCTACTCTAGTATTTGGAATGCAAATCATTTGCAACAAACATTGTCGTTTGTACTTATATTGAAAGAGGAAAATCTATTGGACTCGAAGGACCTAACTCAAGTGCATTTCAAAGTCAAGTTCAATAATAGTTCTGAGCTTCATTTCCGGGTATTATTTATCCTTATTTGAAATTTACTTTATCATGTGCCTAGTTTTGTTAGCTTAATCTAAAAATCTAACATGGTATCAGAGCTGTGGTTAAGTAAAGTTTCATTTTAAATTTAGGAATTCAATCGTATTCTTATGGCATCTAGGGTTTGGTCTGAAATTGAAATAAGGGTTTCTAAGTTTTCAGTTAGGTGCTTCTATGGTCTAGAAGGAGTAGATCATATTAAGATTAAGTGCATAGCATGCATGATTCAGAGGAAGTACATTGGATACATATTTAGTATTGCACATACCTTCATCCTATTTTATGTATCAGAACTTTTGGTATACATACTGGTTCTCTGAATGTATAGATTAATTCATACCTTGCATTAGTTTTGCATTGGCACATATGAAGACATTCATAGCTATGTGAAGGCAAGTCACCTTTCATTGGTATTTTGCAAACTCCGCAAATTAACTTTGTCATGTATGAGTACTCACACTGTCGTAGCTGAAATATAGCAGTGAATCTAGCATTGTAAAATGCATACTCTACCCAAGTATAGGTTATACGTTTCACCATTATAGAGGTCATGCACAGTTGATTGCTAATATAGCCTTGTATGTGTTATTGACATTTTTTTATATTAGCTGAAGTCTCATTCTTGATAGAATTGCCCTGGCTAGTTCTAGATGGAATCTAAGCTTAAGGGGGAGTTTATTATGGGCTCACTTTCCTATCCCTCTTATATGGCTTTCTGGATCATTAGCTAGATTCACATATTGGTTGGTTCATAACACTTGCTCTATGAGAGAACCACTACACACTATAAGCAGCATACCTGATTTTCCTTAGCATGTATGGATGAAGTTAAGTCCATTGAGAGGGAGTAAGTCTCTTGTTCCCTGGGTGTCTTAATCATAGACATATGGTTCACTATCATGGTCTCACTGGTTTGGATGGAATGGTTAAGATTGCCTCATTAGCATAACTGATTATTTGCTTAGCTGATTGTCATGAATGCATATTTTATGACTATGGAGTATACTGGGATATGATATGTTTTGTCTTGCTTAGCAAACTATGTGAGTAAATCCATCTCTTGGTTTATGTTAGCATTGAATGTGTTGACACTAATTGTCTATGTTATGGGAAACCATAGTTGACTGCTAGATGGATGCTAGTTATTGTGCATAGGTACATACATTATTGGTTGCAACTTTCTTACATTGGCATATGTTAGAATTAATGATGTTTTCTGCATAAGAACATTTCATATAGAAATCCATTCTACATCCTGCTGGTTAGATGTTGGTTATCTTTAGGTGATAAAGACTTATGTGATTATTCTTATTCTCTAATGCTAGTTGTATGGGGCATACATCTTTGTATCATGTATGAATGGGTCATACTCTCTTTTATTTACTGATTATGGCTAATGACTTATAATTATATTGGCTAACATTTTACTTGTTCTAGAGAGAACTACATTTAAATATATAGGTCATGCTCATATGGACTCATGTTGCCTTGAGTCTAAGCCTAAGAGAGAGTTTTATTATGGGCTCACTTACACTTGGTATAAACCTCTTCCTCCTACATGAGTAGGAACATTCCCTATAGGCATAGCTTATAATTGTGACATTCATAGCAGGATGGAATGTCTATTTATCTTGGATGGTTAGGTATGAGGAACATACCTTACTCTATGACGCGAATCATACCTTATGTTGTCAAGTATAGGGAACTTATGTAGCTGATTGTGAGTATAGTTAATTAACTGTTTCACATTGATGCATGAGTGCATACATTATTGATTAAATGTAGAAACATACTCTATATTATGTATGGGAAACATACTTTATATTACCTTGACTCATTTCTGTTATGAGAACATACTTTACATTGGCATATGTTGTATTGGCATATTTTATGGAAACATACTCTTAGAGATAATGTTGTGGTATGCATGGAGCATACTATATATGGATATATATCCCTTGCATATGATATACTTTGTTATATGTATTCATGATTATTGATCAGATATATGTGTGAATACATTTCTTTATAGTAGAAACTATAATACATATGGTTCTATATGTGAACTTTACATCTAACTTGAATCTTATGATCGTATTGGTCAATCTTATACTTATGAGATTCATGTGGTTATTCATCTAGATATACTTATGCTTTGATTAAGTTATTCTTATGAGTTGGAGAATATCATTTGATGTTCTTCGAGTCCAGGGGACTCGAGGATTAGGGGTTCACATTCGCATGGATCAAGGATCCTGTTGGGTATATTCGAAAATCCTTGCCGTAGGTCTTGTCCTTTTAGAAAATCTTCCTCATTCATATAAACCCTTAAGTTGGCCCTAGTTTCTTATGTTTCGTCATTACTTTTTCGCCACTTAGGTGTTTAAACAATGCACGTGCTCATTTCTATCAAGTATTCGTTGAATCATGTAGTCTTTGTCTCATACTAGTAAGTTATTCAGCGAACTGGCAAATGTGTTAAACCCATGTTAAATGTCACCTTAGTCACCAAGTCTCCAAGTCTTCCAGTAGTTACTTCAACCTTTGCAAGAATCAACAAGTGTGTTGTCTCCTGTTCACTTAATATTTGGCGGTCTCATGTAAACTCTCAGCGACCTAGCATGACGGTGTTCGCTTATTATCATAATCGGGCGGCTAAGGACTATATCACTCAACGAGTTGGTGAACACCATTGATTATCAGTAAGATCAGTGGTCATGTTTCAATCTCAAAATGTTTGGGTCTTACATAAAGTGTTTTGGCGATTCGGCGACTGGGATGTAAGCATTAGTGTCCTCTAAATTTGGCGGCTTCGATAGTTTGGCATGATGAATTTAGCAAAGATGGTTTTCCCTTTTGTTCGCGTATTCTCGTAATAAGTTGGCTGGGTTTCTATTGTTCTGGCGATTGGGCGAATGAAGTAGTCACAAGTTCTCTTAAAAGGTTGGTTAAGGCTACAAGCATTTGGCGAATGAGTGAAACAAGTAATCAGGGAAAGTATTAAGCCTTCAATCACTTAATCGCATGATGGAATGGTCAGTGTTTTAAGTTTTGGATGATTCAGTGAACCCTCTATTCGCTGAGTCTCGTAATCAAAAGGGGATTTTCTTATTGACTCGGTGAATTAACGAGGATCGTTGATTATGTCTATGATCAACGATTGAATCAAAGTCACAGTTTAATATAGGCAGTCAAGTAAAAACATTCCATGAATCAGAGAATCAGTGGTCACTGATTCGATCAATGCTAGTAGTCAATGCCAAATGATTCCATAATTCAGAGATAAGCCAGTCCCACAGTCACCAGATTGCTGGTAGTCAAGTAAAAACATTTCAAGAATTGGAGAATTTGGTTAGTCGCCAGGTCACGAGATCCCTAGCGGTTAGGTGAAGTAACTCTGTGATTTAGAGAATGGGCCTGGTCACTAGTTCGCTTAATTTCACCTGAGGTCAAGATTTCATTTTGCGAATTGGAGATAGAGCATTCGCCAAGTCGCCGAGCTAAACTACAGTTAGTGGATTGATTCAGAGATTTAGAGAATGCACATGGCGCAGTCTGGTGGATTATGGGCACAATTTGCAGATTTTTAAAATTATCTCAGTGTAATAGTTTGACTATTGAAAGTGTTTTCAAATATTTAAAAAAATATCCAGAAAATGTGCACGGGAAGGTAGAGTTTGTTCAATGGTTCAAGGGGTGTTTTTTATCAAAGTATGAAGTATTAAATATCATCAGAAAGCTCTCAGAATGAGGATTCTGATTTTGTGAACCATTTGAGTCCAGATCATATTAGATTTTTGCAGTGGCAATTTGAAGCAGTTGCAGATATTTTGGGGACAGACAAGTGTCAGTGACTAAGATTTTTCTCCTTTCTCCTATATCTAGTTTTTTCTCCATTGTAACAGAGGATGGTGAATTCACAGTTGCTAAAGCAGACTTCATTTTTTTGTCTAGTTTTAGAGCTTTGATCTATTTGGATGTATTGAAGCAAAAAAGGAGTAATAACATATAGTGGAATCCCCTGTTTTAGATCTTTGATGTCTTTTTATACTTTTGTTCAAGCTCTTGCATGTTTAGTTTGTAAAGCATTCTGAACATGCCAGTTACAAGGTAACTATGCAATTATTTATGAGTTTCCTTCAAGGAAGGAGTCAATCTTGTGAGTAATCCCAGAGGGCTAAGTATTAGTATGAGAATTTGATATCTGAATATGAGAGTGAGAGGGTAGTTTATAAGGCACTCTATCTGGGATTTGTACTTGTGTGCTTATTAATTGTTTTTCTGTGGATTTTCATCTCATTGGACTCTTTGCCCGGGATTAGGCACTGGTCTAAGTTCTTATAAGTAGTTCTCATCATCATTCATTTAAAATCAAATCATTTTCCATTTCCTGTTTAAAAGCATGAATGTTTAGAATCTGTACTGAATAGTATAGACATTGTTGGTAATTCATTGAAGAATTGAATCCAATAGGTTAGCTTGCTTGAGTTTTAAACTCGAAGAGAAGAAAGGTGATTACTCTTGTCACATTTGTCATTTTTCTGCAATGATTATGTACTTTTTTTAATACCATGGATTGGCTTTCTAAGCTCTACATCAGTTGCAGCAAAAGACATCAGTAAATCATTGTGAGAACCCCTAATCCACTGTAGGATTTCATTGTGAAGTTGTGAGTCTGAAGATAGGTACACCCGCCTGGGTCTTTGGAGCCCAAAGTGAAGGAGGATTAAATCCTTGTTAATTAGCCTTTTCCCTATAAGAATCTGGAATCGGGAGTTTAAGAGTCAAACTTAATAGCTATAATGATTCTACATGAAAAAGAGCTAACAAATTGGCGACTCTACTGGGGACTAGATAAATGACAGCAAGTTTAAGATGTCCAATTCCTTGCTTTGCTGAATCATCCCAGGGTCTGGTCCAGTTTGGATATAGATTCAGTTCTTTGCAAAAAATTGTTATATTTTCTCACTGAATGTGAGTGGTGACTTTGAGTCTCTGTTTGATCATTGCTTTGTATTTTGAAGTTATGATGTATTTTATGATCCTGACAAACAGTGTTACCCTATGAAGTTGTGTATGTTTGCTGGTTTTGAAAGAAGGTTTAGATTTGAGATAAAATCTCTCAGCTGATTCAAAATTTGTCCTCTGAAAAGAGGTGGTAGCTCTATGAGGTTTTGGAAGGTGATTTGAAGGAAACTTCAAATCAGAATTTTACAAACAGCAGCAGCACTTCTAGGTAATCCTTTTTTGTTACCAAGCAAAAATGGTCCCTTAATAGGTGAACAAGTCACTAAGAAAAGGGAAAATAATTTTGAGAACTTGGAGTCATATTTCTGAATTTGTAGTTTTCAGTTATTGAAAAGAGAATCAGAAGTATGCTATGGTATTATGAAGTTAATGGTTGCATGAGTTTGGATAGAAATATTGTCATGAGAATAAGCTCTATTGTTTTGTCGGTGTGTTAGAATGGAGTTTCCAGCTATAATGAGTCAGGATGCTTCTAGATCTGAAAGTTTTCAGTCAGATTTAGAGAGTTACGATGATGAACTTCATTTGATAAATAAAAGAATTCAGCATAATTGTATACTGATGTTAAGATGTGCAATAGGAGAAAGAAATGAGGAGTCTACATTGTCTTATTACAAGAAATTTCTTATTGCATGTAGTGAGCTTCCTGTGGGCTTAGATTTTCATGAATCCCAATATGCTGAGATGTTCCTAGAGCTATCAATGTCTGAATCAGGTAGTTGGACTGCATCCTTAAAAGATGAGACACTAGAAAATATTAAAGAATGGATGGATGCATTTGTAGATGTTGATTCTAGTTGTCCTGAATCTAGTTATGATGAGGATGTTGAGTCCAGTGATGGTTATAATGATGGTTATTATGCTAATGATGAAACTTATGAGTGTCAAGGAGTGGAAAATGAATCTTCAGTTGATAATGATTTCCTTGAGCCTGTAGATTTCCCCTTTTCTCAACATGATGCTAATTTTTCCTTGTTTTGGCTTAATGGTGTTTTGTGTGAACATGAAGAACATGGTTATAATGCGGATGATAGTTCCTGTAGTGGTTACTTCACACAAGGTAATCAGAGATGAATAAATTCAGTCCCGGATTCAGATGGAGAAGAGATTTGCAGCATCAGTAGTGAGAATGAAGAAGTGAAATGTGATATTCAGTGCTTGCTAAGTTGTGAGCAGATTTCAAGTCTCTTGGATGCTGATTTTCAGAGGTATGGTACTAAGTTTGTTTCCAGGATTCCATGCCTAGTAAATATAAATTTTGATGAAAGTGATTCCCACGATGACATGATGAGTGAAACATATCTTGATGTGTTTTCTCCTATTTTAAGTCAAAAAGATTCAAGTGCATTTCATTGTGATAATGTTGATAATGTTATATTTGATGAGTACAATGATGAGTGTATTAATGAGTTTTCAGATTTGCAAGGGCTTGCTGATTGTAGTTCTAGTTTACATTTTAATGCTGAAGATTATGTCAAATCTGAAGGTGTATTCTCAGATTTTCCAATGCCTAAAGAGTTACTTTTTGATAGAGCTTGTTCCTTTCTAAATGTTGCTGGTATGGTTTGTGAGCAGCAAGATATTTCCAATCTTATACAATCAAATTGTTGTTTTGAGGAGTGTTATGTTAGTTTGCAAAGTGATGAGTTGAAAGTGTTGTATTCTTTCTTGCAAACTAATTATCGGAATGATGGTGTTCCTAGCCATGATGTTGAGTTGCAATGTTGTCATTTTCAGCATGACAGTGACAATGAAGAATGTGATGCTGTGACATTACAAAATGATCAGTACTCATGGCATCCCGATAGCTTTCCTTTGCCGGATAATGGTAAGTGTATTGATCACTTTTCTTATGATATGTTGAAAGTGAATCATGATGTTTCTAATTGGCTGGATGCAACATATGATCTCAATTTGCCTTCGTTGTATGGAGATGAGAATTATTTATTTGATCGGGGTAAGAACTAAATCCAGTTTGATGGATTTGGGCCCTTGTAAATAGTGTGTTTGTATAGTTGTTTTCTTTCCCTTCAGTTGTGTGTTGTCTTTTCTTTCAATAAAGGGATTCCCAGTTTGAGAAGAGAATAAGGATAAGAGAGAGAAATAAAAGTGAAGAGTCAGATTCCTATTTTTGGGGTGGTCTGCTTCTACCAAGAGATTCTGAGGTTCTCTACATGCCCGCATGGGGCACACATCCAAAGATAGAGCCATTGTTGAGTATATTCTTAGTTTTCTGAGGTTTTTGTTCAAACTTTGGTTTCAATCTCCATGCAAGTGTTTTTGTCTGGTCAAGGGTTCTTAAAATTCATCAAAATTGCTTTAACCAAGTTCAAAAATCCTTGCCCTAGGTCTTGTCCTTTTAGAAAATCTTGCTCATTTGTATAAACCCTTAAGTTGGCCCTAGTTTCTTATGTTTCGTCATTACTTTTTCACCACTTAGGTGTTTAAACAATGCACGTGCTCATTTCTATCAAGTGTTCGCTGAATCGTGTAGTCTTTGTCTCATACTAGTAAGTTATTCGGTGAACTAGTGAATGTGTTAAACCCATGTTAAATGTCACCTTAGACGCCAAGTCTCCAATTCTTCTAGCAATTACTTCAACCTTTGCATGAATCAGTGAGTGTGTTGTCTCTTGTTCGCTTAATATCTGGTGGTCTCATGTAAACTCTCAGTGACCTAGCGTGGCAGTGTTCACTTATTCTCATAATCGGGCAGCTAAGGACTGTATCACTCAGCAATTTGGTGAACACCATTGATTATCTGTAAGATCGGTGGTCATGTTTCAATCTCAAAATGTTTGGGTCTTACATAAAGTATTTTGGCGATTCGGCGACTGGGATGTAAGCATTAGTGTCCTCTAAATTTGGCGGCTCTGACAATTTTGCATGATGAATTTAGCAAAGATGGTTTTCCCTTTTGTTTGCGTATTCTCATAATAAGTTGGCTAGGTTTCTAATGTTTTGGCAATTGGGCGAATGAAGTAGTCGCAAGTTCTCTTAAAAGGTTGGTTAAGGCTACAAGCATTTGGTGAATGAGTGAAACAAGTAATCAGGGAAAGTATTAAGCCTTCAATCGCTTAATCGCATGATGGAACGGTCAGTGTTTTAAGTTTTGGGCGATTCAGCGAACCCTCTATTCGCTGAGTCTCGTAATCAAAAGGGGATTTTCTTATTGACTCAGTGAATTAACGAGGATCGTTGATTATGTCTATGATCAACGGTTGAATCAAAGTCACGGTTTAATACGGGCAATCAAGTAAAAACATTCCGTGAATCAGAGAATCAGTGGTCGTTGATTTGATGAATGCTAGCAGTCAATGCCAAATGATTTCGCGATTCAGAGATAAGCCAGTCACGCAATCGCCAGATTGCTGGCAGTCAAGTAAAAACATTTCACGAATTGGAGAATTTGGTTAGTCACCAGGTTGTGAGATCCCTAGCGGTTAGGTGAAGTAATTTTGCGATTCAGAGAATGGGCTTGGTCGCTAGTTCGCTTAATCTCACCCAAGATCAAGATTTTATTTCATGAATTGGAGATAGAGCATTCGCCAGGTCGTCGAGCTAAACTGCAGTTAATGGATTGATTCAAAGATTTAGAGAATGCACATGGTCGCCAATTTTCCAAATGAGGATGGTTAACCCATGATTAGTCCGAGCATGCAATGAGGTGGTGACACATGGCGCAGTCTGGTGGATTCTAGGCACAATTTGCAGATTTTTAAAATTATCTCAATGTAATAGTTTGACTATTGAAAGTGTTTTCAAATATTTAAAAAATTATTCAGAAAATGTGCACGGGAAGGCAGAGTTTGTTCAATGGTTCAGGGGGTTTTTTTTATGAAAGTATGAAGTATTATATATCACCGGAAAGCTCTTGAAATGAGGATTCTGATTTTGTGAACCATTTGAGTCCAGATCATATCAGATTTTTGTAGTGGTAGTTTGAAGCAGTTGCAGATATTTTGGGGATAGACAAGTGTTAGTGACTGAGATTTTTCTCCTTTCTCCTGTATCTAGTTTTAAACCTTTTGATCTATTTGGATGTATTGAAGCAAAAAAGGAGTAATAACATATAGTGGAATCCCCTGTTTTAGATCTTTGATGTCTTTTTATACTTTTGTTCAAGCTCTTGCATGTTTAGTTTGTAAAGCATTTTGAACATGCCAGTTACAAGGTAACTGTGCAATTATTTATGAGTTTCCTTCAAGGAAGGAGTCAGTCTTGTGAGTAATCCCAAAGGGCTAAGTATTAGTATGAGAATTTGATATCTGAATATGAGAGTGAGAGGGTAGTTTGTAAGGCACTCTATTTGGGATTTGTACTTGTGTGCTTATTAATTGTTTTTCTTTGGATTTTCATCTCATTGGACTCTTTGCCTAGAATTAGGCACTGGTCTAAGTTCTGATAAGTAGTTCTCATCATCATTCATTTAAAATCAAATCATTTTCCATTTCTTGTTTAAAAGCATGAATGTTTAGAATCTGTACTGAATAGTACAGACATTGTTGGTAATTCATTAAAGAATTGAATCCAATAGGTTAGGCTGTCCGAGTTGTAAACTCAAAGAGAAGAAAGGTGAATACCCTTGTCACATTCACCATTTTTCTGCAATGATTATGTACTTTTGTTAATACCATGGATTGGATTTCTAAGCTCTGCATCAGTTGCAGCAAAAGACATCGGTAAATCATTGTGAGAACCCCTAATCCACTGTAGGATTTCATTGTGAAGCAGTGAGTCTGAAGATAGGTACACCCACCTGGGTCTTTGGAGCCCAAAGTGAAGGAGGATTATATCCTTGTTAATTAGCCTTTTCCCTGTAAGAATCTAGAATCGGGAGTTTAAGAGTCAAGCTTAATAGCTATAGTGATTCTACATGAAAAAGAGCTAACAGATCCATTATTGAGTAATGGGTGAGACATCATTGATGTCAAAAGACCATTACACCTTGTGGATAGAATCATCGATGCAGGCAATCCACCTAAGAGCTTGTGGATAGAATCGCCGATGGAGGCAATCCACCTGAAAGCTTGTGGATAGAATCGTCGATAGAGGCAATCCACCTAAGAGCTAGTAATGGGTGAGAGATCGTTAGATGTCAAAAGACCATTACACCTAGTAATGGGTGAGACATCGTTGGATCTCAAAAGACCATTACAACCAGTAATGGGTGAGACATCGTTGGATGTCAAAAGACCATTACACCCAGTAATGGGTGAGACATCATTGGATGTCAAAAGACCATTACACCTTGTAATTGGTGAGGCATCATGGATTTGGTGTCAAAAGTCCATTACTCCCAGCAATCAGTGAGACATCATGGATTTGATGTCAAAAGGCCATTTCCCCAAGCACTTGGTGAATATCATGGACTTGATATTCGTGAGACCAATGCTCTGGGTATCATAGAATTGATATCATCTGGGTTTTGGAGACTCATGGATCAGGGATCCACAATTGAGTATTTGGTAACATCATGGACTTGATGATACCATGAATATCATAGAGTTGATATTCTAAATTCTTAAGTCATGGGACTCGTGGATCTGAGAAATCCACATCTGGATAGTAAAACATCATGTACTTGATGTTGGTATGATGTCATGAATTTGACATCTCTTGAGTCTTGGAGACTCATGGATTTAGTTGCCCACAAATTGGATAGTATACATCATGGACTTGATGTTTCTATATATTGAAGAATTTGGCAATCCTATGTTATCATGAATATCATGGACTTGATATTCTTGTGGATCTAATCAATCCACTCACTAATACATTTGGGGTGAAATTGTGATGACAATTTGCGACGGCGGGCAAATGTTATATGTTTTTGGCTTTTTTTTTTCAATTATAACCCGACAACATCACAATTGTGACGTTAACGGGATATAAGAAAAAAAAAAAAGAAAACGTTGGTCATTTCTATGTTCAATAGCACTGAGAGGGATTTTTGCATCCGTTGGATAATTTGTATGTTGGACGGGGAGATCTCTACGGCCAGGCATCTCTGCTGCGAAAGGCATTGTACATTCAGAATCCAAAAGGCCAAGAAAGGTATGATTTTAAACTTCACTTCCTCCTCCTTTTGTGTCACCATCTCTTCCCTTTATCATGCACTCAAGTACTTTGGGCGTCGCTTCTATATTGTACACTAATTCATATCAGTGCCTCCATTAAATGGAACACTGCCCCTTAAACTCTTGATAGCACTGATAGGTGAAAGCTTTGTTGTATTATTGTCATACATTATTCTTTATATTTCTAGGTCATAAGACCGATCATTAACATTGTGCTTCATGGAGATTCTAAAAATGCCTTGGACTGTGCTTTCAAATGATATAGTCACGAGCCCAGCTAGGGTTTACAAATATCGTTTAAAAACCTAAACATTCCTCTCACAATGTCCTTCATTTCAACAAAGCACTCAACACAGTGCACAAATCTGAAAATGCCTTGTAGAAGGCTCTGAAGACTGCACAGAGTCTTTTGATAAATCTACATGTTTTTCACTGGGGTGTAACTATTACCATTTTAGTTACGATGACAATTCGATGGTTCTGCATCACTTTGTATGAAGTGTTTAAGCTGTAGAAGTACAACAGTTATAGAATGGTTGTTGATAATTTTTGGATATTCTAAAGTTAACCAACCAGGGCATGTCATGATATCCATTGTATAAAAGTGCACTAAAAAATAGTAGTGTTTAAAAATTATGTTATGATTTTTTAATTAAAAATTCTTTTAACTATCAATACACCAAATCATTTTGTATGATCAGTTAAAGTTGTAGAAGTTCAGTAGCTAATAGAATGAGGGTTAAGCATTTTTGGACAGGATATTCTAAAATTACATATTTGGTTTGATAAATATACCTTCTAATTTTTGTTGAACTTTCACACCAAGGAAATAATGCATGGGTCCTATATTTGACATTTCATATTTCTGTTTCATTTCTTTCTCCATGAGAGCTTTGTTGTTACCTATATAAATAAGATCATCGACGTAAAGGCAACCAATGAGAATATCATAATCAATATGTTGAACATATGAGGTTGGCTCTTAGTTTCTTCTACTAAATCTCTTCTTCAAGAAATAACTGCTAATCCTTGTATACTAGGCACTGGGAGCTTGCTTCAACCCATACAATTTTTTTTCTAAAAACTTGTAAACTAATTGTTCTTTGCCTAGAATTTCATAGCCCATAGGTTGATGAATGTTCCACATAGACATCCTTATCTATATAACTATTAAGGAAGATATATTTTACATTTATCCGAGATACTAGCCACTTGTATTGTGTAGCAATAGCCAATATAATCTTGATTGTATCAAGTCCAGAAATTGTAGCAAAAGTTTCTGTAAATTGCTTGAGGTGTTTGTGCAAATCCTTTGGTGACTAGTCTAGCCTTGTGTCATTCTATTGAACCATCAACATGATATTTCACCTTATAAATCCATTTGACATGAATCACTTGTTTATCTTTGGGAAGTTGCAAATAATTTCCATGTTTTATTTTTATTAATGGCATTCATCTCATCATTCATAGCATTAATCCATACTTTGTCTTTGACTACTTTTTCATACATAGAGGGTTCCACTTGAATTGTACTAAACAAAGCAAAATTAATGATTGGTTTTATATTGTAGTCCTATGATAAATGTCAAATAGTCTTTGTGCATTTCTTGAAGAGCTTGGAGTTTATGCTTAATGTGAATTATCATCAGAATTTGTGCTACTAGAAGAACTTGGTGGACTGGAACTTGAGCTCCTATTAGAGCTTGAACTTCCACTGGAGCTTGTGGGGAGGAGGAACACTGCCATCTTCAATGCCCATGATTATTATTATATTTTGTTGTACACCATTTTTCCATTGACAGACTCTCCCTTCATCAAAAACATTTTTTGTGCTAGGATTATAGCACCTGTACCCTTTAGTTGCATTGGAATATCCCACAAGGATACAAAGTTGGGATTTTGTATCCAACTTCATCTGCCTTTGAATTGGAATATGAATAAATGATAGACAACCAAATACATGAAAATGAGCTACAAAAGTATTATGACTACTTTGAGTTTCCTTTGAGTGATGTTCTTGATTGATTTTGTGGGATCTCAATTCAAAATATATACTATTGTTGCCACAACCCCCTAATAACTATTTGGAAGACATTTTGATTGCAACATACTTCATGCCATTTTCATAATGGTATCGTTCTTTCTTTTTGCATTACCATTTTTTTGGGAGTATAAGCCACAGTAAATTCTCTTTATGACATAGTTGTTGCAAAATAAAAAAACTCTTTGGAAGTAAATTCTCCCCCTCTACCTGTTTGAGTATTTTGAGATAATACCCAATTTTCTTTTCAAGCATAGCTTTATAATTCTTGAAGCATTGAAAAGGCTTAGATATCTGCATAAGAAAATAAACCAACGTGTGGCAAGGAAATCATCAATAAAAGTTAAAAAATAAATATCCTTACCCAATTTCTCCTCTTGCATATCACCACAAATGTCAACACACAAGCTCTATTGGAGATATTGTCCTCCATGATTTGTTCACTGAAAAATTATCATGATGGTGCTTGTGCACACCTTGAACAAATTTATTCTTTGGATTGAATTGTAGGAAGTCCTCTAACCATATTCTTCTTGTGAAGCAAACTTAATCCTTGAAATTTAAAATGACCATATTGTTGGTTCCATAACCACGAATCATCTGTTATTACCATGAATGCATGCATCTTAGTGGAAACCAATGGTAGAGGAAATAATGTATTCTCTATCATACAAGACTTTGCTACAAGTGATATTTATCTGATTTATAAAATATCTTGTTGTGGTTATCTTCAAATACACTTTTGTAATTTTATGCTACTAGCTGCCCAATATTCAAAAGATTATGTTTTATTTTTGGCACAAGTATCATGAATATAATAATTTCTCCTTGCTTAGTCTTCACTGCAAGGGTACTTTTACCCATTACATCATTTTCTTTATCATCACTAAATTTAAGTTAGACTTCTTATGAATCATCTAATTTGACAAAGAGGGTATATTTACTTTTCATATGATTTGAATAGCTGCTGTTTAGGAACCACACATTCTTTTGGTGTTCTTTTGTCAAAATGCATGCAAAGAATGTAGAGTACTTTGCATCTTTGGAAGACTTTAATTAATTGTCTTTCGACTTATTCAAGTCAATCTTTTTTCCCTTCGTGTCCATATTGTTTAGAACACCTGCATTGAATGATTCAGTGATCCACTTCCTATTCCTTGTTCTCTACCATGTCCTCTATTAGCTAAAATTTCCTTGGAATTTATTTGGGTGAGGAAGAGTCTTTGGAGAGTTTCTTCAATTTTTGTAGGAGATTGGAAAGCTTGCACCAAGCTTTCTATAGAACATTGCATATACTTCTCATGAGATCGTAAAGAACTTATCTATTCTGCCACTTTGAATGTGGTTAGATCATTCCTTTCTTCAATGGCTATCACCACTGAATAAAAGTGAGGAGGAAGAGATCAATATGTGTCCTCCTCACTTTGCCTTTTTTAAATAGAAATTTCATCCAAAAGATATAAATCATGGGAGAGTTTCTTCAATTTTTGTAGGAGATTGGAAAGCTTGCACCAAGCTTTCTGTAGAACATTGCATATACTTCTCATGAGATTGTAAAGAACTTATCTATTTTTCTACTTTGAATGTGGTTAGATCATTCCTTTCTTCAATGGCTATCACCACTGAATAAAAGTGAGGAGGAAGAGATCAATATGCATCCTCCTCACTTTGCCTTTTTTAAATAGAAATTTTGTCTAAAAGATATAAATCTTCAAATTTCCTTCATGAATTTTGATTGATATTGGAGAGGAATTATTTAAAATAAAATTTAATGATAAGAGACCTTCTTTTATATTTTCACTTTACTTGAGGCCCTCTATTATAATTTTTATCCCATTTCCTTAGTGCGAAATTCCCAAAATCCACTTAAAAAATTTAAATATATGATGGGCATTTTGGGTTTCAACTGGGCTTCATTTTGAAAAAAAGGACATTAGATAGAACAATTACAAGATGATGTTTGCATTGACAGTTAACATAGTCAAATTCAGCTGCTAAATTTAGTTCATGAATTCCTATATTGGCTTTACATTATGGGGGCTTATTTTTTGGTTTGGTGTTTTTATTTTTCTACAGCCCTTACTATATATGTTTTCACAAGGATCTCGAGGAGTTTTGATGTATCCCCACAAAATTATGATAGTGGAATAAACATGTTAATTCAAGAAGAAGAGAGTACTGAATGTTGATATAGACCATGAGAGAAATGCCTCTAAAATCTGATTCTATGATCTCATAAGTGAGTTATAAATAACTTTTAAAGATTAAATTTAAGTGGATGCAAAATGCCTTCATGAGCATGCCTAAACACCTCAACTAGACTAGCCTACATGGAGTTATTCAAAAAACTACGCAATTTCACCCCAAATTACCAAATTGTCGTTATAATGTCCCCTCTTTGAATAGGATTTAATTATAAAAAATAATAAAGTAAAATACAAAAGGATAAAAATAAGATTAAAATTAAAATTTAAAAGAATAAAATTAACTTTAACGAATAGTCAAAAGGCATGAAATGAAAAGTTGTGACTCCCTCAAACATGAGATATAGAAGGGAGAAGAGAAACTCATTTGAAAGGAGGCTGTAGGGAGGAAGAAGAAAGAAGGGAACATGTGAAAATAAGAACTAATGCAAATATCTTTGAAAGTTTAAAATAGAGATCCATTAAATGCTCAGTTCATCAACCTCAAGGTGCCTATTTCAGATGTTGGGTTTATGTATTACACAATGAAATTAAGTTAGATGCCTTAAGATTGATACCTCTCCATATTTAACAAATATTTTTATTGAAGATAACTGAGCTAGTCTAGTACGGTGGAAGATTCACAAAGTTGGTCTAGTATAGTGGAAGATTCAAAAAGTTATTCATTCTATAACTCCTCTTACTCCGTGCCTATTCCATAACCTTTGCCAACATACTCCTTGTCTGTGCCAAAATAGGATCTTTGGAACAGGGTATGGATATCCATCCAAGCATAATGAAAGGGGGGTTTTCATGAGATATTATAGTTGGACATTTTGTTATAGACATATATGCAAAATGTAAAAGCATAGACAAGGCACATAAATTGTTTGAGAGAATGCCTCAGAGAAACGTGGTCTCGTGGACTGCAACAATTGCAAGATATGCACAAGATGGATTTGTTGAAAAGGTTGTAGAAACTTTCAATCAAATACACTTGGTAGGTGTAAATCCTAATTTCGCAACCTTTGTCAGCATTCTCTCTTCTTGTGCTAAAATGGGAGTGATGCAGAGGATAGAATGATGAACCCTTTAAACAACCCAAAATGAGCAAAATTGTAGAAGTGTTCCAAGTGACCCTTCTAGGTCCTGATGGGCAAAATCTACAAATAGTCAACTCTAGGAGGTTCCAAGGCTTCAATAGGTTTGTTTTAGCATATCTAACATGTTCCAAACATCGCCTTCAAGTTTCAACACCTCTGAAGTAAAAATGCATAGCAAACCAAAATGTTGTCAATGACAATTTTCAATTTCTGTAATAGCAACAAGGTAAATTGGTAGATATATTTTGTTTTTCTCAAGTGACTCTCTGAAAATACAACCTTTTCAAATACCTTTTATCCTTATATAAAACATATGTCAAGATTGGATGGGATTCCTTTTTCAAAAATCAAAGTTTCTTCACAATGACCCTGTCTTTAACAATGGAACAACTAGTGCATTTACAAAGCAACATATAGCAATACTTAATGTATGGACTTCAAACTTTGTATAGGCTCATCAAATGCCTTCAATTAGACAAATACACAATCAATTTCAGTCTATGGGTCTCCCATCCCCCAAAACCCCAATTCATCCCTTATAAACCCTTGTTCCTAGGGTATCACCAATCTCACATGTGTAACGACTTCTTTGACTAATTCCAAGTGCAAAAATAAATGTTTCAACATCATAACCATGAATCAAAACTCAAACACTGCCCTCCTTAAGGAAAATCTCTCTCTATAGGACTGTCCCTTCAATCCTTAACCCTTGTTTTCACCTTTTTATTGTTGGTGGCCACCAAATATTCTGGTTAGATATTCATTACAGAGTTAGAAGCATTTGTACATGTTAGAAGATTGCCATTCCATGAAGAAACAATGGACATTTCATGGGATGAGCATGATTTAATGGAAAAAAAACTACAAAATTGCTTGAAAAATGTCTGCTACAGCCAGGCAGTGAATAAAATTGAACAACAAACTCACCAAATGGATTCAAGACTTAATTATTATCATCAAAACACATTTGGTAAGATAGAAAAATACATTCCCAATCCAAAGATATGCAGAAAAACCAAGAATGCTTCAAATTGTTGTTCAAACCAAGCTTTTTCTATTCACTTTTCTAAGACAGTCCGTCCATTATATCTTCCAGTCCGTAAAAACACATATTTATAGACCTGGGTGTGATAACTACCCCTCTTAACTATCTCCAATTGGTTTCATTTGCTAATCCTTCTTAAGATTTGAATTATGGAGTTTCCTTCCAAAATGGCTTTATAGTCGTTAACATTCAAATTTCAAATTTTAAACTACTAAACTATGCTCTTAAAGAGTTTATTGAATCTTCTAATTTATGTAATGACATGGTAAGGTTATGATAACCTATAGGACCCTATCCAATGTCTTTTCTACCCTAGGCAAGCCTAAGATGCAATTACAACTTTTTTTCAACATAGAAATCCATCAAGACATTATGCAATTTCATGACTTCCAATGCCTCCATGTACCATGATTGGTTGAAGGATTGCCCAATTGAATCTAGGAGATGCTCCATGAACTCTATAATGCCTTGGATCTCCAATGTGCCTTTGACAAGCATATGATGCTCCTGCATCAATTTCACCACCTTTAAAGATGTTCTTGTCCCAAGAACCGTGTCTGGCATAAATTGCTTCTTTTCCTCCATATCTCTGCATATGGTGCATAGGAATGAAACCTCCTAAGTTAAAGTGTCTCTTTTTCTGATGTCCTACATGAAAAAAATTCAAAAATTTGTTAGAAATCATAACTCCTACCCTTGGGGCATTCACCATGGTTGCCTTGGTTGTTTTCTTGACTGTCTAGACAATCTTTATTTCTGCCTGTTTGGGGTAGTACCCCTGCTGTCCTTCCAACTGCTACTGCACCATCTTTTCATTTTATTTTTCATGTCCTCTGATAGGAAAGTACCAATCCCCCACTAACACTCCTTCACCACCTTTAAATCCTGTCCTTATCTCTGTCACAGAATTCAGAATTCTCTATCCTTTATTCTCCACTATTTGCTGTTCCAACTTTATGCTTTTCCCAGTCTGACCTGTATCCAATTCTCTGATTCTTCCTATGAGGAGAGATTCATTTCCCTTGCAAGGCAATGGTATCAACTCAAACCTTTTTCCATTACTCCACACTTGGTAGATGTTAGTGAAGCAATCATGTAACACTTTCCTAGAAACTTGCCAAGATCTTTCTAGGATAACATGTGCACAATTCATTTTTACAACATCACATAGAATCTGATCAAAGTACCCACCTATTGAGAAATTTAACACGGTCTGATAATGCACTATGAAATTTTGATTTTCCTCCACCTATGTAGCATAATAAGGCCTAGGATGGTGTTGAATAGGCAGTTTCAAAGCATTGACAACATCCCATGATATTAGATTACTACAAGTACCTGAATCTATGACTAATTTACAAACTTCACCTTGTATTAAACAATTAGTCCTAAAATAACTTACTTGTGGTGTCCATTCCTCACCTCTCCTAAACATTAAGAATTCTCCTGTCTCAGGGTCTGCATTACCTTTTGGCATTTCTTCCTTGTCTTCTTCTTGGACCAGGTGTACTCTCTTCTCTTTGTCAGGACATTGGTAGGATTGATGCCCCACCTTTCCACATGTGAAGCATGTTCCTGTGAACAAACCACTCCCTCTTCCTTGTCCACTCCTACCACCTCTCTAATTTTTTCCTCCTCTGGAATCAGAACTAGGACCTTTGTCCTTCTCCTCCCAAACCTGGTTTGTCTTTCCTCCTCTTCCTCTCATGGAAGATCCTCCTCTTGTGTTGTTGTGCCTTTCACTCTTCCTTTTCAATTTCTCCTCTATCCTCAAAGCCATATGATAACACTCCTTCACACTCCTAGGATTAGTAGTAGCAAACTCATCTTGAATAGAAAATTTCAATCCTCCTAAATACCTTGTAACTTTAACAACTTCTTCTTCATCCAAACCTGATCTCATACTCAGTTTGTAGAACAAATCCGTGTATGCCTTTACATCCAAGTCCTTTTGCTTTAAGCCTTACATCTTCTTATGCAATTGAACTTCAAAATCTTTAGAAAGGAAATTACTCTTCATTTTTGAAACCATTCTATCCCAAGAAGTGATTTTAGACTTACCTCTTTTTCTTCTTTCAGCCTCCTCATGATCCCACCATAGGAGTGCATGCCCTTTTAGTTTGGTCTTTGCCAACTTGACCCTTTGTCCCTCAGGTATATCATCACTTTCAAAATAAGCATCCATAGATGCAATCCATGCTTAAACATTTAATTTCATTATGGTTATATGAATGGATTCTTTGCCTTAGAACACTATCATCTTCAAAATCCTATATGAAATCTATATGACCATTTCATTTCTTCAATATGCCCTATGGATGTCCCTATCTAACTATATATCTTTTAATTGCATATAATAGCTAATTTATGTGCTTTTTCATGACTATGTTTGACTCATATAATTGTGATCTCTCTAGCACTATGATGTCATTTAATATGTCTTGCTAAAGCTTGTAAATTTTGTTCCTTTTGCCATGTCATGTAATATGTCTTGCCTTGTAGCTTATATGTTTTGAAATTGCTGTTAGGCCTTGTAGCTTATATGTTTTGATTTTTGGAGAGCTTCTAGAGCTAAGCAAGAAGACCATTGCATGAGTTATAGCTGCGCGCTTAGGTAGATTGTTGATTGTTACTTCTCGAGTTATAGTACTTTCGACAGTTTTGCTTAGTTTGTGAAAGTTGTAGACCGAAGTTTTCATAGCCCGATTTTTGCTTCCTGCGAAGAAAGATCATGTCAGATAATATAAGTGAAGAAAAAAATAGGGAGACAATCGCTAGATTGTGGTCTAACTTTAAAAGAAAAGGTGATGGAAATTGTTATTGTCCCTACAAAATTTGTAAGGGCTTAAACCATAGAAGACTGCTAATCAAAATAGTTAAGAGACATTGTAGGGAGAAAGGTCACATTGAAGGGGGGGATGACTATCATCCACTGGTAAGTTGTTCATTATATCATTTTAACAATTTATATACATATGAAATCACTTGATGATGAGTTGATGATCATGGTTTATTTATGTTAATCAATTTTATATAGGTTGATCTCCCCAGGGAAGTACATGATATGAACCACAACAATCCGAAGAATATGGTTTTCAAAGTGGAGGAACATGGAGGTACGAATATCCAAGGTGAAGATAATGATCCCATGGAAGATGACGATCATGCCCCAGAAAACACAATTGAAGATGATGGTATAAATACATTGATCCATGACACATTTAGTCCAAGCATATTTGATCATGATGATGATGATAGCCTCGATGTACCTCTACTTGAGAAGGCATATGAGCCCCTATACAAAGACTCCCAAACAACTCTTATCTCTGCTGTATTGTTGTTGTTGAACTTGAAGGTTATGAATGGTTTATCCAACATAACAATGTCACATATGTTAAGGTATGTCATATATGTCTTTATAGTTAACAAATGGTGAATAATGTACCACTAATATTGTTTATATTAACAACTTATATTTTTTTCTATAGATTGATAGGTGAGTTTTTGTTACCACCATCAAATATTCTACCTCGCTCATATCGAGAATTATCTACTGTTATGAAAGATATTGGAATGGAGTATCAAGCAATAAATGCTTGTCCCAATGATCATATTATATATTATAAAGAACATGAATTTGCAACACAATGCCCTATATGTCATACGAGTAGATATCAAACAAATCAAATAACAAAAAAGGTGCCTCACAAGGTTCTTCGTTACATCCCCATTATTCCACGGATGCGACAATTATTTAGGTGTAGTAGCTTGGCACAATTTATGGATTACCATGCACGCAATAGAAGTCAAGAAGACATTATTTGAATCCTTGCAGATGGTTCAGCATTTATGGACATAGAGGAAAAGTGGCAACACTTCAAAGAAGAACCTTGTAATCTCAGGCTTTCATTGGCAGTGGATGGTGTCAATCCATTTGGAGAGATGAGATCTGTTTACTTAGTGTGGCCTATTTTTGTTATCAACAATAACATTCCTCCATGGATGTTCCCGTGTTCCTAGTACGGGAACGGTGAAGGATTGCATATTGATCGTCAGCAACGTTGAAGGCATTCCCTTAAAAGTAGCCAAAGTTCCAGGTACTTTAAAGTTATTATTATTCTATAGTGATATAATAGTAATTTAGTTTTTGATCACTCTTCATCGACTAATGATCCCATGATTGTTTTGTAGGGAATGATGTTTTCTAGCAAAAACTTGGTGATGAGTGTTTGCAGATATTCGGGCCCACCCTACGTACATGGTGGAACATCATATCCTAACTAAAACCCCAAACCACTATTTTGATTTCATATCATTGCTAGAATAGTTTTCCTTTTCATCCATTTCTTGAACTATATTAAAGGTAGCTTCACTTCATTTATGAGTCTAACATGTTTTTTTTAACTTAAAAGGTGGAATAACCAAGAAAAAAATTTGAAGGATGATCTTGTAGAGAGTATGACCCAGCTTTTTGGACCTCGTGTATTCGAGAGAAACAGGCTCCTTGAAAGAGTTGGTTTATGTTTGAAGTATATTAGGGACCAGTATAGGAAAAATTTACAAGTTAACCCCAGGCACGAGCGTCCGCCCTATGTTCATGAGGCTAAGTGGTAGGCTCTGATTTTGGATGGAAAGTATAAAGTTGACATGAAAAAAGGAATTACACTAGTAGAGAGTAAAGCAAGGTATGTGATACTATTGAGAATGTAATTATGTACTAATTAACCTCTATATTTATATGATCTAACATATTTCAAACTTTTCATAGATTGCCTGACACATCAAAGGCAACAAAGGCAAGACTAGAAAAGCACGAGACACACAAGCTCGGCTCTGGTGGTTTTTTGAAACTTCAAGCACGAGTTGTAAGTATTAGTAAATGAAAAATTGTATCAAATTTTTTATATATTGCAAGGAATTTTTTTTTCATGAAACAATGCAAGTAAAATTCACCATACCAAGCAAAAATGTAGGGCTCAGAGTTCAATAGATGCCTCATAGAAGAGGACAAGAGAATTGGCTTCCAACAAGGCTATAGAGCCGTGGCTGAACGGCTATGAGCTGAAATTAGTGCGCAAGGTTCTAATAATGATGCATTTGAGCCACAGGTAAATAAGCTAAATGAAATTTATTTCAAATTGAATACTTTACCAATTAGTCTATTTGATGTTAAGTTCCAATATAAAGTGAGTATATCTATTTTAAGCAAGCAATGATAACAATGCGTAGGATATTGGAATGTAGCCTGACAATCCTTCTACACAATCTGTGCATGATGAAGGTTCACATGATGTGCATCCTAGTGGTGGAGGTATACATTTTCTATTAAATTTTTTATATGTAATTGCAATTGGTGTTTGGATTAACGTAACATTTTGTATAGCAGCTGTAGAGGATCGAGGGGTTAGTGTTCATGAGCATGTTGAGGTTGAGTCCAGACAAAATGATGTGGCCAGATCAGGTAAAGCGCACCATAGTTATGTTCTTTAAAATAATTAAATACTTGTAACAATTATAATAAAATATTTTTAATTTAACTCTTTTATTTGTTATTGCAGAGGACCCCCCTTTACAGCAGCATAGGAATTTGAGATCATCAAGAACAGAGAACAAAACAACTGATGAGGGGGGAATTGATGATAACACTGATGCTCCTCTTAGAGCTTACATAGAAAAAAAAATTAGAAAGAAAAAAAAGAAATGATTGTCATCTACATACCTTAATTGATAATGACTGAATTTTATGTCTCAATGAATTTAATTATGTGCTAATGAATGTTCATGAATTATGTGTTAATGCAAAATATTGATGAATGTTGTGTGTTAACGAATCTAATGTGTTAATGAATGTTATCATGTGATATTGATTGAATGTTATCATGTGATATTGATTGAATGTTACATTTTATTAATGGTTGAAAGAATGAATGAATGTTAGATGTTAATGGGGAATGTAGAGTGATGTTAGGGGGAGGGGGGGTGGGGCCAAATGAGCTTCCACCTTCACGTGGTTGGCCCTGTTTAGTAGAGAATATTAAACTATTCTTGAAACAAAGTGAAGCTCAATAAGATACTAAATATTTCTCTATTTTGTCAAATTTATACTTTTCAAAGTCTTTTGAAGATTTGTATCTGATAGTACTCTAATACCCTGTGACTACTCTAAGGTTCTTGGTACATCTTCTTGTAGGTAATTTTTCATAGACTCAAAGTAGAGTTTGAGGCAGAGGAACGGAGGGAAAAATCTTTTTTCAGGTAATTCTTCATAGACTCTTCATTATTATTGTATGTAAGGAAACCCAACACATTCATTTCCTTCATCTTTACCACATTTGTACACTCCATTTGAATGGATTCAGTCCCATATCAGGAGGAAATGGTGAAATAACCATCATAACAATAGTAATATAGAGCAAGTTTAATTGGTCTTTTCATATGTCTATCTTATGCATTTAGAGATCATGGCACGTCATGAGGCCATATTTATTTGAGCAATTCAGTCAAACAGTTCACATGCAGTGTCTATGGTTCTACATTCCTTTACAAAAATTCTATCAGAGTTCACGAGCTAAGCCTATGGTTCCACATTCCACTGCATACAAATCTGCCAGAGCATTTCCAATTTCTAACTATACTTCACTTACAACCTTAAAATAAATATACCCATCATATTAATAATTTATTAATTTAGGAAGAGTGATTTTGGCTGGGTGAGATACAAAATTGTTGAGGGAATGGTAGTGCTGTCTGCACCATGATTGTAATCCAATTCAATGTGTATATTTTGATATAGGAAATAAAACCTTTAGTTGAGCTCAAATATTTCTTTATAAAAGATGGTTTCTTTAAAGATGAATAAAATAATTATAGACTCCTCCATGTTCTATACTTCATTGTCCATGAAAATATTGTGTGTGCTAAAAACATGATTCACAAATTAATGTCTCAAAGGTCATTGCTTAAAATTATTCCGTGCTAAAAACAAAACATTCATTTGATATCATGGATTTATAAAGCCTAAATGTTTATTACACATATTTTGACCAAATGTTAATTATAGAGTTCTATTGATAAACAGTCATGTAATGGATGTTTTTTTATACCAGCACTAAGTTGACATACAAGCTTATTTGGGGTTTGCTGTACTTTTACTTCATTGCTGGTTATGTAGTTCAACAGTTCACTGACCTCATAGGACATACAATTGCAATGCCCTATTGAGTATCTGGTATGTCTATAGATGTCTCGCTCTGCATTATTTTGTTGTAGCATTCCATTGTTTATTGACTTTCAAATATTTTATGGAACTTACACTAGTAAGGCCAAAGTATCAATTAACCGATCTTTATTGTTTATGTATTTTACCGAGTACTGAAGTTTGTTTACCATATGGAATTTAGTAATTTTAATTCAAGGTGTAATATTATTTTGGAATCCTTGTTTTTGGGAACATTTGTTGGTTTTATTCATTTTCTTTAATATTTAAAATGGAGTAGAGGGATACAATTTTCTTCAGCATCAAGTTTCATAGAATTTATAGTATTAAAATTTTAAGAATGTTTAAAATTTTATTGGGTGGGTGCTATTGTCATACATAGAAAAAAAAAGTGATTGTTTCTTGTGTATACCGTTCCTTTAGACTTGACTAGAATCTGCTATATTATTAATAGTCTGTTATGATTCTTAATAAGAATAATATGAAATGATATTTTAGTTCATCTTTTAAGCTGTTTCCAATTCAAGAATTATATTCAGTAGGGATATAACTAGGATTGTGAATTTATTTTCACTAGATTAGTAACCTTCCTACAATGCCATGGATGCTATCAAGACATGAAACCCCATGTAATACAAGTCTTCCCTAGAGATGCTATTCACATGTAAAATAGCTACCCCTCATATTTATAAAAAAATTGTTTCAAGCATTATGGGATCATCCTATTCAGTTACAAATGATTAGAGCATAGTTATGAATGAGAAGAGCCAAATCATGTCTAAGATACAAAGATAAACTCTTGTCCTGGTACAGATCCAAATTTTGTATGGACTATTTTTTTCTAGTAACCTTTGTTTTTTTGATGTTTTAAAAAGGGAAAATTCACAATTGGGGAAATTTACCCGATATTGTTTGGCAGTGCACCTATATTGGCAGCTCCCATAAAATCTCATGAATGCTTCACTTTTGTGAAATGAATTCATCTGCTCAAATTTTAGCATAAAAATGTGAAATCCTAAACTCAAACAGTTCTAACCATTTTATCTCTGTTTCCACTGACACTTGTCATCTTTAGATGATAAAAGAAATAGCTTGAAGTCTTGCAAAAACATTACTAAATTCAGAGGTAGCAAGAAGCTCAGTGACAAATGTAGCATGTGTTCGGTTAGGTATTCATGTGAGCACAAAAGAAAGACCAGTCAAGTCGCTCAATCAATTCACTCCCAATAGGCCTACTACTAAGAAATATGTAATTCAGCAGCAAATATGCTAACCAGATAGGACCACATTAATAACATCTTAAATTCATTTATGTTGTCCATAAACACTTACATTTTAATTGAACCATCACGCTTTATCAAATTTATTTTTTACTCTTAACTAATCAAAGATTACCATTCATAAAGATTGATAAATAGTCAACAGAGCATGATTATTCTACAAGAAATGCCTTTGTTTTGGGTAGGTTCCCATCCGTCAAGACTGGAAAACTACAGGTAGGCTTATTTTGCTGTGAGTTTCAGCAGTGGAATGGTAGTGAGAATATTTGAAGACATCAAGGATGTAGAGTAGTATTCAAACATCCAAATATTGTTGCAAGTAAAATATTGTTAAACAAGTCACCTTACTAGTTTTATAAGAAAATAATAACACCCATATACACATATCTTCTCCTTGATAATCTGCATATAAAGAATCACCTTGATAATGTGCATTTAAAGAATCACCTGTTAAGATAAAGTAAGCAATTGAAATTTTAATGAGGAATGAACCCCAATATTCATTAAAATAAAGCTACATAACACATACACCATAATTATTAGCATTAAAATAAATATTTAATTTTCATTAAATTGAAAATCAGTTCATACATATTTCTTATACAAATAATGATATTATAGGGCCTACATTTATTTCCCCTATTCTTTTAGAATTCGAGCACCTTCAACCTTCCTTGGTAGTGGATGCCTCCACGTATGTTAGGCTCCCAAATGAAAATATAAATTATCAAAAATAGTACAATTCTTATCCTTTATAAAATATTCTTCCTATCATCTAACCATAGCTTCTCATTTAGATAAATTATTATATCTTGTTCTCATCTATGTAGCTTTCACTCATCTATCCTTTTTCTACCTTCGTCTACTACTCTATATGTTCACCCTCAGTGTTCCTATATGATAAAATGTTGTCCAAAAATTTTATTTGACACACTTGCATCATATTTTTGATTATGTTAAACAAAAAATTGTTTGTATTCTAGTCAATGATGCCTTCATGGGATTCTTATGATATTCTAGATTATTTAGGAAACATAGTTATTTGTACCTCTTTTCTTGTTCATTCTTATGGTAGAGGCATTAGGTATGTGTATAAGTAAAAATTAAGAGAATGAAGATAAAAGGATTTTATTTTCATAATGGAAATGAATCTAGTTTTTCATTTCAATTTTTGTGACATAATTTTTTGGGGGAAATTTCAATTATAAGTATTCATTGGTATGGTTATCAAATATATTATCAGTATTATGGTTATGAAGAAAGTATGTGAGATTTTTAGAGGATATTGTGAATATATTTTCTAATAAGTAACTATTTTTTCTGTGTTATAAATATTTTGATGAAATCCATCTGAAGCTATCGTCTTTGAATGGGAAATATTTGAGCCTTCCACACTATGCACACTTACAATTAAAACCAACAATCTGAGAATAGATATATACATAATCACCCTTATATGTATGAGATGCAGCATCATAAATATGAAAGTTAAAATTAAACAAATAATTTGAGAGAGCATTGATTTTCACATATAAACCTTTAAAGTTGATATTAAAACATTACCTGAGGCAATACTTGCAGAAGCACTATCATCCTTCTTTCCATCAAAATACTCTTGCACTTTCTTCAACCAATCAGGATCTTCAATAACTCTGCCTGGTGTCAGAGAAGCGAACACTTTGTTACCTCGCACACTGAGAGTAATTGAAGTTTGGCCATAAAATTTGGACCTTTTTAAAGTTTGATACGGAGCAGTGATAGAGTTATACACCTTCACTCCATAGATATACTTCTTCCCCAGCATTGTCTTGCTCTTTAGCCACTCCCACCCTTTCAATGCTTTCGGTAATTCTCTAAAGTAGAAACTCTCATCTTTAAAGAGCCCTAGCCAAGGCATTGCTGCACAACCATTTTTAAAAAATTTTTTATCTTGAATCCGTCGCAATTGTGACTCTGACCTCCATAATTATGACAGGGTCACTGTATTGGCGATGCCCAAATGCCATCGCAGTTGCTTGGGTGTGCATTGCCATTGTGATGTATACACATAGAATTACGATAGATTTTCTCTATTGGCGACGCCCAAATGTCGTTGCAGTTTCGGTGGGTGTACACTGCACTTGCGATGGTTACACATAGAATTACGATGGATTTCCTATATTGGCAACGCCCCAAATGCCGTTGCAATATCGGGAAAGTGTGTCGTAAGTACTATGGTATTCGTCGCGATTGCGACGCTAATATAAGGAATTGCAATGGGGTTGATGTCACAATGAAGGGGCTGCATAGCGATGGATTGAAGTCATAATTGCGATGGAAAAGGAAAGACGTCGTATTTTGTGACTAAAAAATAGCGACGTCTATTACTGTCACAATTGCAACACATGGCTGTCTCAATTGTGACACATAGCCATTGCAAATCAATGCCAAATTTATTAGTGATTCATTCAGAGGATAACGGATTTGAGCCAAATTTTTATATAGACTTGGATTTATGGTAGATAGGATCTACCTTCATAAAATCTATGGATAGGGTATCCAAGATGATTATGTTTTTGGTTCTCAAGGGTGATAGTTTGGGATGTGTCCTAAGATAGATGGGATCTATGGTTTGATCTTACCCTCCAATCTAAGGGGGAGTGTTATCTTTTGTAGCCTGTCATCTATGATCAAACAAGGATTAATTCGTATCCCAAACTATGTCTAGTTGGCCCTCTTTGATTAAGTAATAAATGTTTGACTTGTGCCCAAAGTTGGCCTAGTATATATCAAAGCAAGTTGGCCCTCTTAGCACAATCTTTGTGGCTCCTATGTATAGGAGATTAAGTCTTGGAGAAGATCATCGAAAACATAACTTGACTCTTCCCAAGACTCATCAAATAGTAGTAATTACCATAACAATGATTCCACCAGCAGAATAGCGCAGTGAAAGTATAATAGGTAGCGAGTTCATCAACTGTAGAAGACAGCGAGATTTCTCCATTTGTGTGTATAAACTCTGGCCTGATTGTTCCAGGTGCAATTCTACTCTCATTGGTGAATACTATAGCAGAGAATGCACCATTGAATGTGCGCCCATCTTTGTCCCAAATTAATAGTCTACTCCAGCATTCAGAATGCAAATCATCTGCAGCAAACATTGTGGTTTGTACTTATATTGAAAGAGGAAAATCTATTGGACTCGAAGGACCTAACTCAAGTGAATTTCAAAGTCAAGTTCAATAACAGTTCTGAGCTTCATTTTCGGGTATTATATATCCTTATTTGAAATTTACTTTATCTTGTGCCTAGTTTTGTTAGCTTAATCTAAAAATCTAACATCTCCCTCATCTAACTCAAAGAGGGGATTATTAATAGTCAACTTCGTGCCCATATCAAACATGGGGTTATCCCTCTTCTGAAAGTGGTCTAACTCACTAAGAAACTCTTGATGACCCAAAGATCTTCTTGGACAACTGTCCAAGTCATAAGTCTGTTGTATGCTGTCAAGCTCCTGAATCACCTCCTGATAGAATTCAGACCTATCCCTATCATCCTGCTCTCTGTACTAGCTAGACATCATGATCTGATTTCTTACCTCCTACAGAGCGATACGAGTATGCTCCAAAGTGCTCTAAGTAGCGCTAAGCTCCCTATTGAGCTTACCGATCTCAACCTCCTTACTCCTCAATTGCTCAGCATAATTCCCGACAACCTGTAACAGGTGGTCACGGTCTGTAAGTAGTTTCAAATACTCCGACTTCCAATCCTCAAAAGCTGTCTTGACTCCCTGTAAACCTGCAGTATAGAATCCAATCCCTCTGTCATTTTTCCCTTGATCTCTCTGAGCTACCTTGTACAGATCATCAATGATCTGGTGAGTGCTATCATGGTGAACTAGTGTTGCAATAATAGCATCATCACTAACTTTCAGCTAACTTTTTAAGGCACACTTCACATCAGTGTTATCCTGTAGTGTACCACCAAATGGGCCATCCATATCGGTGTGATGCAAAAGTGAAGTGCTGCTAAAGAAGTCACATGATTCCTCATTACCGGAATCACTGAAAGTCTCCAACTGGTCACCACAACCTATAATCTTAGAGTTATCAAACTCCGCCACCAAATCACCAAAGTAGAGTGTTGAACACTCACCACCGTGTCCCGAAAGCAGAGAAGTCTCAACTGTAACGTCTCTATCACTAGGCTGCCATTGATCTTTCCCTGGATCAATTGTGCAAACATGCCCTTGTGACCAGCTCCCCTAGCATAAGAAATAAATCTGCCCTGCAAACACTGAGTCCTGGCCTAACACCGGAGATCTTGCAACCTGTAAGCCTAATGATGCTCGTTCATTTTCAGATAATGAAGTCATGAATCTCTCTGCCTAAAGTTTAATCAATTCAGCTGAGAGTTCGTATGTCATGGATGCATTCCTTATTCCTCCTCTCCATAATGCCAACAATTCAGATCGCAATTGTTTTCATATGTCATAGTCCTCATCTAAGATTGAGGATAAGATAGACATTATGCATTTCTTCACCTCATCCGAATGACGCTCTCTGTAATTATTTAGGAGACACTGAAATAATTGCTGAATCATTTCATCATAACCAAGATTTAGTATGTGACTGAAAACTTTAGTTCTGGTCACTAACTCTAAGATTTTTACCTGTGTACCAAAGGTAGAATCTCTTTCATATTTTAGTCCATGTAAGCTGTCTATGATCAGCTGTAACACCTGTCTCCAAATATGCTCGGTGTAAGGAATAATGGGAGCTGTGATGCGAGTGATCTCACTGAGACATGAGGCAACTACAAGCCTAACATCTCGAAGTGGATGACTCAAAAATCTGTGTTGCACTAAGGCAACCATTGTGGGATGCATGGCCCAATTGAAAAGCCTTCAATCAACTAGATCTATCTTGGATAGATATGAATTTATTTCATTAAGTTTGGCCAACATGCAGCTTGCAATTTTCTGCTCCTCCAATTTCCATCCAAGGTAACACAATTCATTTCCTATCTTCGTTTCCTTTCGAATATCTCTGAACTGCACACCGTAAAATGTACCATTGAACTCATGCAAGAACATTGGGCTTTCTAATGACTGCATGAATTAATTCTCTCCAAACTCGTGCCAAGACTGAATTGCTATCCCTGCGATAAAATTATGGTTTTGTCTACTTAAAGTATTTTACCTCTATTTTACCTCTGTAACACTGTGATTGTCTAGTATTGGACCTCTTGTACCTTTCAATCAGAGTAATCGCTGATGGTTGGGTATGAAGATTCATCAATTTATTGTTCAGCATACATATTCTTATGACCAAGATAGATACAACCCGAGGCAGAGAATACCCCAGCATAACCATTGTTATTCAAACAATGCTCAACTCCATATAACCGTACGCGAATAGAATTTGTATTGCAGTCTCAAACCTTTTGAAGAGTAGAAGATTTCTACAGAACCATGCGCTGTTGTTACTGATTGAACATATCCATCCAATCACTCTGATGTTTCCAATCGATATCAAACGTTGATGTAACTACTCCACGATATACATATTGATTCAACTTCGCATGCTGAAGATTTAACAAAGCGAATAACACTGTTGTTGATTATTGGCCTTCCTTATCGAAGAACAAGCTGTCGAAGACTCCCATATCGGAATTTCTCTGCAAGAGTGACACCCTTCTGCTGTGTGTCAAGTGTTACTGATACATACTACTGTGTAACTGAAATGTTCTGAACTAATTTTCATATATGGACCTCAGTCATTCCCTTGGGTAAATTGCATGCACAGCCTCAACCAAATTCCTGAGGTACTTCTGTTGATTTATCTATTACCAATCCCCTTGACAATGCTATATAATTGTAAACATTGGCTGTGTAAGCGAAGACTACTCAGGAGTAACAACATCACTATTACGGTTCCCTTCCAAATACCTGTGAATGATAGTTCCGACACAGAGGTTTAGTTATCAAGTTCCCTCAATATTTGATCAATGTTTATTTGCTTATTCTAGAAACAGTATTCATGTATGGAGGAAACTGAATGCACAAATATAAGATATATCCCGAAAATATAATAACATCCGAAACGGACCAGAACAAGCAATATTATAACACCAAGTTTATTACATTATCGTTTGAATCAGTAGAACTTCACAAACAGATACATGCATATCAGTGCGAAAGCCAGGGATTGTATATGCTTAGTGTGCCATGATTATTCCAAGCTCGATATTCCTCATTTTTAATAAGTGTGATGACCAAAGCTAATATCTTATGGAGTGTGGTGGACTGTCACGCTGGGTTTCTAATGGCCTTCTTTCTAGCTTTTGGACTCTAGAACACTTCCCTTCTGCATACACTGGGACCCGACTGTTGTGGATGGTTGTATTGCCCAAACTGAGTTATGTTGGCAGAATGTCAGGTAACATGCAGTGAACAACCGGCTGCTAACGTGCCCCTCTGCAGGTCACGCAACGTCTAAGACTCCTGTGCATGGTCCATATCAAACCCATCCCAATACAACTTCCTCTCACAGTCATGACATTCTCATTTTGCAGCGCTCCTGGAGTAGTCGCGTGGTGGTAAGCCGGGAATGGACAGCTGCTTGTCACTAGATGTCATCGGGTGTGTGCTATGGAAGAGTAATGAATTCTTGGTTTACATGGAGTCACACTATGCGAAGCAACTTATATACTTTCCCTGGTTTATTTGTTGTCAAACAACGGCACACCCTTGACGTGCCCAGAGCTGTGCACCTGTCCCGATATACTTCAATATAGAAAGGAACAATTTTTGTTGGAGGTTGTCGTTTCCAATGCTAAGAACAGCTTACTTATAAAAATATCAGCTAGCTAAAAGATCTTCCCCCGACCAGTAACCTGCTGGAGATGATTTTTGTGCAATATCAGAATACTACTGATCTTTTCTTTCAACTATAAAAATGTTGAATACAAAGTGTTCCTCTTACCAATTAAAATATTATGGAACTGCTGTCGTATAGATACTAAAAGATGCTACAACTAACAATGTCTTTTCCTTCCCATATGATTAAAGCGCAACTGTGAATAACCCAGAATGATTATGTTTTGAAAAAAATATCTCTGCAATTTTGATACTGAAAAGAACCGCACAGGCTGGCAAGAAAACCAGCTCTGATACCACTGAAATGACCATAACCGGCTATTTACTATTTTCGACCAATAAATCTCAAGCAGATTTAAAATAAACACTGACATGCAAATAACCAGTAGATAAATTCGAATAACCAACCGATTTATCTGTATAACTAGCAAGTACATTTTCATGAAATAACTCAGAAATATGGTTTTGTATTATACATCAGCAATACAACAACTAAACATTACAATATTCAATCCAATCCGAAATACAACAAAGAACAATAAGACTAGATGACAAAGAACCTGGAATAACAATGGTGAACTCTGAATGAATCCACACCGGGATGAATCGGGTTTCCGTCCAATCCACCAAGAAATGCTGAAGGTTTCCATCCTCAAATTTTTGATTCGATAGTTGAAGCTTCTCGAATTCTCAAAGAGAAGTAATATCCATAAACTGAAGCATGTTGAATGAGTCTCCAAAACCTCCTCTTATGGTTGTAGCTACGACTCTTCAGTTTCCCCATTGTGACTCTTCGTATGCCCATTTCGTCTCTTATAAACTCACTTTAAGTCATTTAAAATAAATGACTGTTGAGTTATAAAGTAAAATAATAAATAAGTGAGAAAAACTTCTGACATTAAAACCAGAGGCTCAAACGAGCTTGGATACTGATGTGTGATAGCTCGCTGGAAAGCTCTCAATGAGATGCTCCGAGTCCACTACTGAAAAGCCGAGAAATCTAAACCCTGCTGACTTACTAAAAATAGTAAGTATCCTAGAAACCTACTGAACTACTCCGATTGGCCTGGAACTGAAAACACCTAGGCCAATTATCTTCTGGTGCACTGCTACACCACGGTTAACCCTCCGAGCCAAGCTGAAAAGGCTAACAACCTGACACAAAATAATATACCCTAAAAAGGGGACATTAAAGTGAGCAGGGTTCTCTGTGAAATCATCTTCAAATGAAAGGTTAGATCCCTTCTATATTGCATTCATGTTTTAATCCTTTACTAATTAGCTCATTCCCTTTAAATTCTGGGTTTTCTCTCTTTGAATGTCGAATGTGTACAAGAAGAGATAAGTCAAAACATAACAAACTGTGTTATTATTCTATGTTTTCCCTGACTTGATTTATTGGTTTTTATTTACTGTGTAGTGGATAGAAAGTGTTTATTTCAATAGTTGATATACTGATTATGTTTGCCGAAGAAAATGTGAGGAAAATGTATATTTGAAGGTCCATGGTACAAAACACTTATAACTATCAGACACAAATCCACAATCACCTCAATCCCCAAGAACTCTCTCAATTACCATTGTTAGGCCCAGAGGATGCTCTATTGTTTCTCTGCTTTTAGACAAACATTTTAAGCGCTACGAAAGCAAATATAGTAAAAGAGGTATAGCTTTTTATGATAATATTGTTGTTTTTTCTGAACTATATATTTATTAATAAGATTATGTTGTCCTGTAGGGTTTGCTTATAATTTTCTATGTATTTGTGATGTGCAGGTGCAAACAGAATGTGATTATCTGCAACTTAAGTCTATAAATGATTTGGAGCTTCTCCAATGGGGAATCCTAGAGGATTGGAAAGGGGCAAAAACCAAGATTTCTAAAGGAGAATACAGATCAAATTATCACACAGAAAGGTTCTATATATTGCTACAGACCAGTATTGACTCCTTAGATGATGCAAAAAATAATATTTCTTAGACTGAGTGTTATTTCTAGAGGAAAAGAAAATATGTGGTCATGCACTGTTGGATATTTGTGTTTATGTTCGAAACCTGTAGAAGTGTGGTGCTTTTGGTTTCTTATCTGGACTTCAAACAGAAACCTGTTAAGTAGCAATCTAAGGTAATTTGTCTTTCCTTTTGTATACTATCTATTTTTATATTTTTCAACACTAAGTTGACACGCTTGCACTAAATAGAGGAAGTACAACTATCCGATATGAAAATGCCTCGGAGCTATACTTCCTCAGCATGATGTATTACCAGATTTGACCTTTTATTTGGCATACCAAGAAAATGTAGTTGACAACAAGATATTCTGCATTTGATACTCAAATTCTCTCTTTTCCCACTGGTATGTTATTCAAAAACTCTTTAAAAAAAACATTTCAGTCTCCAATTGTGGTTTTTTTTTTAGGTATTAATCATTTTTTTAAGTTCAGCTTTGATGCCAAATTATATATTAGAATTGAATTTCAAACATGATTTTCTTCATATCATGACGTTTGCATCACTAATCTAAGTAAATTCAAACAACATTGTAAGGCTTTGGTATTCTAATCACTTGTTCAGTGGGTAAGCTCAACTGGCTCTGTAAACTACTTTTTATGCATATTCTAAATGTCCTAAATATGCAACAATGCTATTTTCAATTCTCAGACTTATTAAGCACACTTCTTTCTCTGCGTCAAAAATATAAGCTCTCTTTTCCCATCCATATATCTATTCTTGGATTCAACTTCAATATGACAAGAATAACCTATATAACTCAAACTGATAGTCATAATTAATGAAAAATTGTTTTAATTGGATTTCCTTTGTTATTTATGCATGCAGACCCTATGGAGAAAATCACTGGCATGATATGAATTTCCCTGGGACAAAGGCTCTGTTACTCTTTTGTGGGATCTTTCCCCATATTTGAATACTTTTTTATGGTATTAAATTTTGATTCAAATAAGGCAACAGTGAAAGGTGTAGATGTCTTGTCTTAACTTGCTCAACCCTAAGAGTCTCCACTTGGAGATATTGATTTCATCCCTTGCTGAGAAACAGAGTTATGAAGAAAATAGAATTTGGAGAAAATATCTTTGAGCTCATGTGAAGAGTTTGGAAAGATATCCACATTCAACACAAGCAACCTTATATAATTTTAACCTGGATCAAAGCAGCAATTTTGAAGGGTTGGTCCTTGATATCTCGAATATGTCCTCTCTGTCATTATCGAGGACATATTCCATCTTAATGTAAACACTAGCACTATGTGCTTAATGTGCTGGCAGTTTACAGTGGAGGTGTGATCCCACAATTTTAACTCTGAGCTCTGTAGTAGAACTTTTCTTGGTTAGCAACCACTTTTCTAATTATCTCATCACATACATCAAGCTTCAGGGTACTTAGCTCACAAATAGTTGTAGGTAACCTCTTCAAACAAGAACATTCTCTTGTACCAAACTCCCTTAATTTCTTGAGTTGTCCTATTTCCTCTGGAAGTTCTTCCAAACCCTCTCATGCTGAAATATCTAGATATTCCAACTATCCAAACTTTCCAATTTATACTGGACGCTCTTCCAGGCTTGGTAATGCAGATAGTTTTAATTTTCTTAGATGACTCATATTTCCAAGATGATAAGATCATATAGTAAATTTTGAAGCATATGGCAACTGGTTGGGAAGTGCTTAAAGAGCTACCATGTTCTGGTGAACCTGCTGGAATTTTACATTAGCCCCAGTTCTATTAATTACCATTACTGGGCCCAAAGGACATTTTGTTGCTTTTCTACTTCTGGATTTTTGAACAGATATCAATTCTAGGAGTTATTGACGCAAATCTCTTAAAGGAGGTATAGATTTTTCAAAAATATCTTTCTTTTGGATCGTCATAAAAATTTTTTATTGATTAATTAGATTTTGATGTTTTCTAAAATCATTTTCTTACAGATGTTTTTACATTTTATGAAGTGCGTGTGCAAGCAGAATGTGACGGTCTGCCACTTGCTCTGAAGGTGATTAAAAGCTCTTTGTATTGGAAGGCACGATAGGATTGGGAATGGACAGATCATTTTTTCTAAAGTAGAATAAGTTTCAGATTATCACAGAAAAGTTCTATTTAGATTGCTGCAGGCTTGTATTGATTACTTCGATTAGTGTTTCTTATAGTAGGAGTTATTTCCAGGGGATAAGAAAATCAGTGACGGTGCATTAATTTTTGATTGGGTTTACATTTGAAACCTACGAAGCCATGATGCAGTTGTTATTTCATCTAGAACTTGCAAGCAAAAACTTGTTTAACTTAATGGTATTCTAATGTATTGTCTTTCTTTTCATATCTTGGATCTTCTGTTACCATATTTATCAACACTAAGCTGACTTGCTAGCACTAACAGGGGAAGTAAAACAATCCCAATATGGAAATGCCTCAGAGCTATTCTTTTCTGAGCATGATGTAGTATGAGACCTGGCCTTGTATTTGGCACACCAAGACAATGTAGTCAATAGCAAGAGGTTGGTCATAACAAATGGGGAATCTACTTTGTTCGGCAAAGGGGAATTGCTTAGTGTAGTGCATTTGATACTCAAATCTTATCCCTTTTCATTGGTGAGTTATTTAAACATGGATTTTGTCCAAATATATATTTTTTGGAAATGCTAACCATAATTTTTCATGTTCACCTTTAATATCAAATTGTGGAATAGAATTGAAATTCAAGCATTTTTTTTTCTGTATAATATGACTTTAACTTCTCTATCGTGCACAAGATATATTTATGATTGACATTGAAAAACTAATACTATGTCTCTGATAATCTAATCCCTTGTTCAGTGGGGGAGCTCAACAATCTATGTAAATTATTCAAAATATCTTGATTTTCTGGACGCAACACTTACTGTTTTCAATTCTCACTGTCTTATCATTGCTCACTCTAGTTAAGACTGTCCACTTGGAGAGGTTGATTTCATCCCTTAGTGAAGAACTGAGCATTGAAGCACTGCAGAACATAGAGAAGCCATCTTTGAGCTTATGTGAAGGATTTGGAAATGTATCCGCATATCAACACCCAACTACCAAATTTTAACCTGGACCATAGCAATGATTTGAAGGAGTTACCCCTCGGTATTTGCAATATGCCCCCCACTCATTCATGCTTTATTACCAACTATCATCTACTTCAAAATTTTCCATATGATTTTGGAAATATGAGTTATCTAAGAATGTCAAGGTTATCAACATTACCACGCCTGGAACAGCTTCCTGTGTCAATTAGAAAACTTGGATGGTTGGAATATCTAAACATTTCACTATGTGAGGGTTTGAAAGAACTTCCAAAGGAAATAGGACAACTCAAGAAATTGATGGAGCTTGATAAGAGAGAGTGTTCTCATTTGACGGTGTTACCTTCAACTGTTTGTGAGCTAAGTTCCCTAAAGTTTGTTACCTATGATGAGAGAATTGGGAAGTAGTGGTTGTGGGCCAAGAACATTTCTATTCTTGAGCTTAGAGTTTAAATTTTGGAAGTACAATTCATTTTGAATTGCTTTGATGCTTGACTTTTTTCTTATCTTTCATCTTGAAGGACAAGATCCAAGGTTCTTGACATCCTTGTGAAAGTTTCAATACATTTTCATACTCGCTGGCACAAATCAATATATGTTCCTTTGTATTTTCAGCCCATGATTATGATCACCTTTTGTGGTAAGTTCAAAACTTCAATTTAATAAACATTCTGAGCTGGTTCAATAATGCATGACAAGACATTTCTTTGTTTTGTATAAACCTAGGAGGTGGGAGTATGTAAATATGCGGGAGTTATTCATGCTGTAATTAAATTTGACTCAGGAAATTAGAAAGCTCATTTTTTGTAAATGTGGTATGTAGATTAATCCAAATTCACGTCAGTTTACAATTTCCAGTTTTTGTGTTGCAACTTATAAGTACAAATTATAGAAATTATCTTCTTTTACTTGGCTGCTACATGTAGCAAGCACCCCTTGGTTGCTATTAATTTTCTTTTTTAAGATTTAGTTCATAACAACTATCAACTTAATCAAACATTGTCGACTATTCCACAAAATAAAACATTCAATCTAGATAGTTTCATTGACACGATCCAATGACAACCTGTTAACAACTCCAGTGTCGGACTCAGTTCTTACATTTGGGGACTTATAGCTATGTACGCATAAACTACAAAGCACAAGGGTTCATAAGTACTGGTCAAGTGTGTGTAGGTATGCATATCACAATCAAGCAATTCAAGAGCCCATACATAGAAATCGGTTTGGTGTTGAATTATACAGCACAAAAGATTCATATTGTTCCCACATGAAATGGCCTTTATACAAAATGTTCACATAACAAATATCAACTTATAGAGTAATCAAACACACTTTCTTTTTGTTGTTTGCTAGATCTACAATCTACCATATTATGTTCCTCTTTCTCTCTTGCATCTTGATGATGGATCATGTAGTATGATCCCAAATATTGATAACAAAAAATTCTACACAATCGAATCCAAAAACTGATATAGCTCCCTTCTTTCATTCAAATTGTTAACCAAAAAACATTATTCATAAATAGATTCTTTATTAGAAAGATGTGAGAAAAAAATAGCCAACATTTATAATAATACTTATAGTTTTTGCTTGGAGATGGCATAGGCAATCTTAAGGAATATCATCCCAAGTTCAACCCAAAATCAAGGACATGGCTGTAACAAGTAGACCATATGCGCCCAACAAAAATACACATGGTTCATCCCATTAGATTCTATTAGCTGAAATTCACATCATTAAATATGAGTCATAAAGTTTTCTTAAGTCATTTATAGCGGTCTTATATAAATTTTAGCCTTAGACTAAAACATACCGAAGAGGGAAGGTCAAACAAGTTTAGGAACAACCTCAAATCTTGGAGTTAACTTCTAAACCCTCCTCTATGGACTTGGGATCATAGGAGCATCCATCGCCCATGGACTACCTACATACTCATTCCCAAATGGGATCGAAGTCACATGTAATTGTCCTTCATATCTCAAGGAATACACACATAGGTTCTTATCATAGGATTTCATATCTAACCAAGCATCTCTTCTCCAAAAGGTGAAATAGAAAGAGTACTATAGAAGGGTTTAAGACCATACCATGTAAGAGGACATTATTTACCAATGTGCCCATTCTAAAACAATTCCATAGCTCACATGGTTTATTGATTATTAACAAAACTCCAAACTCTTGGATTACTATTTCATAATCAACATGAAAAACTCCAAAATATCTTATAGGTTCATCCCTTGAAACAGAGACTAGGTTTTATTACTTAACAAAAGAAATTCTTTTTGTTTGCAATGACATATATTAACCATTATGATAAAGCTCAGTCATAGATAACAACAAGCCATAGAGGAAGTACATGTGAGTTTGTGACCTTGTATCTTACAACGTAGATATATTATTGCCTTTGCCATGATTAGTATTCTGATCACACCCCTAGATAAGTAAAGAAGACTTCAGTTCTAAAGTTAATCAAGGATCTCACTATTAACTTAGGCCACTAGTAAATCTAGCAAATTCAACATAATATATTCAATAGATATGGGGAAAGAGGAACCATAGAATCATGCCCAAAGGAGGAGGAGATATCTAAATGAGTGCTACCGTATCTCCTTAAGTAATTTCCATTTGAATATATTCGATACAAGCCCTGTGTAGAGGACCTTAAAGCAACTTTACACTATCTGTTTGAGCTTTTTTAATACCATATACATGGTAGGATACAATACTTATTATTAATGAAATAAACAAATCTCTTTTTCCAACCCAGCCTACCTTCATAATCCTAATCTAGATTGCATCAATGATCTTTAAGCACATTATTCACATCAAAGATATGGTCAACAACTTGATCACTTTCTTGTATTGCACAAGATAATGATGGAAACAAGTTTATTCATGACCCAAAAATTATAAACCTTAATAAACAGGATATGTAGACAAAGGAATTTTGGTTTCTACTTAGTAGTATTGCAAAGATCATGCCGTAGGGAGACTTATGCTAACTCCATTTGAGTTTTCCAGGGAAGCCCTTAAAGGAATAAATGTATCTTCAACTCTCCACTATGTGATTAACAAAACCTTACCACGATCGGTTAAGTTTCTTCTTAAACACTTAAATTTTTCACACCATTTCCAAACTAAAACTCAAATTAACCCAACATAACTATCTAGTAGACTCATAACAGCTTAATAAAAATTTTACTTTTTCTGATCACTAAGAAAATTGGCAGTTTAAAACATAAATACTAGGCAGCCATAAAATTGCCATAACTTCCTCATTTCTCCCCAGAATTCAAAACTTCAAGATGTTTTGGAAAGATAAGAAAGAGAAAGGTAAAATCTAGAAAGGAATTAAAACTATTAATCAAAAAATGAGAGCAGTTTTTTTTTGATATTAGCCTGATGTTTAGAGCAGTGGCCAAGATTACAGATAGTCTACACAATCAAAGAAAACAACATACTTAAACTAGTTTAAACACCATCCATGCCAATACAAAAATGTGGTCTTTGTTATGCTTCTTTCAGACACTAACAATTTCTATATGAAATCAGATTATGCAATATCACGAGTAGATGATACATTTTAATTTTGACTTCTTAAGTAGTAAAAAAGGCAGAGCCATGCTATGAGTAGGGCTGAAAACCATCCTAATAGATATCCATTTCCAAGCATACTTTGAAAGGCATCTGTACCCTTTTTCCCCAAGTTCAATTTATGTGTAGGAGGCAAGATACTATTTTATATCCAGATAAAGGTTTCTAAAGCCTTTTTAATGTACCTATTTTAGACAAATCATTCTACCAAGGTATTCAATTGTTCTACATTACTCTGAGGCATTTTGTCAAATAGTTCATATGCATTATATATGCTTCCCCATTTTCATTCATGTTTCCTATATAACTTTGTGGAGGAAAAGAGAGGCCATAAAATTTGGTTGACCTGCCGTGGAGCATATTTCCCACTCGCGATTCCTTTATTTCTTCTCCACCATCACCCCCCTTGTTTTTTTATTAAATCTTTACTTATATGTCCCGCTGCCAACTTGAAATGACAAACACAAAGCTGGAAAAACACTGATTTTCACCCAAAATAATTTAACAGCAGTGACAATACTTGACTTTGCAGCTTATTATGCTGCTCTGCTAAGCTCTTCACTCCACCGTGAACCTGCAACTCTTCATGCTTTCTCTTCTCATTCCTAAAACTGTAGCTCCTTCACTTTACTCAAAACCCCCTCTCAAACCCTTGTGTTCTCCAACAAAATTCGTCTATCATCTATGCTTTGATGGAAATCCATAATTAGTTCCACAACCCTCAGTTCTGCACAACCAGGGAGGATGCCATCAAAGATTGTGGAGTATGGTTTTCTACACCTTCCAACTGTGTTTGCTTCCTAGTTTCTTGAATCCTTTTTATCTAATCATTTCCCCTGCTTTTCCCCAGTCCCTTCTTGCACATATGATAAATGTAGAGAGGGGATGCCAATCCTCATTAATGGCATGATAGGAAACATCCATTCTTGAACTGTAGGTTTGTTTCCCCATCCTCTTCTCCTGTTTCTTGTCTTTGACCGCGAGAGATGTTGCACTATACTGCTTACGGGCTTAAGCTTATGTATAGGCTTCATACCGCAAACATATAAATTTCTGAAGATGAATGATTGATTTCCCAGAAAAATTAGCCATCCATAAATTTTGTGGAGTGGATAGCCATCTAGCTATAGCTCGTTTGGTTGCTCGAATTAATCTGGAATTGGAAAATGGGAATTGGTTTCCCTTCTCAAAATTAAATTCTCAATTCTAATTCCAAGTTCTCAGGATTGGTTTATACCAATTCACCAATTCTTGTTTTCTAATTCCAAGTTAATTCCAGCAACCAAATAGGTATAATGTGAATAGAATTCTATCATGGAAGAAATGATACTGACCATGTCACTAAGAAACACAAAATTAAATTAAATTCTTCACTTATTTCTTGAAGAAAATTGAAAATTCTATAGAAATTTGAGAAAGAATAGCGAAGCACACTCCAATGGTTTAGATCAACCAGAATCACTCTGCACCCATTTGGCAGGCTTGAGAGTTGAAGTATAATACCCTCTAGTAAACAATAATTAAATAGCTGGAATTATAAATTTAATTGTCATTTTATCTTTGACATAGTTATATTTACATATTTGTTAGACTAACTAGGTGCTGACAATTGTGTGCAAGAATTTCATGAGTTTTGCAGGTGCTTGGGTGCAGCAAAGTAGATATGATAGTCTATTTCGAAAAAATTTCAAATTCAATAATCTATTTAATAAATAGAAGGTTGACTCACTTTGGTTACTCCATCTAATCTTATTGTAAGTAATTTTTTATTTATAAAAGATAACCACACCTTGTTAGTAAGTCAATTAATCCTTTTATTCTTTTGTAAATTTTCTTACTTAAATTGAAATATAAGTAAATTGAAGGTAATAATCATACTAAATAAATAAATGAAATGAAATGAATTAATTGAAAGAAAGTTAAAAATTAAAATAAAATAAAAATCAAGAAAGGGCATTAGAAAATAGGGGAAGTATGTACCATAGCAATTATGGTTAACTTTGTGCAATCTAACCTTCTAAAAATAGATTGGATTTTGATAGTTTTTGTGAACTATACTACATAAGTGACGTAAGAGCTTATAGCTATCATTTTGTCTTCTAGGTATGTAATGTCTACATAAGTCTTGATATAATGGCTTAGGGTTAGGGTTTTTTATATATGAGAATTGCATGGCTTCTTATAGCAGTATTGAGTTGCAAGAGATTGTAGATTGTAACAGGTAGAAATTACTAGATGTGATGTCCCCTTCTAGCTAGCGACATCATGCTAGTAAGTGATTAGCCTATCAGTGGACCCTTGTAGGCTAGTAGGCATGGATAGGGGGTCTTTTTAGGCACAATGAAGGTATGGTTTTCTGATGGTTCAGTAGTGGCAGAGCTCAGTGTTTTCAGTTGGCTTAAGTAATTGTTTTTTGCTCAATTATATGGATTTTGCTATTTTTAGCAAAGGTTTCTATATTTGGGTTTATTTTTTAGCCAAAGAGATGGACCCCTACTATTTTTGGAAATATTATTTGATCACATGGGAAATTATTGGGCCAACTCCAGTTCCAAATGGTTTAGCCAAATTCTCATTTTTGAGGGAGTTATTAAGTTTTCAGTGGTTATATATTTTAATTAAATAGTAGAGGATTTAATATAAAGTTAATTGACTTTATATTTAAATCACTTAAGTGATGGGTTTATAACACATCGAATGGGGTCAATTAAGTATTTAATTTTGGAGGTGAATTATTAAAAGCTTTCCCTAAGTTTAATTCAATAAAATGTTAATGATTTTATTTAATGTTATTTCATTAAATAAAATTGCAGCCTTGAAGAGGATTTTCGATTAGGGTTTTGGAGGCCTATAATTGCTTGGGAAATGAAGAATGAGTTATCCATTGTTATTTGCAAAATTAATCATTGTTGGTTTTGAGCTCTGAGAAGGGTTTTCAGCTTTACCATTGGAGAACATAGTTCTTCTGTGTGTCTCCATTTGAGCTGGTGAACTATCCAGTGAATTTGGAATTTCAGAGAGTTTCATCCAGAGACTCTATTTGTGCTTCAATAGTATTAGTTTCAGCGGTAGGAAGAAAAGATAGTATTTATGTGCATTTATATTGAGGAATAAGTCACAGCCATTATCCTCTTTCAGATTTATAGCCACAACATTGTAGAGTTGAAATAAGTAAGTTCCTGCAGTAGCTGGTGTATTCTCCCAGGTTTTTTTATACATTTTGTAGTTGCCTTTGTTAATCATTTTCCAATAAAGGATTGTCTTGATTTCCTTTTGTATTCCATGTGGAAAATAAATAGAAGTTGCAAAAGTTAATTGAATAGTTTTAGAATTTCAGATTATTGCATATTTTCTTTTTATTTCTAAAACCCTTGAAAATCCAAAAAAATCATAAACTTTCAAACAACAAATTGAGATAAATGTTTGCAGCAGGTAAGGATTGATTTGGGGTTCTTACACTAGATAATAAGATTGAATTATCTATTTGGTGGACGTAGCCCAAGATTGGGTGAACCACATTAAATCTTTGTGTCTTCATGTTCTACTTATGTGTTCTTTATTCCTTTGCATTATTGATTATATTTGCATGTAACTGTTAAATTTCTATTTCCTAATCCTAATAGGTATGTCATTGAGCATTCTAGCATGCCAAGAAGCAAAGTGGGACATGCCTAGGGTAAACCCACCCAATCAGACACAATCAAGGTATCAGTTCACACCCACGACAAACAGAACGTGATAAGGAAATAAGAAATGCATGTAAAATAAGACAAATGCAGACATTACATGCATTTCTTATTTCCTTTCAAGTTTAATTCCTATATAGGGGCTTGGCCAAGGAAAGATCCTTTCCACACACTAGTACATTTTACCTAGTTTTTCTACCAAAATTTTTGACCATGAAATAAAAAGGTTTTGGTTGGTCGGATTATAGAAGGAAAGCTTTCATTTTTTTTAAAGTTATGCCCGTGTTAGTCAAAATTTTGACCAATACCGTGTGAGTCAAAATTTTGATGAACGCGGGCATAACTTTAAAAAAAAGGTTTCATTTCTCATTCATGATTACCACGGTGAATTTTTTCAAGGGAATTGCAGCGCGCAAAATGCAAATTCAAAGATCTATGAGACTCTTTTTTACAAATCTGGGCTTGTTGCTTCATCTAGTTGAGTGTCATCGGCTTCATCCCAGGGTTTGTCTAGAAATGCAAATTAGAAGATCTCTAATTAGAAGATCTCTGAGACTCTTTTTTACAAATCTGGGCTCTGTTCTTCTGAAGGAGAACATGAGAAAATATATCACATTTTTATGTCTTTTAGCTATTCTTTTCATGGCTCGATGAGGGTTCCATGATATAATGTTATGGTCAAGGGTTTCTCTACAATATTTGCACATTTCTCAACTTGAAGGCTTTCTACATTCTCTATTTTGTATTATTCTTCTTTAGGGTTTTGTATTATGCCAGTTTGTTGACATATTTAAACAGTAACAACTTGATTGAGCATTGAAAATAAGGAGAAGTCATGAATGCTCTTTGAGATTTTTGCTCCTCCGTGTTACAATGATGTTTATTTATTTGGTTACAGTAAAGGGAGAAAATCTCTTGGCTCCCTCCTCCATCAAGCATGTGGCTTGTCAATCTATGTTATTTCCTTTTAAAGTTTATTACTGTCACTATGTGAAGAGTACAAATATGTATTTGGTAACATTGAAGGATGAGAAAAATAGATTTAAGTAGATTATGGTTGTTGAATGCCCTATGGATACTAAACCTTATCCCACTGAAAGCCTGGCACTGCTTGGCCTCAATCTAAAACCAGGAGAGGGTGAATTTTGTCACTAGGTATCTAGCGATACACTTCTTTTTATCAAGAAGGTATGAATATCAAGTGATAATACTATCCAATTTGAATAAAGTAGCTTAGGAAATCCTTGATATAAGATCACAAGAGCAAGGAAGAACTAGCTTCAACTTATGTGTTTATAATGTCTATTATTCTCAAATAGGAGCTTTGAAATCCTATGATATAAGATCATAAGAGAAAGGATGAGATTGGCTTTCTCTTATTTCAATAATATCTATTGTTTTCAAATAGGAGCTTGGAAATCCTTCTTATAATCAAAGGATGAGATTGGCTTCAACCTATGTTAATAATATCTATTATTTTTTGCTCATTATTTTCTTCATTGGTGTTTCATTTTTGCAATTAAATGAAGATTGACCTATTACTATGCTTAATGATTAAGAATTGATGATTTTATAAGATTAAATGCATGAAAATACCAGGGACGTATCAATAACCTAATACCTCAAGTACTTATAATCAGTATGCTCAACAAACAAAGACTTAGTAGTAAAAGCATAAGGTTGCACATCCACATCCACATCTGTTTGCATGATTAAACTGTTTAATTTACTGGATACCCAATCAGCACTAACATTTTCCTCTTTTATTCATTCATTTGGAGTTGTATTTAGAGGTAGATATTTGTTGCTGATTTCATGTTTATCTGTTACGTATGCTATTTATTGCAAAAAAATAGAATCATTCATGAATTTAGAAAGAAAGAAGAAGATTTGCTAACTAATTTTGAGGATTAATATAAAACAGATTTCTATAACAAGGCTTTAGAATAATATAGACTAATGTAAAATAGATTTCCATAAAAAGACTTTATAATAATAAATTTTATATCAGATGTGGATGTGGATGTGCAACCTGTATAAGTCATCATCATCTTTATTATTTTCTATAGCAAATACATCTGAAACACCAGCAGAAGCACCATCAGGTCTATTTGGAAATTGAAATTCAGAACCAAAGCCTCGAGATTGCTATAGTGCTTGTGAAAAGGCTTGATACTTCCAAATATCAGCATCACTGACACTTCTTCGGTCATATTTCATCGACTCCTCAAAATGAGTAGCCTTTATTTCAGCTACCTCGTCACTATCATCCTCATCCATTGCCTTAGGGTTCTCACTTCTTTTTCTTTCACGTTCAATATCCTATAAAAGTGCAGAGGAAAAAGAACATGACAAATTATCTTTAGATGATGTTTGAGTTCCTACACCACTGCTTTGATGTTGACATTCATTGTGTTTCTTTATATTAGAGATTACTTATTGTGATCATTTGTGCTTGTTTTCATGTATTCATGATGAAAATATAAACCTTGTTAACTTTCAAAACATGAAAACATCAAACCTGTTCTTTGAGGGCTCAATGTCAAAGATGCCTTTTATGTTGTATTTAATGACAATGCTTGTCATTTGTTGTTTTAGTTTGCCTTATTTTGAAACATTGCATTTGTTTACTTTATGATATTGCAAAATACTATTTTGATCACTACAGCTATGTATTGAAGCACCTTGCTATCCTATACTTTGGAATGCTTTAATACATTGATGACTATTTGGAAAGTATTTGGTGGCACTAAAATATAAATCATTTGTGTCACTGTTTCTTTTCTCTATGATTGATTATAAATATCATGGTGTTTTATGGCACTTTCATTAATTGTATCATGGTCGTGCTCTACTATTGTACTTAACCTTTAACATATCTCCAATGATTATAATGACTTACACATGCTTGTACCTTATGGTTGTTCCATCTTCTTATTATGATTGGTTTTGATATTTAAGGCATGATACATCAATGTCTTCTTATTATATTTATTCCTATTAGGACTTCAAACTGAGTGACATTTCCTTTTCACATGAGCATAGAATTCAAAATTGCCTCTATAGAAGAAATTGTTCATTAATAGTAGATAGATGTGTTTTTCCCTATGATCTCATGATAATGACCATATTCAATAACTCTATAACATGATGGTTGTTCCTTTTAAGAGAGATGGTTGTTCCATTTCTCTAAAAACTACACTTTGTTGTCCTTTTGACATGATAGCATTATATGTCAGAAACTTTGAGGTTCTCTTACCTTTTGTATGTCATGGCTTCACCTCTATGTAGCTAAATCTCACTCTGAAAATGATCTTCTTTCAGGAAACAATGAAAATCCTCTATGGGTTCATACTTATTGTGACTTCCCATGGCACACTATAATTGCTTGTACACTTCTATTTTTCCAATTCTTTTAAATTGTCACTGTCTTTGAAAATTAATGCCATATGTTGCTTACATTTGATTCAATTTCCATATTAATTACTCACTTTAGTTGTATTAGAAACTTTTTCCTTAAGCATGTGTGATGCAAACCTAGATATAGATGGGCATTAATGCATTAATTCTCAATTGAATGCCTTAATGAAGCTCCCATAGAAAGGCCATCTGGAAGCTTTAGAGGAAATAATTTGTACTAGGTATGGAATCACCTCCACTACAATGCCAAATTCTAATGTGTTATTATTTTCAATTGCAAGTTTCTTTTGCAAAAATATATTGTATATCTTTATAGACTAGACAATGTGACTGTACAACTCTAGAATATATTCTTTATAATCTCTAATTCAGTAGTCTAGTGAGGAGATTTGTGTAACTCCCAAAATAATAATAACTCCCAAAATACTTATCCTTTTGAATATTTCGTGGTCTAGTGAGCATGATTTGTGTGTGTATTTGTAAATCTTGTATAATCTTATAATATATATATTTTTTATTATATACAAGATACTACTAATGTTTGTATGTTTACATTTTGTATATTTATAGCCTATGAAGAAAGTCCACACCTGGCAATATGAACCTAGAACAAACTAATGAGGCACTTGCTAGATTGTGGTCTCAATTCCAAAGAAAGATGTTGAAAAATGTTATTGTCCTTGCAAAAAGTGTAAGGGATTAAAGAATCAAAGAATTCTAATAAGAAAACCCCAGAGCCATTGTAGGAAATATGGTCACATTGAAGGGGGGCACCATTTTCATTGATTGGTGAATGTGGATTTCCAATTAGAGGAACATGGAGGTGTGAATATCCAAGCTGACGATAACGCTCCCATGGAAGAAGATGATCCTGTGGTAGAGAACACAATTGAAGACAATGGTATTGGCGTAGCTGATAATGTGCCAAAGGACATGATTGAAGAAGATGGTATTGGCGTAGCTGATCAAGATGATCATGATGATGGTACTAGTGCATCTGATAATGATGATGAAGATGGTCTTGATATAACTATAATTGAGAAGGCATACGAGCCCCTATACCAAGGCTCCCAAACAAATCTTCTCTCCACTATAATGTTGAACTGGTGAACTTCAAGGTTATGAATGGTTTATCTAATGTAGCAATGTCACGTATGCTAAGGTATGCCATTTTTGTCATCTTCAATGTTAGCATACCATTACGATTCATTATATTAACAATTCATATTTGTTGTTGTAGGTTGATAGGTGAGTTTTTCTTACCACCATCAAACATTTTTCCTCGTTCATACTGATAATTATCTACCATTATGAATCAATTGGAATGCAATATCAGACAATACATGGATGTCCCAATGATCACATTTTATATCATAAACAACATGAATTTGCAATAGAATGCCCTGTTTGTCATACTAGTAGATATTGGTCAGATCAAATAACAAAAAAGGTGCCTCACAAGAGTCTTCGGTACATTCCCCTTATTCCACGTCTTCAATGATTATTCAGGTGCACTAGCTTGGCACAATTTATGGATTACCATGCACGCAATAGAAGTCAAGATGACATTATGAAAATGCCTGCGGATGGTTCTATATTTAAAGACATAGAAACAACATGGCCACACTTTAAAGAAGAGCCTCATAATCTCAAGATTTTAGTGGCAGCGGACGGTGTCAATCCATTTGGAGATATGAGATCTACTTACTCAGTGTGGCCTATTTTTGTTATTAACAATAACATTCCTCCTTGGATGTCCATAAAGAGGGAGCACATAATAACATTGTCAATAATTGTACCAAGTATATTTTCATTTAATAGTTATGTAAATTAATTTATAAACACCGCATCAAGATGGTCATAATAATTATGTAATGTTTTTGTTCATTCAACTAGGTAAGTACCAAGTTAAATATATGAATGTGTATATTGAGCCCATTATTGACGAGTTGTTGATTTTATGGAATGGGATCACTATGTGTGACATCTCTAGACCAATAAGACATAGAAAATTTCAATTCCATGCAATGCTTGTATGGACAATACATGATGCCCCTGGCCTAACTCATTTTTGTGGTATGTTATATATTCATGTTAAGGTCACACATTTTTGGTATGTTATAGTGCTTACAAATTATTGTTGTATGTTTAATTTTCACATGATAATTGTACATGATCCAATTATATGATATCTTTTAGGTCTTCAAACAAAGGGTAAATTTTCATGTCCAGTTTGTGGTCTGAAGATGAAATCTCATCATTCAAGAAGTTTAGGAAAGTAGGTGTTCGATGATTTAGGCACTTTCTCCACAATAATCATAAGTATCAAACTATCAAAAAACATCTTTTTAATGGGGAAGAAGAGATGACATCAAGGCCACAAAGAATGACACATCATCTATGGAAGTTGGAATATGATAGACTAAATCACCGAGGTAATGTCATTCCATCTGATGATTTTTGTCATGATGATGGTGATGATGATGATGATGATGATAGTAGTCATGATGATGATGATGATGATGATGATAGTCATGATGATGACATGGATGAGGAGGATGATGAATAACATGATCAATGAAGTGTATGTCAAGGTATGATCAATGCCACGTATGAGGTATTGATTTATTCATAGAAATTTGAATTAAGTTATTATGTGTTGAACTATATAGTCATGGAGTATATTTTGCATCATGTAAATTTTATCTTCTATGTAATTTGTAGCGTACATATCATGTAATTTTTGGCTAACTTAAGATAAATGATTTACATATGCAGGAAATTTAACACCTTTGACATGGATCGACGTGTATAATTTATTATTTGGTTTCCTTCTCTTTAGTCAAAAAAATATATAGATCCTACTATGTCTCTCATTTGATGGATTACACATATCACAAAATAGGTATTTGTCTGATCTGTCTTCCTCAAGTGAGGAAAATGTGGGAATAGAAGACAAAAGTGAGACATCTAGTAGGTCTAAAATAGGGAGATCAACCAGAGGTCAAAAGATTAGAAGAAAATTTGATAAACAAATGCAATTTTTCCTTGCTAATGGGGGGTCATGTTTTTATGATAATGAGATCAAAGGTGACATGAAGGTTCCCTTAAGGTACACACATCTTCAGAAAGAATGGGTACCCAAGGAACTACCTCCAGTTAATACTAATTTTTCTGTTAACAAAAGGATATATCACATAGCTCCATCTTCATTACATGGTTTGGGCTTATTTTCCATGGATGGAATAAAGGTCAGTTATAATCAAGTTGTTGAATTGATGGAGTATGTAGGACCTTGTTACAATTACAAGAATTGGATGCAGATTGTGCAATATAAAAAAAGTATGCGTAGGTATGCATTGTCAGCAAATTATATACAATGCAAAGTATATGATCAAACTAAAAGCTTCACTATGTATATTGATGGAAGGCCAAAAGCAACAGGGAATATTGTAGGTTTTATAAATATTTCTCGACCTATGTCAACTAATAAGCAGTCAAATTGTATATTCGAGGCATGCAAGGGAAATCATGTATTTGTACGTGTGCTAAAATCAATAAGTGCAGGGGAAGAGCTTCTGATCGATTACAATTTGAATCGTGTAGATACAAAAAAATTCCCTATCATGGGAATGGTAAGTATAACATTTAAACCAATTGCCTCCAATTAATATTGACTCCAATCGCTTTTGATTGCTAAGAATTACGAATCTTTATCACAAGGCAACATGGATATTCCGCCTCAAGATACAGGCAAAGATGTTCCTCACAACACACTTTCTTTAGCAAAGGTAAACCTTAATTAGTGTAATTCTACAAATTATATAGAAACAAATGTCATATTATTATGTTCTTTTCTTTATGGCTTTGGAGTTATTTTGATAGAATTTTACTGATATTGATGTCACAACTTGATACTTATTGATAGAGAAAAGCAAAAGGGGCAACAGATCTATTTGGATCTGAAGTTGACGTGGCATTTAGAGATGATGTAGAATCTAAATCTAACCATGTATTCATGGCTAATCAAATAAAAACCAAATATGGTAATGAAATTCTTAACCTTCTAATGGAAGCAAACGAAACCGAGGAGTCAAAGGAACTTGAAGAAGAATTGACATGTAGAGTCAATTCTATTGATGTAAGTAGTAATTAATCTTAAGCAATAATTAAAGTTCAATAGATGTTTATGTTTTATACCATTTTATGGATCATGATCTAAAATATGATGTGTTCTTCTTACATAATTTTTTGACACGTGTGAAACGTCGTCAACATGGTGAGGGTTGTAGCATTGCATAGCCTTCATGTAAATAATCCTTAAACCTTTAACCATTGATTTAACCTTTGTATGCATTATTGACTCAACTTATGTTTGGGATGCTTATAGTACCCCATTTAATCTTTATCCATTGGAAATGTTTTTGCTAACAATGTATTCTATGACTCATGATGAAGTGCAGACACCTCCTTCGGTTAACATTCCACATTCGACAACTGCATTATCCGCAACAAGGTGCTTGCATACATCTTCCTTTGTACCATCTACAAGTGGTAAAACCTTATTTTTCTATATTTTGTTATGTGCTAATCATGAATTAATTATTTTTCTTGTGTGAATTTTATACACTGTATGGACCTATTTTGTGAACTAATAGATACACCTACACCTAGTACAAGAATAGATCAGACCAGTACTAGTGAAGATCAACCATTTCCTAGATCAACCTGTGTTACTAGTTGTATCATCTTAAAATGGAAGCACTTCCATGATAAGAGTGTTTATCCCTCCAAGTAAGTGGTCTGGGGTCATGTTAAGAACCTTGATTGGGTCTTTTCATGTATTTGGCTTTCTCCCCACTTTCCACTTCTTTGCTGCTTCATTCTAGGTGAAATTAGGGTTAGGATCTCAAGGATTCTCCTTAATTTCCCTCTTCTCTACCTCTATTTTCTAGGTAGGACTTTGAAATAAGCCCTCCTGGCCTTCATCATAGTTATCATAGGATTTTATGCCCATCCCTAGCATTCTGTCCTTTTCTGCTATCATTTCTAGGTATCTCGGCATCCCCCAGACATTCTGTCATGATTCTGGCTGGATCTAGGCCCAGGGTCAGAATCGAGGTTGATCTTGACCAGGTCAGGATCGAGCTTGAACCTGACTAGGTCAGGATCAAGCTCGATCTTGACTAGGTTAGTCCCAACCTTAATTTTTCCCCCCTCTTTCAAATTTCCAGATTCCTTGATTTTCGGGTATCGGGCTTTCGGGATATTTGTTTTCCCACCTCCAAGTCGGCCATTTCAGGTTTTAGAATGGTAAACCCTTAAATCTCATTTAATCTAGGTACATTTTCTAAAGGTTAGGACCTAATTGGATTTAATTCTCCAAGGTTGCCCCTCTAGAGGATTGTGCCCTAGTTCGCTATAAAAGGAGGCTTTCCTCTCTCATTTTCTTAATCAAGTTTCCAAAATAAAACATCTATGCTCAAGTAATCCACATCCACTTTTCAAAATCAAGAATCAAGTTTTGGAGATCAAGCATCTACTCTCATCAAGCAAGACTTCAAGCATTCATCCATCAAGGAGATCCATTGTTAGCCATTGAAGGATTCAATCTCTTTGGAGCCCCCTTGAAGATCCATCCTTCTACATTCATCCAAGCCTCCTCATATGCAAAGATCAAGTTAAGATTGGTGTTGAAGATCAAATGCCATTGATTTGAGACATCCTACCTTCATTCTACATCCATTGGAGCACCCAATTTGAGGATTCAAATCCTCTACAAGGACTTCAACATAAGTGAGGTGAATTGTTTCAATTGCTTTGTTTATGCACACTACATTTCAATTCAATTTCAAGGTTAATTCCTAAATTGCGGTTTGACCAAGGCAAACCCCCCATACAAACAAAACCCCCATTTTCTTGCAGGTACAGGTGTGGGATTTCAAATTTGACAGTGAATTTGGATACCCTTTTCGGCGAACTTCTGAGATCTACGAACAAAATCAAAATTGACCTTCAAATAAAGAATCTAGCCTTTGACCTTTTATGAGGGTCAAAGTCGACCTGAGCTCATCTTGGAAAAAGATTTCTGGGTTTTCTCCGTCTCGACATTTCCAGTCCAAAATAGGTTACAGAATTGCCCAGAAGTACACACAGACATCAGAAATTGGCATTTTAAAGATCTTCCCTAATTCGATGTTAGTATTTGTACTTCAATTATTTCAATTTCTAAACACTTAAATTAAACCCTAGGGAAATATAGGGTTTCTCTCTCTCTTTCACATTCTTCATAGATTGATTCGATTGCGCATTAGCCTTTGTGGTTGATCAAATTGGATCTCTCCTTGGGGAATTTGGATTTAAGAGTAGATCTCACATTTCCCCCATACACATACATCCAATTACACATTTAAATAGGTGTGATTCCATTTTACATCTATTCATTTTGGTGAACCCGACTAGCTTACTCTCTTTCTTTTTGGTGTTAGATTTTCCTTTGTCTTGTTAGAATTAGATTTCTCTTTAAATCTTCTATGCTAATTAGATTTCAAAAATACAAAAATATGCATGCTTTATGTGTTGTTAGTTTAGTTCATTTGCATTGCATTGGTTTATGAGCTTTACTATTACTAGTCCTACTTATAACATTCCGGTTAGAAGAAGTCATAGACTCATGGGTACCTTTGTTCCTCAATCTTCCTCTCCTTTCCTTAGGGTCCCAGATGATAACTTGATTCTTCATGATTCCAATCCTACTATGGAGCAAAACTCTTCTCACTCATCTCATGATGAGGATGATGCTTTAAGAGTTCTTCTTGAAAAAGTTCAAAAAATTTCAACTAAACTTGATAAAATGGGTAATTGGCTTATTCAAGAGAACCATAATCAAGATTCCATTCAAGCTATAGAGGCTCTTAAGAAAGTTCTTCATGATAATGATCAAGGTGTTAACCTCTTGCGTGGTATTACTCACCTTGTGCATTCGAATGTTAAACCTTTATCTCAAGAAGCTCAAGATTTAGGGTGGATTCCTCCTAGCACTAGTGTTGAACCTCCTTCTAATCCTTTACCTAGTATTCCTACCTATACTCTTTCTTTGGTGACTATGACGGTTCCCTCTATTCTTATGAGTGTTCCTCCTATGTCCCTTCCTACATCACAACCTTCATATCGTAATGTTCCTTTTACTTATTCCAACCCATTTCCAACTATAGTTCCTAGTGTTCCTCTAGTTGTGTCTTCTATTCCTGTAGCTTCTTACACTTTACCTAGTGCATCTAATGTTGCTACTCCTCCTATTTCCTCTAATGATTCAACAATCATCAGTTTAGCTCAAACTGTGTCATCCTTACAACAACAACTTGCTTCCTTAACTCAAAACAAGTTTAGTATCCCTACATGTGACATGGGAAGTCCTTTGTCTTTGAATATTATTCATACTCCTATTCCTCAGCAAGGTGAGATGCCTCATCTTGAGAATTATAATGGAAAAGGAGATCATGTTCATCATGTTAAAACATTCCAAATCCTTTGTAGTGATTATGCTCATGACCATCAGATTTTAGCTAAACTATTTGCTAGAACCTTCCATGACAAGGCCTTACAATGGTATTGTTCCTTGCCTCCTTATTCCATTGATTCCTTTCCAAAACATGCTAATGCCTTTATTCAACAATTTCAAAACAGCATTGGCCCGCAAGTGTCTTTCACTGATTTGATGCATTGTAAACAAAGTGCTAAAGAAAAAATGTTTGAATTTATTGGTAGATTTAAGCATTTGCATGCTCAGATTTCCTATCCTGTTCTTGATATTGATATTCAACATATGTTTATTTCAAATTTTCAAAAGGATATTAGAGATAAGATTCTTCTTACTGAATTTACCTCTTTTCAACAACTTTGTACAGCGCTTCATCATTATCAATTACAAGTGAGTCAATTTGAGAGCAACACTCCAATGGCTCATGTTCCAGTTCATAAGAGTGATGCTGCTCCTAATCCCAACAAATTTCAAAAATTTAACAACTATGTCAAGATAAACAAACAAGCAAATGCAGTTGCTTATCAAGTTGCTGTTGCATCTCACAATGCCACTTCTGCATCCATTTCTTTTTGATTAAATCATACATTTAATCCTCTTTCTGAACCTTTACATGCTATTATGAATAGGTTGTTATCTACTAATATGATTACTTTACCTCCTATTCGACCTCTTTTACCTGTTACGATTACTTCTAAATCTTTTGATCAAAATAATTTTTGTCAATATCATCATCAAAATGGTCATGATACTGAGAAGTTTTATTCTTTAAAACATAAGGTTCAAGGCTTAATTGACTCTAATGCCTTATCTGTCGATAATCTTGATGGTAGTGAGAAAAAATCTGTCTCTCCTCCTAATCAAAACCTTCAAATCTATATGAATCCTTTACCTACGCATGCTACTAATACCATTGCTCATCCATCTGCTATGGAAATCACGTACGATTCTAAGATGGATGATCTCAATCATGTTGTTAATCAAGTGGAGCATGTTGGTCAAATTGTATCTCCATGTCAATCTCAACCTCAACCTCAATCTCAACCAAAACCTAAGCCTAAACTAAAAACTCAATCAAAACCTCGACAATAACCTAAGAATAAAAGACCTCAGGAACTTTTGATTACCTTTGATGACTCTGAGACTATTAAAGCTCCTGATGGTTCCCTTTACATTGCTACTAGGATTTCTCAGATACCTACTCATCGTTGTCTTGTTGATCCTACATCCTTAGTCAATGTTATTACTGAGGAAAATATTTTTATGACAAGCTTACAATGTGATTCTTATGATACATCGGATGTGTGGATTCAAACTTGTAATGATTTTCTTTATCCAACATTTGGTTCTATTACTTTACCGGTTGAACTTTGTGGAAAAATTGTGAACACTACCTTTGTTGTGGTTCCTACTTCCGATCAATTTCAAATTAAGCTAGGTTTTCCTTGGTTGAATGCCATGCATGTTGTTTCTTCACCTATCCATAAGTGTCTTAAGTTCATTCATGATGAATAAGTGAAGCCAATTAATCATAGTTTATATCAACCTTCTAGGCCTAGAGATTGTGCTGCTCTTGATTTCTTTTGGCCTTCATTACCTAATTTATGTCCTCCTCGACTTGATAATCTTTTTCATTCATATCAAGCCTATAAAAATTGTAAGATTCTTGAATTAAGCATGCCTCCTATGGATCTTAATCATGGTCTTTTACCTACACCTTCTATACCTCCTTTAACTATGACTTCTAGTTCTATTAATCAAGCTCAACCTATCAAAGATCCTATGGTTGTTCATCCTATTGTTGATAATCCTATTGATCTTCCTAAAGAACCTGTGAAGGATCCTATGATTGTTCCTCCTAGTTCTCAACCTATTTCAAATAAATCAAAACGTAATCGATCTGCTAATGAAGATCGTAAAAAGCACCATGCTCATGCTAAAGCTCGTAATTCTATTCTTTAAAGATCTTTACCTTCTTCATATAAACCTATGCATGATGTGTTAGAAGAAGTTGTTACTAATAATGATGCTAATATGCATGATTATGATGATTCTATTCATATCTTAGATCCTATTTTGATTAATTTGGATGAAGAAGATACTCTTGATGATACTGATGATGTTAATGATGAATATGAGACTATTGACATTGACATTGATTTACCTAATATGCTTTCATCACAATTAACTCTTACACCTAGTGTCAAACATTGTGATTCTCAAGAGGATCCTTGTTTGGAACTGGCTATCATTCCTACTGTGTTGGCTATAGTCCCTCTTGCGAGTTACCCACCTTCCCTAAATGATATACAACAAGATGGGGAGAGTAGGCGGCATGCTTGATCGACTTATCCTTCGTGGTAGCTTTGTTGTGTGTTTGTCTGTTGTACTGTGCTTCTCCTGTAATGTGTTTACTAAATTTTGTTAGATTCTTTCATACAATCCTTGATTACTCAGTTGGTACAAGGTGATAAAGGAATCAAAGTTGTTGTTCAAATTCTTCTATATGTATCTCTATTCTTCTATGCATTATTCAATGTATGTTTTAATTGTGCTATTGTTCATAAATTTTTCCTTGTGTAATCTACTTGGATTCAAGATATGGTAGCACTAATTATTTTTGGTGTCCATGTCATGGTTTGAAAAGATTCTCCTTCGTATATCTTATGTGATCTTTCCTCCTTTGTGATCGTAGTTCTACTTTCTTTGGGGAATGATGTCAATTCATTTGCAATAATATCATATATATATTATCTTATGATCATACTGACCCCATGGTAGGTAGATCCCTTATGTGTTCTCTATATGTTTCTATGATATTTCCCTTGATATGTCTTTGTTTGGGGGCATCTCAACATGGAAACGCAATTAGTGGAGTTGTTTATGTTTCCATTAAAGCCATTGCTCCTGTTAAAGTGTTAGCAATGACTTTAACATGGGGGCATACGCTCTACTCACCTATTGCACACACACACTTCTTTTTGATATGCACATATTTTTCAAGATACTTTTCTCCCTTTTTGGATTAGTAACTAATTCTTAAAGCATGGATTTATATTTTAGGATCTCTTGATCCCTCCAGTTTCAAATATACATACATTTTGATCCCTTAAGGTCGAAGGTGTCCTTAAGACTGGATCTCTTTATTGTTTTTGGTTTTATTCTTATGGAATAGAATATTACTAAGGGTAAATCCTTGATGGGTTGACTAGTGAGTAGCAACATTCACTAGGTGGTTCAATTCCATCTTTCTAGTTGCACCATTTCCTTGTGTGGTTGACAATGGGACATAAGTTCTCATTGGGTGAGGTAATCAAACCCTTTCTTTCTGTAAGAATTTTGATATCACTCTAATACAATGTAATAATTTTGATATCACTCTGATATCATGTAAAAATTTGCCTAAGGCAAAGAACAAATGCCAAGATCTAGAAGCTCAAGAGATAGCACAAAAGAGACAAATATGATATGATCAAATGATCAAATAATGAATAATAGATTGATTAATTGAATTGATTTACAATGTAGGAATGCCTCAATATGTAGGCAATCCAAGATAACTAGAAGTTATGCAAGTGATAAGATATCAACTAGACATGGTCAAATCACATGTCCACCAAAGGTGGATCATCCTCCATTGTACATCAAAGTATGAGAAACATGTGTAACAATAAGAGGATGATAATGTGATAAGAGCACTAAAGGTGGATCTCACACACAACGAGGTATGTGATGACAACTATCACACCTAAAGTGGAAATTCTCCTAACCATGTGCTAAAATGAAATGAAAACTCCTAGGTGTCACAATGATAACTAATATGCAAATGCTTATCCTAAGTAAACTTAAGTAAAGTGTAATTAGTAAATATTTAATTACACCAACACCCCCCCTTAAGTGCAACTTAGAGGAATACACTTAAACTCACAATGCAAGATGGGTCCCGACTACTAGGTCATGTTAGGTACCCATGTACAAAATGAAAGAACAATGCAATCTCTCATAAAGTGGAGAAAGAGGGAAAACCTCATGGGAAAAACCCTCCCCCCAAAAAAGAGATGAATACAAGATGCATGCATGGATGGAGTAATCAAGACCCCCCAATTATGACATACATCATGCATATACAATAAAAAATACCCCCAAAGGAAGGAAACAAGGAGACATGATATCCCCCCCATAATGAGTAATCTCCTCCAAGGATGGTAAGTGCTTGAAGACAAAACATAGTCCAATGCCTACAAACAACATTTCTCCTCTTAGGAAAAAGATACACAAAGTATAGATGTAAGAAGGCTTCCCATTGTGGATAGGAAGTAGGAAGGGGAATCTAAATGATGTATGATGTGTCTGAAGTATGCCCAAGTGTCACTATGTCCTTGGTTGATGAAGATGCCACAAACCAATCAGAAGAAAGCCCAATAGAAGAAGGTGACAAACAAGGAACCAATGATAACTAATCCACGTAAGAATTTGGATCAAACTTCAAAGACAAAGATGTCTCCTCAAATGAAGAAGTAGGAAGAGTATAAAGGAAGCCCCCCCTCAATGTAGAGTGTACTCTCATGATAGATGCTCCTGGATCAATGTGGAAACTGCACCAAGAAAATTGAATAATGTTCCTCCCTTTAGGAAGAAACAAGTCCATAGGTGTATCAATGAATCCTCCCCAATCTCTTGGAAGAATCCTCAAAATGTATGATGTCTTAGGAAATTGAATAGGAATCTCCAACACATGAGTATGATCAACCTGAACCATGCAATGTGACATCTCAAGTGATGTTTGAGACTCATGAAAACCAATCTCCAAAGACTCAAATGTCTTCTCTAAAGTTAAAGATACCTCCTCCAACTGTTGTATCAAAGTATCCATAATCATGGCACCCTCGAAAGAATGATCAAGTAGAGAATGAAGATGAGGGTCAACATACTCCCTCAAAACAACTAAAGAAGGATCATCTTCAACAAAGAGAAGATGAATATCATCAGTGAAGTCTCCCAAATCTGAAATGTAGGACTCCACAAACAAACTTGCAATGTCTATCAAGTAGTCATCCAATGGAACCAAGTTTGGAAGACAATGAATATCCTATTGCATTGAATCACCTGAATGCAAGCATCATCAGGAGAAATACTAGATGTGATATCAATAGGAGGAGAAGGAGCTGCAACTGGAGGTTATAGACATTTTGGAAGAGGAGGAATATGTGGATCTCCATACATTTCCCAAAGAATAGTCCAAACATCAGGAATGTTCATTGTTTCATCTTCATAGTCATCAAGGGAATTCATAACATCCATATCCATATTCAAATAGATAACCTTAAGAACTTCTGAGTAAGAATCATGATCGAAAGAAGGACTTTTAGGTCTATACTCATACAAATAGGGAAATAGGTTGTGCTCACTAAGATAAGCAAGAACCAATTCACTACATTGCTTATCGTTTCCTCTTGTCAACTTAATTAAACCATCCATGATGTTCTTCTCACATGAAACAATAAGACCAAAAAAACAATGTACCCCCCAAAATGCAATGAGCCAAAGAACCCCCCAAAATAGATGATTTTGGCACTTTATAGCTAGTGCATGTACAATTTCCACTTGTCAAAATGAACTAAAGTGGACTTCTAATTTTGATTATTACAATAGAAAATGTGAAGCTATAGTACACTCAAACAAATAAGACACAAGATCTCTCAAGGATCTAACAAATTACAAGTGCCAAAAATAAGCCAAAATAGACCAAATTTTGAAAGCACTATGTCTACTCATAATTTTTCCAAACTGATACAAGATCTAGAAAGTAGAAAAAAAATGATGAACTTTAAAAAAAAAATAGCACCTGAAAATGTGTCCATATGAGCCTGAATGAAGCCTCTAAAGTTGTAAAAATCAAGTTTTGTGATTTTCAGAAAATATAAAAAATAGAGATCAGAAATCACCTACACCATTGTGTAGATCATGAAATTCTACCCCAAAACCAAAAAATTGCTCAAAAAAGGGAGTCTAGATGACTGAGATATCGCTAATTGAAAATTGCCACTAAAATTATTATTTTTGAATCGCTGCCGCCGAACCTTGAAAATTCAAATGGCTCTAGATTTGGCTTCAGATGTCCGATTTGGATGAAAAAAAAATTAATTTAGGGGTTTTTGGACCTCCTCAATGTGATGCCAACCTCTGATTTGCACCAGCAAGCTCCAACATTGACCTGCAATAAAAATATATCAAAATAGGCTATACAATGAAACTCCTATGGCTCTAATACCATGTAAGAATTTTGATATCGCTCTAATACCATGTAAAAATTTTGATATCACTCTGATATCATGTAAGAATTTTCCTAAGGAAAAGAACAAATGCCAAGATCTAGAAGCTCAAGAGATAGCACAAGAGAGACAAATATGATATGATCAAATGATCAAATAATGAATAATAGATTGATTGATTGAATTGATTTATAATGTAGGAGTGCCTCAATATATAGGCAATGCAAGATAACTAGAAGTTATGCAAGTGATAAGATATCAATTAGACATGGTGGAATCACATGTCCACCAAAGGTGGATCATCCTCCATTGTACATGAAAGTATGAGAAACATGTGTAACAATAAGAGGATGATAATGTGATAAGAGCACTAAAGGTAGATCTCACACACAACGAGGTATGTGATGACAACTATCACACCTAAAGTGAAAATTCTCCTAACCATGTGCTAAAATGAAATGAAAACTCCTAGGTGTCACAATGACAACTAATATGCAAATGCTTATCCTAAGTAAACTTAAGTAAAGTGTAATTAGTAAATATTTAATTACACCAACACTTTCTCTCTCTAGAGATGTCTCTCTTATTGTAATCTAGGAGTCAATGAAGACTTGAGTCCCTGGGGGCTTAAAGTTTCTCTTTGTCCCTTGGATTATGATAAGATTATCTTTTCATTCTGATCTCCTTTACCAAGAGTTTGCATCGAGTCCATACTCTTGCTAAAGTGGGGGCTTAATGTATCATCTTAAAATAGAAGCAGTTCCATGATAAGAGAATTTATCCCTCCAAGTAAGTGGTCTATGGTCATGTTAAGTGCCTTGATCGGGTCTTTGCATGTATTTGGATTTCTCCCCGCTTTCCACTTCTTTGCTGCTTCATTCTAGGTGAAATTAGAGTTAGGATCTCAAGGATTATCCTTAATTTCCCTCTTCCCAGGCTCTATTTTCTAGGTAGGACTTAGAAATAAGTCCTCTTGGCCTTCATCATAGTCATCATAGGATTTTATTCCTATCCCTAGCATTCTGTCCTTTTTTGCTATCATTTCTAGGTCTCCGAGCATCCCCGGGACCTCCTATCCTGATTCTGGCAGGATCTAGGCCCAGGGTCAGAATCGAGGTTTATCCTAAATAGGTCAAGATTGAGCTCAAACCTAACTAGGTTAGGATCAAGCTCAATCCTGACTAGGTCAGTCCCAACCTTGATTTTTCCCCCCTCTTTCAAATTTCCAGATTACTTGATTTCCAGGTATTGGGCTTTCGGGATATTTGTTTTTCCGCCTCTAGGTTGGCCATTTCAGGTTTTGGAATGGTAAATCCTTAAATTGCATTTAATATAGGTATATTTTCTAAAGGTTAGGACCTAATTAAATTTAATTCTCCAAGGTGGCCCCTCTAGAGGATTGTGCCCTAGTTCGCTATAAAAGGAGGCTTTCCTCTCTCATTTTCTGAATCAAGTTTCCAAAATAAAACATCCATGCTCAAGAAATCCACATCCACTTTTCAAAATCAAGAATCAAGTTTTGGAGATCAAGCATCTACTCTCATCAAGCAAGCTTTCAAACATTCAAGTGTTCAAGCATTCATCCATCAAGGAGATCCATTGTTAGCCATTGAAGGATTCAATCTCTTTGGATCCCCCTTGAAGATCCATCCTTCTACACTCATCCAAGCGTCCTCATATGAAAAGATCAAGTCAAGATTGGTGTTGAAGATCAAATGCAATTGATTTGAGACATCCTACCTTCATTCTACATCCATTGGAGCACCCGATTTGAGGATTCAAATCCTCTATAAGGACTTCAACATAAGTGAGGTGAATTGTTTCAATTGCTTTGTTTATGCACACTACATTTTAATTCAATTTCAAGTTTAATTCCTAAATTGGGGTTTGACCAAGGAAAACCCCCCATACAAACAAAACACCCATTTTCTTGCAGGTACAGGTGTGGGATTTCAGATTTGACGAGAAATTTGGATACCCTTTTCAGTGAACTTCTGAGATTTGTGAACAAAGTCAGTTCGACCTTCAAATAAAGAATCTAGCCTTTGACCTTTTATGAGGGTCAAAGTCGACCTGAGCTCATCTTGGAAAAATATTTTTGGGTTTTCTCTGTCTCGGCATTTCCAATCCAGAATAGGTTGCAAAATTGCCCAAAAGTGCACACAAACATCAGAAATTGGCATTTTTCATATCTACCCTAGTTCGAGGTTAGTATTTGTACTTTAATTATTTCAAGTTCTAAACACTTCAATTCAACCATAGGGAAATATAGGGTTTCTCTCTCTCTTTCACATTCTTCATAGATTGATTTGATTGTGCATTAGCCTTTGTGGTTGATCAAATTGGATCTCTCCTTTGGGAATTTGAATTTAGGAGTAGATCTCACATTTCCCCCATACACATACATTGAATTACACATTTGAATAGGTGTGATTCCATTTTACATCTATTCACTAGTATTGGTTCATTTGTGGGGACATTGTTGATGAACAAGAATAATATGGTTTTGTTAAAAGTACCAAAGCTTCGAGGTGCTCTAAAATTGTTATTATTATAGTGTAATTTTAGTTTACTTATACATAACTCATTTTGGACTAATAATCCCATGTTATTTTTGTAGGAAATGATGTTTTTTATGATCATCTTTTTGAAATGACATTGAAGCTATTTGGGCCTACCATACGTAAAAGGTACGTAGCTTCATAATATTGGTACAATATTTTTCTTATCTTCCATTTATTGTACTATATTAAAGTTATGATATCTAACAATTTTGTTTTTTCAAAAAAGGTGGAATGATCAGGATGCTGATTTAAAAAATCAGCTCAATATTAAATCTTTAGAGGACCTCTTTGGAATTAAAAGTTTTGACACAGAAGTGATTCTTAAAAGAGCAGCCAAACATATAAAGACTATGAGGGACCAATTTAGAAGGGCTCTAAAGGATAACCCAAAGTACGAGCGTCCTCCTATGATTCCATCGATGGAGTGGAATGAAATAATGGAAGATGCAAAAGAGAAAAGGCTAAAGGGTAGTGGAATTCAACCAAAAGATGACAAAAGAAGGTATGTCATGATAGTATTAAGTAGAATGTGATCATGCACTAATTAGTGATCTTTGTAAATATATAATCTAACATGTTTCAAACTTTTCATAGACTGCAAGACACATCAAAAGCCACACAAGCGAGATTAAAAAAGGTTGGCCAACACAAACTTGGCTCTGCTGGCTATATGAAAGTTCACTCTCGACTTGTAAGTAGCAGCATTGGAATTTCATATCAAATTTTTATATATAAGGTTGCAAAGAATTTTTTTTAATCAAATCATACATGTAAAGTGACGATATTAAACAAAAAATACAGGGTACATAATTCAATGTAGAGCCCACAGATGAAGACAAGAGAATAGCCTTGAAAGATGGCTATCTAGTCATGGGTGCACACCTACGCCAAGAATCCCAAAGCCATAACAAAGAATCTACTGCACTAGATGAGACATAGGTAAATTGGTCAAATGAAAAGTAGATCAAATTGAATAGTTAATTTTGAACATAAATTGACTATTTCATGATAACAATGTGCATGAAATTTCACTACAGCCTTCAAATCCTACCACAAAACTTGGGTGTGACAAAGGCCATGATGTGCATTACAATTTTGGAGGTATTAATTTTCTATTGGAAATAAATTACGTAATTATTAATAGAATTTAACATCTTTAATTGTAATTGGCCATGTAACCTTTTTTTGAATATTTTAAAGCATGTTGAGCATGTTGAGGTGGTGGAAGATCAAAATGTTATTGTACATGATGATGTGGCATTGTTAGGTAAAGAAAAATGCATGTTATGTTCTACTGGTTAATGAAATACATGTAATAGTAAAAAAAAGTAAGCAAATATAACCCATTTACTTGCTATTGCAGCAGACCCCCCTTTAGTGCAGCAGCATCGTCCTCCTCGAGACATGAGGAAGCATCATAATTTGAGATCACAACCATAAGAGGAGGAAGATAATATTGATGCTCCTGTCAGCCTTTACCTAAATAAGAAATCTAAGAAAAACCTAAAAAGGTAATGATTTCTTAAATATGCTCTTTGATAAAACTTGTTTGATTAACTTTGTTAGATAATGAAAGAACATTGTTTTAAGTAATTATCTATGAATATTGTGTATTAATATTGAATTATATGTCCTGTTAACAAATATTGTTATGTGTTAATGAATTCTTGATTAGTGTTGTGTATTAATGAATGTTATATCATATTAATGAATGTTATGTGAATGTATTGATTGAATGTATAGTTCATAAATGGATCAATGAAGTGTGTAATTAGATGTTAATGTGAATTTAGATTGGTGTTAGGGGGAGGGGGGCTGAGGCCAGATGAGATTCCAACTTTATGTGGTTGGCCTTGTTAAGTAGAGAATATTAAAGTATTCTTGAAGCCAAGTGAAGCTCAAACTAGTACACCTTCATTATTTAATCAATTTCATTCGTTCTAGGTCTTTGCACACAAGTGAATTTTGAATGTGTCATTGTTAGGCAACTATCAAATAAAAAACTAGAAGAGCCAATAGTCAACTTCTCATTGTCATTGTCTGGCATGATTTGGCTTCATTTTGTGTAAGTATTCTCGTATTGAATGTGTCAACCTCTCTTGGCCTAATGTGGATTATTTCATTGGTTTGTGTTTTTGAGTAGGTGAAGTGTTAAATTAGATATCAATTGGATCTATAAGTAGAATAGATATTCTATAGTTAATATTCTAATACACCCACGTGAATAAATTTACTTGTTGTCCCCTTAGGATTTACTTAAGCAAACAGTCCTTATGTGCTAAAAAATTAGTTGTTTTAGTGCTGCAATTGTAGATGATTATATGCATGAATTCAATGACAAGAACTAAAAATTTAGGCTCTATAATAATGGTTGTCATCCTTATATTACAGGCAAATGAATCCAAGAATGAAGCTTTCAGGAAATATTTGGAGTCAAGTGGCATGCTTGATACCCTCACAAAAGGTCTGTGACAGTTCTTCTTATATGATGAAATGCCGAATCTAGAAAATTAATTTGTGAATTTGCATCTATTTGTGAGGTAATATATTAATATTGGCAATTCCTCTTATATGATGAAATGCCGATTTTAGAAAATTAGTTTGTGAATAATTTCCCCATTTTCCTTGTGTGCAGGAACAGGTGGTGTAGTTTTAGATCCAGATTTCCAGGGTTTTGGAACCAAGGTTTGATCCTCAATTAAAATGTTTGCACAGGTTGTGATGTTGAGATTGCTTAAGATTTTGATGTGTTTTGAAATATTGATGTAGGATGTGAAGCCAAAGGTCCACTAGAAGTAGCCTTGCCTTTGTCTTGTGATGATGTTGTGTTAGTGGCTAGAGTAGGATCAATAGTGGTTGGATCCTTGACAACATTATGATAAAGAAACGCATCATCAAAATCTATAGGGACCATGGCTCTATCTATGAGAAGGTTCATAAATATTTCAATTTTGTTATTTCTAATGGCTTTCTCTACCATCTCTAAGTTGGAAGGGTCTCCAAGGAATTCCATCACACGAGGAGATGTATCAAGTTGATTAACAAATTATTCTTCAGTTTCATTAGTTTTTCTATAGCGCGCACTTCAGTTTCTCCAAATAATATTTTGAAAAAAGGATTTTGATTGTCTGTATTGGTGTTTGGTTGAGTTGTGCTCATATTTCTAGCTTGTGATCGAGTTACAACCATACAAATATCATCTTTGGAAAGATAAAGGATGAAAGGATTTGATGATGAATGAAAGATGGACTTAGGACTAGGAGAAAATGTTTAGGATTTTTTTTTATTATGAGGGTAGGGCCTCAAATTTTATTGGATTTTGATGATGGATTGTGAGGGAAGGGCCCCAAGGTTTGATTGTTTTGATTTTTAGATAATTGGATGAAGTTTTTGGACAACCTTGGTGAAATAAGATCCTATTAATCACAATGATTTCGATGTTGGATGATATCTTTCTTCCACTTGGAGAGACTAATTATCTCAAGTAAATTAGGATATTGGATAATTGAATCAATCACTCAAGACAAACAAATATGCTCAAGTAATGCAAGTCAACCAAGGTTTTTGCTAAAGATGAGGATGTCCATGACACTTTGATAAATATTTCAACCTAAAAATTGATGAAATCTTGATGAAGTAAATTTGATTGATCAAATTTTTCTTGACTATGGTTTGGATGTGGGTCAATCAAGACAACTAGATGTAAATACAATTAAATATTGGCATTCCTAAGTCAAAAGTTGGAAAATTTGGTGATTTTATGAAAGACTCGAAGGATTTATGAAGTGATGAAAAAGGCCTAACTCTGGTTATCGTAAGTTTCTCTTGCATGTGTGATAAAGTTGTGGTTCACTTGATATTTGTGTACCATCTTAAAATGGGCGCACTCTTCATTTAAGACATTTTATCTCCTATCCTTTATCAACTTTTTGGACCATGGATGGATTCGTGCTCAATTGCCTTTTTCTCCTTCTCTATCCCATATTCTCCCTTTTCAACTATGAAGTCTCTGAGACCTAAGGGATGACTCCATGTGGGCCAACCTTGGACCAATTCAAACTATTCCTCTAGGGTTATGAGCCTCAGGTCCAGTGTTGTCTCAGGGATTTAATCTATGAAATTTGGTGACCCTATTGGCTTTCTTTGTTTTCCCACTCGAAAACTAGTATAAAAGCAATCCTAGGCACCTCATTTTGGAGAGGCAAAGCAAGAAGAAGAAAATGATAATACACATACATGATATAAATCTCATGTTTAAGAATTCAAACATTCAGTTCTTCAAAGATTCAAGGATCCTTTATGGGCATATTTCCTCTTCAAGGTCTAGGATATTGTTGGCCATCAAGGGAGGAGATCTACATTGAGGCATTCATCATTTTATTCATTTGATGCACACTTAAATTCATGGCTCCATGAAGTGATTTTGGTAGATCCATAACATTTGTGGAGATTTCCTACATTGCAAGTTCAAGATCAACATACAAACACAACAAAATCCTTATTGATAGGGGTTTCTTCAAGCAAGGTGAATATTTACATTTTTCTTATTTCATTTATACATTACATTTCATTTCAAGGTTGATTCCTCAATCCAAAACCCTTATCCACCCCAACCAAAAAAACTTAGCTTTCTATGTGCAGGAGTGTGATCTTGGAATTGCAGGTATAGATCTAGAAGTTGTAGACAGAGATCTACTAGAAAAATTTGGGTCGACCTTAGTAGAGTGCCTCAAGAACATGGTGACTTGGTCGACCTATTTCAGAACATGGTGACATGGTCGACCTATTCTTGGTAGCTTGATACTTTTAGCATTTTTTGGGTTTTTAGCCGTGATCACAGATCTATAGTCAAAAATTCAACTACAGGTCTAAAACAATAGTTTTTAGATTAGAAAAGAATATTCCGCTTCATACTTCAAGGTGAGTAACTCATTATCTATTTAATATCTTATTTTAGATCTATTTTCACATCTTAATTAGGCTTATTTCTTACATTTAACACCTAGATCTCTATTGCACTTGTTTTTCTAAATCAATTAGTTTAATTTTACAAGTACATTTACACAACCTTAATCAAATCCTACATTGCATGAAATAGGAATTTCTTGCATACTTCCTTAATATAATTTGGATTTAGCATTGACATCCCTTTATCTTCTTGGGTTTTTCTAATCTAACTTAGGTTATATTGAAAGTTACACCTAGAAGCCCCTCTTTCTCTTGTATTTTGAATGTTAGTGTGGAAATGGTTAATTAATGAACACATATCACATAGTTTACATTACTAAGTTCATCAACACCATTTTTCACCTAAACATTTTGGTGAACCCGATGTTTTACAACTATCTTTTGAATTTGGAGTTAGATCCCTCGATCTCCTTTTTTGTTTTCCCATTGGTGAATCCTATTCTGGAGTTAGATTTAGCTATATGTGTGTGGTTAGATCTTTCTTTTTTTTACATTGATAATTGTGTGGTTGGATCTTGAATTATAGTTTCCTTTTTTGATCTCCTCTTTTATGAGCTTTATTACACTAAGTCCAATCTCTAGCATTCCCATTAGGAGAAGCCATAGACTCATGGGCTCTTTTGACCATGATTCCTCTTTCCTTCCTAATACTCATGATGATACTAATATTTTCCCTCAAGATCTCAATCCCATAATGAAGCATAATTCTTCTCATTCCTCCCATGATGAAGATGAAGCCTTAAGAGTTCCTCCTTCCCAAGTTGATAAGCTCTCTCACTATTGGACTACAACTGATTTGGAATCTGATTGAAGAATCTGTGATTGCAAGATCACTGAGGAGTTGCGGATTAGATATGTAATATGATTAAATCAGTATTATGTTGTCATTGATGTCAACTAGCTTAACAACACTTATCTTGTAAGTTACTACACCGAGACATCTAAAGAAAGGTGAAAGAGATGACGAACAAAGAAATCTACATGAGGAAAGATGTACATTATAGATGAGGATAAGGAACACATCAAGTAACTTGCTGATGAGTCTATGACTTGATGATATTAACTTTATTATGTTGCATTCATCTGTGATGAAGTATGGAGCTGAAAGACACAAAGCAGTGTTGTCGGTAAATGAAGCATTCCTAGTATACACTGATGGAGTGTAGTGTATACCAACAACAGTATTAACTGAGATGTGTTCACCGACACTTTTCTTTGTTAACTGAGCGGAATAGAATGAATCAAATGATTAGTTTAACCGATAAGATTGATGAGCTAGCAAGTGAATAACATTGAGGTAACAGATAATGTTTGTTACAAAGATCGACGGTCGAAAAAATTTAGGGAAGATCTAACGGAGTAGATTGAAATGTGTTATTAACACAAGTACTGAGAAAGTTTGAAGTGGAAAAATCTATGAATGAGGTTAAGCAGCAAAATCTGATGGTGGAGAAGAAAATGATTTACTCGTCTATATAAGAGAACATAATTTCTTTATGAAAGATGTCGGAATAAGTAGAAGCTATAGGAGTATTGCATGAACAAGCTTTCATGCATTCTGATCATACTGGTTAGTAAGAACCCAGCTACAGAACAGTTACCGAGCTATAGAGAGTAATTACCGACGAACAGTAAGTTGATGTAGTATTAAATCTAAAGTGAAATATTGATTAGAAGGATTTGTATGGACTGAATATTGATCTGTAATCTGCAATTGAAGTTGTATCAAGGAAGGTCATTTACTGTTACACATTTAACCATTGTATATAGTTTAAATCTCTTAACCGATTGGACTCTAAAAGTCTTATGATGTATCATTCATAGAATGAACATTGTTATCCTGTCAACCCCATAGTGAATGCTGGTTGGATGATAACTTCTAGTCTAAAATCCTCTAACAAGGTCACACCTAACAGTGTGTTTGTAACCTTTAATAGGGTTGGGTCTTAACCGACCAAACTTCAGAAGAGTGAATAATTTTGGGTTGCCGGTCCCAGGTGGTTTTTCCCTTTATAGGGTTTCCATGTTAAATCTCTTGTGTTATGTGTTGATTGTGATATTTGTTTGTTATCATACTTTTCATATTTCATGTTAGATTTGATCGGTAAACTATTATAGTATTAGACTAGTAATCAGTAAAAGCACAGACAGTGAAAGTATTTAGTGTTTATCGATGAGCAGAAATTGAAGAAATAGTTTTGAATTATACATTTTTGTTTTGGGACACTGGATAACTGATTCACCCCCCTCTCAGTTATTCTAACAATTGGTATCAGAGCATTGGTTGCTTGGAACATAGTTTTAAGGACTTAAGCATAAAGGTCTCAAGATGTATAAGAGGGAAGTACTGAAAATGAACAAAGAGAACTTTGCAGTATGGCAAAGCAGAATGAAGCTGCACATATCTGGAATTGGGAACTCAGCACTAGATCTGATGGAGAATGGCTACATACAACTACCCACTGGTCCCTTAACTATTGATCAACTATAGGACAAGCATGAACACAATGTTACTATGATGGAACTTGCTACTACCTGTACTGATGCTGAATTTGAAGATATCAAAACATGCACAACTGCCAAAGGAATGTGGGATAAATTAACACAAACTTATAGTGGAGATTTGAATGTCAAAAGAGCCCGAGCTGAAAGCCTGAGAGGCAGATTTGATGATATGAGAATGAAAGAAGGTGAGAACATTGTCCAATATTCAAATAGACTCAAAGAGGTGGTACATGCTATTAGAGCATCTGATGGAGTGATTGATGATGAAACAATGATAAGCAAGATTCTCATAACTTTGCTACTAGTTTATGCAGTCAGGATTTCTGCAATTGATGAAACAAGAGCTACATCCAACGTTACTCTTGACACTCTGATTGGTAAACTTACAACCTTTGAATTAAACAACTTTGATAATAGTGTTGTTCCTTCTATTGAATCCACTTTCATGTCTTCTTTGAAGATTGGAAAATCTAGCAAAAATAGTAAGAATTGTGATAGTGATGGTGATACCGATTATGAACTTGATGAGCTTGAAGCACTTATGGCCAGAAGATTTCCTAAAGGAAAGGGAAGGTACAGAGGTAAGCTACCTTTAGCATCCTTTAATTGTAAAGAAGTCAGACACATTGTTGCTAGATGTCCTCAGAAGAAAGATGAAGATAGATCCAAAGACCGATCTAAAGGAAGCTATGGGAAAAGAGTCAACAGAGGCTACCAACACTACAACAGAGACAACTGAGATGAAAAAGGAAAAAAGGTATGTTACATAGCTGAAGATATTGAAATTGAATCTAATTCTATTGATGACATAGAAGTTGTATTTGTTGCTATGAAAGATGACTCAGAAGAGGAAGAGAAACATGAAGAGAAAGCACTGAACTCTAAAGTAAGCAGAAATGATACATGGATCATAAACAATGGCTGTACACATCATATGACCGGTGATGTAGAAAAGTTTGATCATCTTGTTGAATATAATTGAGGATCTATGAGAATGGGAAATGATGCGCCATGTATGGTAAGAGGTAAAGGTTCACTGATGATCAATGACAGACTACAATGTGACAATGCATACTGGGTATATGGATTGAATTATAATTTGTTAAGTGTGGCTCAGCTAAATAATTCAGGCCACCGACTAGCTTTTGAGAGCAAAAAGGTGAAGATCTATGCTGATGGAGGAAGACTTGTCGGAATTGGTACACAATCCAAAGGTAATCTATTCTATCTTGATATGGATCAATCTTCTTGTTTGTTAATAAAGGATGAAGATGTTTGGTTGTGGAACAGAAGGTTATGCCATGTGAACTTTGACAACATGATCAAGATTAGTAAAAAGAAAAGAGTTAGAGGATTGCCTAACTTGAAAAAACCCAATCATGCCATGTGCCATGAATGTCAGAGAGGTAAGATGACTAAGTCTAGTTTTAAAAGAAAAGACTATTCAACAAGGAAGATACTTGAGTTGGTTCATAGTGACCTATGTGGTCCTATGAGAACTTAGAGTTGTTCTAGTGATAGATATTTTATTCTTTTTGTTGATGACTATACTAGACTAATGACTGTTATGTTCCTAAAAGAGAAATCTGAAGCTTTCAAAATGTTTAAGTGGTATAAAGCTAAGGTAGAGAAAGAAACTGGAAAGGAAATAAAATGTTTAAGATCTAATAGAGGAGGTGAATTTATCTTTGATGAATTTACTAATTTTTGTAATGAGCATGGAATCAAGAGATAGGTATCTGCACCGAGGACACCTTAGAAAAATGGCATTGTTGAAAGGAGAAATAGGTCTATAATTGATTGTGCTACCTGACATTGATGATACAAAAGAATGTTGCTCAGACATATTGGAGGGAAGCTGTTAGTACAGCTGTGTATGTTCTTAACTGAGTACAACTGAAGGACTCCAACCGAACACCCTATGAACTATGGTTTGGACAAAAACCTACTGTAAGTTATTTTAGAATTTTTGGGAGTAAATACTTTATTTTGAAAGATGAGAGAAATGGAAAATTTGATTCTAAAGGAGATGAAGTAATATTTCTAGGATATTCCACTACAAGTAAAGCATATAAATGTTTGAATAAGGTTACAAATAAGATTTTTGAAAGTACTAATGTTCATGTTGATGAGTTTGATGACAAGTACATAGAGGAAAGTACAAAGGAACTGGAAGACTATGGTAGATTCACTTATATTCAACATCTAGAGTATCTACCGACATCGCAAGCAGTGACAACCGGTTAGCAGGGAAACAATATAGGACAACAGGCATCACAAACTGCTAAACATGAAGAAGCTTCCGAGCAAGAAAATGACCCTGAACAAGATGAACAAGAAAGGAGAAATCAATTCTTGGCTAGTTTTGTTAGGAGACATCATCCTGAAACACAAATAATTGGAGACAGACATGCTGGAATGCAAACTAGAAGCAAAACAAGACAAGGTACATGTTTAATTTGTGAATTTGAACCTAAAACTATGAAAGTTGCATTAGAAAATGAAGAATGGGTTAATGCAATGAAGGAGGAAATAGAGCAAATAGAAAAGAACAAAACTTGGTCCTTAGTACCCCAACCAAAATATAAGAATGTTATCAGTACTAAGTGGATATACAGGAATAAATTGAATGAAAATGGTGAAGTCACAAGAAATAAAGCTAGATTGGTATGCAAGGGATATGCACAGTAAGAAGGCATTGACTATGGTGAAACATTTGCACCTATTGCTAGATTAGGAGTTATAATGCTACTTGTATATGCCACACACAAAAAATTCAAAGTCTATCAAATGGATGTGAAGTCAACATTTTTGAATGGTATACTTGAAGAAGAGGTCTACATTGAACAACCTAAAGGATTTATTGATCTCGAAAATAAAGACATGGTATGTAGATTACATAAAGCCTTATATGGATTAAAGCAAGCACTGAGAGCATGGTATGAAAGACTGCATAGTTATTTGTTAAGTATTGGATTTGTGAGAACAAGTGAAAACAACAATCTATATGTGAAAGGTGATACTGATAATACTATTATCATTGCTGAAATATTTGTTGATGATATTATATTTGGAGGCTCAGATCTTGTCTGCAAGGCATTTGCTGATGAAATGCAAAAGGAATTTGAAATGTCTATGTTCGAAGAGATTAAGTTCTTTCTTGGATTACAAGTGATTCAGCAGAGTGATGGAATATTTATCACACAATATAAATACATAAAGGAAGTACTGAAGACATTTGGCATGGAAGATGCTAAACCTATAGGAACACTGATGGCTACTAGATGCAAATTGACAAAGGAGGATGAAACTACCAAGGTAAATCAAACACTTTACTGATCCATGATTGGTAAGTTAATGTACGTAGTTCATAGTAGACCAGATTTAACACATGTTGTGGGTATAGTTGCAAGTTTTTTTTCTAATCTTAGAGAATCACACATGATAGCTACAAAAAGGATCTTAAGATACTTGAAGAAAAGAGAGAATTATGGATTATGGTATCCTAAGGAAGGGAAGTTTGAACTAAAATTTTACACCAATGCTGATTGGGCTAGAAATGTGGATGACAGAAAAAGCACCACCAGAGGAGCATTTTTCTTTGGTGAAAGAATTGTAACCTGGACAATTAAAAAGCAGGCTTGTATTTCTCAGTCTATAGCTGAAGTAGAGTATGTTGCTGCTACTACTAACTGTTCAAACATTGCATATATCAAACAAGTGTTGGAAGGAATGAATGAGGTAATCACTGACCCAGTGATTATATACTGTGAGAACACTAGTGCTATTAATATTTCAAAGAATCCTGTGATGCACTCTAAGACAAAGCATATATCTATTAAGTATCATTACTTAAGAGAACAAGTGCAAGAGAAGCAAGTAAAGTTAGAATTTGTTACATCCAAAGAACAACTTGTAGATATTTTTACAAAACCCCTACCAAAGGACACATTTGAATACTTGAGGAATAGACTTGGGGTCTGTCCCTTGTCTATTGGTCACTGAGGTGATCTGGTTGTTGCATCAGCCTACTTTTATCAAAATATCATTCACGTTGATGCAGCATAGTTCACACTTTGAATCATGTTCAAGGTTTTGATTAAGTTTGAGAACTTGAACCGATTGGAATATCAATATTTAGAGATACAGAGGAAGGCAGAATTGTTTGTTTATTTGTTTCTTTGGCATTGATGTCAAAGGGAGAGATAAACAATATGAAATGAAAAAGGGAGAGATAAAATGAAAAGGGGAGAGATAAACAAAATATGAAAAGGAACAAGCACCGTTGAGAATTATCTAAGGGAGAGACAATCTGAATGAGACAAAGTACTGAAGATTAGTTATAGAGAACAAAAGCAGAAACATGAGAAATGAAATGATCACAATTGCAGAATGGTAAAGCTGTATTATTTAATGTTAGTTTAGTAACGTAGTGATTAAACATATTAAGTCTATTCAACTTATAGCATTTTTTCACAAAGTTGTAGAATGTATGTTTGGTATGTGTGTGGTACATTCCATATTACTTGAGTTGGCATCAATGCCAAAGGGAGAGATTGTTGGACTACAACTGATTTGGAATCTGATTGAAGAATCTATGATTGCAAGATCACTGAGGAGTTGCAGATTAGATATGTAATATGATTAAATCAGTATTATGTTGTCATTGATGTCAACTAGCTTGACAACACTTATCTTGTAAGCTACTACACCAAGACATCTGAAGAAAGGTGAAAGAGATGACAAATAGAGAAATCTACATGAGGAAAGATGTACATGATAGATGAGGATAAGGAACACATTGAGTAACTTGTTGATGAGTCTATGACTTGATGATATTGACTTTATTATGTTGCATTCATCTATGATGAAGTATGGAGCTGAAAGACACAAAGTAGTGTTGTCAATAAATGAAGCATTTCTAGTATACACCGATGGAGTGTAGTGTATACCGATCGTAGTATTAACCGAGCTGTGTTCACCGACGCTTTTCTTTGTTAACCGAGTGGAACAAAATGAATCAAATGATTAGTTTAACTGATAAGATTGATGAGCTGGCAAGTGAATAACATTAAGGTAACAAATAATGTTTCTTACAAAGATCGACGGTTGACAAAATTTAGGGAAGATGTAACGGAGTAGATTGAAACGTGTTATTGACACAAGTACCGAGAAAGTTTGAAGTGGTAAAATCTATGAATGAGGTTAAGAGGAAAAATGTGATGGTGGAGAAGAAAATTATTTACTTGTCTATATAAGAGAACATAATTTCTTTATGAAAGATGCTGGAAGAAGTAGAAGCTCTAGGAGTATTGCGTGAACAAGCTTTCATGCATTCTAATCATACTAGTTAGTAAGAACCGAGCTACATAATAGTTATCAAGCTACAGAGAGAAATTACCGACGGATAGTAAGTTGATATAGTATTGAATCTGAAGTGAAATATTGATCAGAAGGATTTGTATGGACTGAATATTGATCTATAATCTGCAATTGAAGTTGTATCAAGGTAGATCATTTACTGTTACACATTTAACCATTGTATATAGTTTAAATCTCTTAACCGAGTGGACTCTAAAATTCTTATGATGTATCATTCATAGAATGAACATTTTTATCCTGTCAACCCCATAGTGAATGCTAGTTGGACGATAACTTCTATTCTAAAATCCTCTAACAAGGTCACACCTGACAGTGTGTTTGTAACCTTTAACAGGGTTGGATCTTAACCGACCTCACTTCAGAAGAGTGAAAAATTTTGGGTTGCCGGTCCCAGGTGGTTTTTCCCTTTACAGGGTTTCCACGTTAAATCTCTTGTGTTATGTGTTGATTGTGATATTTGTTTGTTATCATACTTTGCATATTTCATGTTAGATTTGATCGGTAAACTGTTATAGTATTAGACTGGTAATTGGTAAAAGCACAGATAGTGAAAGTATTTAGTGTTTACTGACGAGTAGAAATTGAAAAAAATAGTTTTGAATTATACATTTTTGTTTTGGGACACTGGATAACTGATTCACCCCCCTCTCAATTATTCTAACACTCACGAGTTTGATAAGTTGGAAAATTGTCTTGTTCAAGAGAACCCAAATCCCAATAGTATTTTCTCTAATGTGGCTATTAGGAAGCTTATTACTCATGATAACAATAAAATATCCATTTTGTGTGGTATCTCACATCTTATTAATACTCATGCTAATCCTTTGACAGAATGTGCTCAAGAGTTAGGATACACTCCTCCTTCCATAACTGTTGAACCTTCTATGATGATTTATACTACCATTCCTAGTATTCCTACTTATGTGCCACCTCTTGTGACAACTTCTACACAAGTTTCCACTCCTTTAATTGTTGGTCTTCCTAATTCTTTACTTCCCTTGAGTTTTCCTCCTACCTCCATACCTTCTTCATTACCCTCATACAATATTGTCCCTTTCACATATTCCAATCCTCTTTCCATTCCTTCTAACCCTCCATCAACATCCTTGCATTTTCCTTCGGCTTCCTACAACTTTCCTAGTATATCCAATATTTTTATGCCTACTATTGGGTCTTCTAATCCCATTAGTATCTTAGTTCAAACTATCATTACTTTACAACAACAAGTAGCTCAATTCACTCAATCCAAGTACAACATCCCTACATGTGATATTGCCAATCCCCTTTCCTTAGATATCCTTCATGTTGTTATCCCACAACATATGGAGATACCTTGTTCTGAGACTTATAATGGTAAGGGTGATCCTATGATTCATGTTAGGACTTTACAAATTATATGTAGTTATTTTTCTCATGACTTTGGGCTCATGGGTAAGTTGTTCACATGTAATTTTAGGGATAAAGCTTTGCAATGATATTTTTCTTTACCTCCTTGCTATATTAATTCCTTTCAAATGCTTGCTAATGCCTTCATTCAACAATTTCAAAATAATATTGGTCCTCAAATTTCTTTGACTGATTTAATGCACTGTAAGCAAAATGTTAAAGAAAAAGTTAGTGACTTTATTGGTAGATTTAAACATTTGTATGCTCAATTTTCTTATCATGTGCCTGATCATGATATTCAATGTATTTTTATTTCTAATTTTCAAAAGGACATTAGAGATAAGATTCACCTTACTGATTATACTTCCTTTTCACATCTTTGTGCAGTGCTTCACCACTATCATTTACAAGTGAGTCATCTTGAGAGCTCTACTCCAATGTCTCATGTTACTGTGGATAAGAGTGATGTCATCGTTAATCAAAATAAGTTCTCTAAGCCTAAAAACTACATAAAGATGTTGGCATAATGGTCAACACTCCCCTCAGGATTTGTGACATGGTTTAACAGCCTCCTGTGTCATCTATAAGTCTAGTGGTTATATCAGGCATTAAAAGGTTGATCTTTTGGTGCAACGACAACCGCTACTTGTAACAAGTGGTATCAGAGCTTGGTCATAGGTTCGAATCCCCATGGGTAATGCTAAGGGGGAGATTGTTGGCATAATGGTCAGCACTCCCCTCGGGATTCATGACATGGTTTAACAACCTCCTCTGTCTTCTATAAGTCTAGTGGTTGTATTGGGCATTAAAAGGTCAATCTTTTGGTGCAACGGAAACCGCTACTTGTAACAAAAGATTCACAAGTCAACAAACACAGTTGATGATCAAGTGGATGCTACATCCAAAGGTATGACTACTTTTTCCTCTATGTATCATCGTAATTGTAAGTATATTGATTTATCTGAACCTTTAAATATGGTGATGACAAAGTTGATCAATGATAACATTCTTAAACTTCCTCCTATCCATCCTATTGACACTAGAAAAACAATGCCTAAGTCATTTGATCAAAATGATTTTTGTCAATACCATCGTCAACCTAGTCATGATACTCAAAGTTATGCTTTGAAGAATGTTATTTAAGACCTTATTGATTCCAATGCTATATCTATTGATGCTGAGGTTAATAGTAGGATTAAGTTGTAGCACCTCCTAACCAAAATTTGTAAATTTACACCAACCCTTTACCTTCACATTCAACAAATATCATTAATCAACATTCTTCTCCAGATACCAACATTAGTTATGATGATATAAGGTAGAAGAAGCTAATCATGTGGTTAATCATGTTGAGTGGAGCAATTCAGGTCAAGGACAACTTTCAGTGGGGGTCAAGATTGTACCCTGGGGTAAGATCTTACCCCAATCCTGAGGTCAAGGTCGACCTTGCTCAAAAAAGAAAAATATTTCTGGGTTTTGTAGATCTCGTAGTTTCAGTAGAACATTGTGGAAATCAACAGTTTGTGAGACAGTTTGATAGGGTTTCCAATAGGTTCTTTTTCAGAGGTGAGTACTTTTATTTCTTCATTTCAATACTTATATTCCCAGATTTTCATTCCATCGCCTTAGAACTCATATGTGTATATAAAATATGGGTTTAGGGTCTCTTTCATATGCATTATTCTAAACCCTATTTGAACCGTATTTTATACATTACATTTTGGTGAGCCCGTGATAGACAACTCTTTCATTTTGGTGTTAGATTTGCATCTTGTGTTAGATCTTACATCCTTATAAAAATAGATTTCTTTTATGCTCTTGCATTTATATTTCAAAAATTCAAAAAAATTGCAATTTTTTTTTTAAATACAAAAATATTAACATTTTTCATGCTTTTAGTGTTACTTTGTGTTCAACATGTATGATTTTTGTTTTGAATACTTTGATGAGGCTTTTATTACAAACAGGGATAGATCCCTTAATGAGGTACATGTAAGTGAGGATGAAAATTGTTTGAATGAGATCTCCATTGATCCTATTCCTATTTCATCTTCCTCTACAACCTCTTCAATTGACATTTACCATAGGGTGTGTGCATGGTTACCCTCATGCTCCACTATTTACAACATTGATGTACCTAGAATATTATATCTTAAAAATTCTATTCAAGCTATAGAGGCCTTTAAGAAAGTTCTTCATGATAGTGATCAAGGTGTTAATCTCATGTGTTGTATCACTCATCTTGTGCATTTAAATGTCAAACCTTTAACTCAAGAAGTTCAAGATCTAGATTCACTCCTCTTGTTACTAATGTGGAACCTTCTTCCATTCTTTTACCTAGAATTGTCTTTACCTGTGAGTGTTCCACCAGTGTCTTTACCTACCTCATAGCCTTCTTACCATAGTATTCCTTATACCTATTCCAACCCTCTTCCAATTGTGGTTCCAAGTGTTCCTATGGTTGTGTGTTCCATTCCTCTCAATTCCTACACTTTTCCTAATATTTCTATACCTCCTATTTCTTCTAATGATTCCACAATCATTAGTCTAGCTTAACTTGTGTCCTCTTTACAAAAACAACTTGCATCTTTAACTCAATCCAATTTTAGTATTCCTACATGTGACATGGGTAGTCCTTTATCCTTAGACATTATTCATGCTCCTGCTCCTCAGCAAGCTGATATATCTTATCTTGAGAATTACAATGGTAAGGGAGATCCTGTCACTCATGTTAAAATATTTCAAATCCTTTATAGTGACTATGCTATTATGAGATTGACTAATACTTGCCTTCCTACTTTCAAAACTTTCATTAATAATTTGTGTGACGGACCTATTACTCTTTTGGATTATGTGAAGAATTTGGTAAATGATATACCATTTCCTAACCTTCCTAATCCAAATCCATTTCCTAACCTTCCTAATCCTAATCCTATCTTTCCTAATCCATTTCCTAATCTTCCTAATCCTAGTCCTATCTTTCCTAATCCATTTCCTAATCTTCCTAATTATAATCCTATCCTTCCTAATCTGATTCCTAACATTCCTAATATTCCTAATTCTCCATTTGCTATTGCTAGTCCTTCCCACACTTATGACGAGGTTCAAACTATGATTCATGATGCATATGTGCAAAGATTCTTTAAATTACCTCCCCCTTATTATCCGATCCATACTGATATTAAAGAGAAGAGAAAAGAAACTTCCCTTTTGAGATTTCTTCATAATTTTACCCCTCATTTTGATATAATATAGATCTTTTCTCCTCTTGTCTCTAGACTGGGGGACAAGAGGTATATTTCTCCCAATCTTCCAGAATCCATTATGTTTTTTTCTTTGAGCTTAATTGGTTATTCTTTCTCTCATTTATCTTGATGGTTTTGTATTATGACATCTTTTGCTTCTAATCATCCATTGCTCTCTTCTAGTATTCAAGATATCTTTTCCAAAAACATTTGTTTTGCAAAGGTATCCCTTTCTTTCATCCTTGGGGGGCAAGGTTCTTCCTTCTTTCTCTTTGTCTTGGGATCTGCTTTCCTTAGCTTAGTGGCATTTATTTATCTTGCAACATTATTTCATTATACTGACTGAGGTTTTGGCTATGGATATCATTTTATGTGAGGTTTTTGTCCTAGGTCATCACCTCTTCTTTATTTTGCAAATTATGTTCTTTATAAATAATTTTCCTTGCTTTGGTGTTAGAGTTTTTTCCTTCATTCCAAAGATTTCTCTTCCTCTTGACTGCAGGGGACTAGATGATTGAATCTTTGTTTCCATTTGAAAGAAGATATTTTATCTAAAAGCACTCCTCTATGGTGGGGGTCTTATTGATAAGATCTCTTTCTCTTTGAGGATCCTTTTTCCATGAGTGACATATCCTTTTCACAATTATCCATGCTCTTGGATGTAGGGGTCAATACCCTTCACTAAGAATATAGTGTACAATTTTTGTTAAACAAGATATCCTCTTTCTCTTCCTTATCATGTCTATTAGACAACCACGATAAGGAGGGGGGCATATATAGGGTCTTCCTTGTACTATAGTTTTTCATTTATATGCTAAATCCTCAGAAGTTAACAGACATAAGTTGCTAAATCCTGAAGAGACATGCATTTTTTAAATTTTTAATATGCTAAATCTTCATAAGATAATGCACATAAGCTGCTAAATCCTAAAGAGACACACATTTTCAATTTTCAATATGCTAAATCTTCCAAAGGTAACACATATATGTTGCTAAATCCTGAGGAGACACACAATTTATATTCTATGGTGATACAAGAAGGTGGATCTATGGGTATTCCAAAAGCCATCATATTATGCATTCTAATTGCAAGGCACAATTTTTGGGTGAACTATCAGGTTGGCCACCTGTTGGGCTCTCCCTCCTTGGTGATTCATGGTAAGGTGGGCATCTTACTAGGTGAGGTAATCTCTCTCTCTCTCTCTCTCTCTCTCTCTCTCTCTCTCTCTCTCTCTCTCTCTCTCTCTCTCTCTCTCTCTCTCTCTCATGCTAGTAGAACTAGATCATGAAGCTATGTTATTTATAGTGTTGCTCTTGTCTTTCTTATGTAATTATTTATGATTTTATGATAGCTTTTCCAAACATGATATTAGTATAGGAAAAATTTCTTAGCAAGGTTTCCTTTATTGGTTGATTTGGGTTTGTTTTAGTACTAACCCCTCTTTTTGTGTCTTTTAGTCTTTTTTATTTTTCTTTATTTTTGCACCCTAGTGCACGTATGTTGAGTTAGAATCCTTAGCCTGGGGGCTTGCATCCTTAGCAAAGTGTTATTCTATCTCGTTGCGAATCCACTTGGATCTCTTCTTTCTTCTCCTTTACCAAGATTTTGCATTGAATCCATACTCTTGCTAAAGTGGGGGCTAAATGTATCATCAGAAAATAGAAGCACTTCCATTTAAGACAGGTTTAGCCCTTTGAGTAGGTAGAGTGGGATCATGTCAAATGCCTTAGGCAGGTCCCTAGCTTGAATCTAGCTTTTCTCCTCACTCTCCCCCTTTCTCTACCCTCTTTTTGCACTTTTTTGGCATTCTAGACTGAGATCCTAAGATTTTTGACCTCAGGGTTAAGGTTGACTTTCTAGGTCAAAGTCAACCTCAACTCTGACCTAGGTCAAAGTTGACCTTGACCTTGACCCAAGGTCCAAATTTTAGGATTCCATGATTTCTGGATGTCGGGTTTCAGAAAGATTTGTTTTCTCACTTTCGGGTCAGTTGTTTTAGTCTCCGAAATGGTAAACTCTTAAATTAAATTTAATCTAGGTCCATTTCTAGGGGTATGGGCCCAATGGGAATTTATTTCTCATATGTGGCCCCTCTAGAAGTTTTTTCCCTATATCACTATAAAAGGAAGCCTTCCTCTCTCATTTTCTCCATCTCTCAATCAAGTTTTCATGACATCACTCATGAATCGATTATCAAGAATTCTCAAGAAAATTCAAGCAATCATCCATTCAAGCATTCAAGTTCTCCATTGAAGATTAAGAATTCAAGGATTCAAGCCTTTGAAGGGATTTGGTTCAAGCATTCAAGATTCATCTTTCAAACCCTAGATCTATCCATCATGGTGGTGTGATCTTCCTTCAAGATCATTTGTTCATCTTCAAGATCCATTCATTCTCCTTTCAAGGTGGATTCCAAGCATACAATCATGAAGGTTTTGATTTACATTTATGGTTTTGATTTACATTGTTGAGTCCAAGCTTTCATATCAACATACTTGTTTACATTTCAAATATAATTGTATGTCTATTGAATATCATAGCTTCATTGTTAGATCTACTTCTACTACTCGCTGGCATTCTCTATTTCAATTTCATTATTAAGGTTGATTCCAAACCGGGATTTGACTAAGGCAAACCCCTCATCCCAACAACACAACCCTTTTTCTTACAGGTACACGTGCGGGATGACAAAAATAAGTACAGATTTGGATACCCCTTTTCGTCAAAATTCTGGGATCGACAAACAAAATTTCCATCTGAGAAGTTCAGGTCAAGGATGACTTTCAGTGGGGGTAAAGATTGTACCCTGGGGTAAGAGCTTACCCCGATCTTGAGGTCAAGCTTGACCTTGCTCAAAAAGGAAAAAGATTTATGGGTTATGTAGATCTCGCAATTTCAGTTTGGAAGCACGAAAATCAATAGTTTCTGAGACTGTTTGACAAGGTTTCCAGTAGGTTCTTTTTCAGAGGTGAGTACTTTTATTTCTTTATTTCAATACTTATATTCCCAAATTTACATTTCATCCCCTTAGAATTCATATGTATGTATAAAATATGGGTTTAGGGTCTCTTTCATATGCATTATTCTAAACCCTATTTGAACCATATTTTATACATTATAGTCATCTAATTTAACTTGTATCTTTCTTGCATGTATGCGCCATGCTACACCACGCTAGCAGATTATCTGCAAAAATCTTTTTATTATAATTAAAATCTTCTTGTGGTCCTTTAGGGATGTTATAATATTCTATATATTTGTTTCCACTTAATATTCCTCATTACAGTTTTTGTAAGTCTATTATCATTTTCACATAACATTATCCATAAAAGACTCAACATTAAAAAAATATATAGTAATTAGGATTGTAAAATTGAACCTACACAAAGTAAAATATAGTGAATGTTTATAAAAATAAGATTATTTTTGCACATAGATAGAAATTAGCAAACAAAATTTATATTTAAAATTAATTGGTAGAATAGTAGCTATTTTTATAGACAAAACTTTGGCTAGACATAGAATCACTTCATGCTAATCAATAAAATTGACAAATGTTAGGAGGAATAGATGATATGTCATCAACTAATAATATGTACCAAATTTTCAAAATTATTCTACCTGGCCATAATGACTTTGCAGCTTGTGATTCACCTCCTAAAAGAATGCCCACCTTTTCTAATATACAGTTAGAATGATGAACTGATCACAAAGAACTTTTTTTTGCATGTCTGAATAAATACACCAAACTTTTCAGAGGACTACAATCTTCCTTATTTCATGATAAATGTATTTCTTGAAGTATTTTGTAATCCACACAATAATTCATTATCAAAGTGTGACAATTAGAATAATGTAGCTCACAATGATTGGGACAACTACATTAGAAAAAAATGCATCCGTGAGTGTTCAACCATCCACCCTAACGTGTTCAGTAGTTATTTATCATATGTTCAATGCAGTTAATTGTTTCCACTCTAAAATGGTTACATATTTTAAAAAGTGGGATAGATTACTGTGATACAACCCTACGTGTGCCAATACACTTAGAAAAATATGTGTATATACCACAAAGTTTGAGAAAATTGACCTTGTCTAGCATAAGCCTATCTATTAGGACGTAGATGAGTGTAAAATGTAGAAAATATAGAGAAAAATATGAATGATAGAAAACATATGAATACAGTAAATATTTATTTGTACATTTTATTTTATACATAAAATTTATGAATATTATATAGTCAAGCTAAATAATAACATTTCTAATAGGGTGGATGAAGTGGAAGTAAATAGAAAAAATAAAAAATAAATATATAAACTCAAGAGTTATAACACTTTATTTTCATTAATCAAATCTATAAAACTCCATTCCATCTGCTTGGAATACTTGTACAACATTCTTCTTCCAATCATGATCCACATTAATAAAAAAACATGGTATTTAAACCTTACACAAATGTTTCCTTATATGGAGATCTTTGGATGATTCTAGAAACTACATAATCTTTTCTAGATCTTAGGCCAATTGGTCTCTTGAAAAAAATATTAATTATTTTTATTCCTCTCTCTACCTTTCTAGAATATTTCTCTTTCTTACCAACATTCTAATTATCTTATTGTTAGTCATTGAGGCCCTAAATTTTGGCCACAAATGCTATTCCATGTACAAATTATTTATGTCTTGAGTTATGCATAATTAAATCTTCAAAATTTCTCAAACCTTTTCTTTGCTTGATAATTTTAGCCTTCTCTAACTATTGTGGCAGTCCTTTCAATCTTCAAAACCTAATCTCAAACTTCTAAAAATTTTCACTATCTTGTTTGTGCACTCGATTGTGCTTCTGTTATAATGATTTACCTTCTTTGAATAGGTTAGTGTCCCTTCAATCTTCCTTGATATCTTAATATATCTTTCAATAAATACAATTGTTTCCTTTACTATGATGTTTTATTCAACAATCTCACTATGTTGCAATAATATACTATGACTCAACTCTTGATGCAATTTTAAAAATGCTTCAATCTTTTCTTTTGCTGCAAATCAAACCTTTTGAAATATTGTGATGTTTCATCTATTCCATTTACTAGTGGTTACTACTTAAAAATTAAGTTCGAATTGTATTTCAAATAGTAGACTCTGATGACAACAATTTCTACTATAAATAGTGTATCCGTTCTCTTCTATAGCTTTAAATTTCTCACAATTTAATATTTGACTTGAATATGCGCTCATTTAACTCTGGGCCTCCTTTCAACAGCTAGCGTAAGTATCTATTTTTCTGAATGAAAAGAATTTAGTGATCTACACTTTTCTTCACCAAGCTACAAACTAGCAACCACCTTATCTTTGAGTGATCTCCTCTTTCAAGTCATTAATATGAACCTAATCCTCTACTACTTTGATCTTTTATTGATGGCAAGATGAAAGGAGATATATAAAATAGTGTGAGGTAACACAAAGTTGTGTCACATTTCAAGCTAATTTATTAGCAGAGTTGAATTTTAGTATTTTTGACTAAAAATTCATTTTAATCAAACATTTGGTCTAACTAGATTCATTATAGCTAAGTTAGATAAGTGGTTAAACAATTTCAATTGTAAATGTCTATTAAATTCATGTTTTATATCAATTTGGGTTCAAATACCAAAGAAATAAAATTATTTCAAAAAGTGATGTTTCAATAACTACTAGTTTTTTTAATGTTTTTTTTTTCAAAATATAAAAATATCCTTTTGTAGAGCTCAGAACCAAGAATATGTTGATATAGATTTTATAGTTTATTAATTAGAAATAGTATATTGTACTTAAAAAATATTGCAAGTAGATATTTTAACAGTCGAGAAGATGTTGATTCGGAGAAGGAAAAAATAGTAAATCATAACAGAAAATTTTTAAATTTATATTTAACACTAGAGGAGAGAGTCCTCTTTAACAATATGTAATTTTTTTTTTTGAATGGTGTAGATTTGATTGGGGAAATCTGGTGGGTGCTGAAAATTGTCGATTTTAGATAAGTTCAACTTTGAGTTGTTATAATAGAGAAAATATACATCGAAAACTAATATTTCTTTTTTTCTGCACTAGTTATACATATCATCTATAACATATTTTGGAATCAAAGAAAAAAAAGATTATTTGCATATATTTTTTAACAGATACTTTATCAGTATCTTCATTATGCCTAATCACTTTGTCAATCTCTGCATTATACTTTACTCTCTACCCATTTGATGACATGATAACCAGTAGAAGCTGCTCCTAAAACTTAAGCAATATTTGATATAAATATAACTCTGAAGATATCAGTTTGAACCAACGATGAACCCACTATTTAAGATTATATCTAAGTAAATAAATATTTCATTATCACTAAAATCCATATCATATAATAACTTCAAAACATAATTGCACCTTATGTACAATACCTATTTTCTCTATGTTCTCAAATACTCTAGTTGTCACTGTCCAAAAAAAATAAAAATTATGATCAATGTTGCATCTCCACAAAAAATAAATGACTAATGTCATGTGAAAAAATGATTCATATGTCTCCATACACTAAATTCAAAACTTCCTGAGTAATGTCGTGAATGCCCTGTTCTTATAACCACCTTCACATAGCTTTTTTCTCAAATAGATCTATGCCATGTCTCATGGAGTGAACATAATGAATTTATGATATTAAAATTAGATGTATTCTGATTTATATTTGATCCATCTTTATCTACTTCATTGATTGTAATATTTTGCAATGGCCTCCTTTCTCAAACGGTATCCACATCCTCCTTTTAATGAAAATAAAAAAATTGTCAACCTTTTTTAAACAATGAGCTCCGCTAATATATTAAAGGTGATTCTGTTAGCCTCTTTGAACATTATGAATACTTCCATCTCTCCTACAATTGAAAAACAACCAAATTCAATGCTAATGAAAACCCTTCTTTCATGACTGCATGATTTTGTGTTTTATTCACATCAAATAGCTACATAAAAAATTGGATGCTTTGATACCAAATGACATAACAGAATAGAAACAAAAATAAATTACAGAGTAGGATAGAATAGTGAAATGTTCTATTTCAAATGGATGCATCAATTACAATGTCATTGGCTTAAAAAGATTTTTGAACCTTTTGTAAATAACTAAAAAAAATTGTAACTAACTTGTACAGGAAAGAAACTATCATTAACTTATTTTATCACTAACTATCTTAGGTAACCTATATTAATATAATACATCAATAGCTAAAAATGAAACAGAAAAGAGTGAGAGAAAATATCTAAAGAAAGGTAGATGGTACAGATGTAGATTAATTTCAACACTCCCCTTTAATCATATTTGTTGTCATTTATGATACCCAAGTTGTCTCTTTGGTTCACAAAGCTTTAATTTACCGATGGCTTTATGAATATGTCTAGAAATTATTCTTCTAACTTTTAGTGCTCCAAAAATAGTTTTCCTTTACTAATAAGGCTCGTGATGAAATCATAGCTTATGTTAATATATTATTTTCTTCTTTTATGAAATAATAGGTTCTTTGACGATGCAATAGCTGAGTTTTTGTCACAATTTTTTTTTGTTACCTCCTCTTGTTAATGTATGATTTCTTTCACCATTCTTCTCATCCATATTGCTTGGTATTAAACCGCCATAATTGTTAAATATCATTCTTTATCTATTGAAACAGTGACAATTCACTATTTCTTTAAGCCCATGATACTATGCTTGATCCATAATGCAAAATATAAAGTTAGAAGTGACTAGTATTTTGTTAGAAGCACCAAAAGATTTATTAGGATCTATCTCACAAGAGGATTTATAACTCGAGTTAAGAAGTCACCATGTTATAGTATTTATACAATAATACCTATTAAAGTCCACCTGGTTAAGGGATTTAACTTGCTAACCTATTTGAGTTAGCCCTGAGCTATAAACTCAAATGATTGATCTATGAATGGTACTACTTGTCTGTCAGATCCACTATAATCTTTGAATTATAATGCACTATCCTACCTCTATCTCTAACCACAACACCCAAACTGGCAATCATAACCCTAAATCATGTGATTTAGTTCACCTTTATACTATAGTTCTTAAGTCAAAGAAGACTTGAAAAATGTCTTACAAGTTGATCCACAAAATTCACCTAACTTATGGAAGAGCGTGCCAAACATACCAAACATGTTGGCCAAAAATAAATTAACCAAGACATATTGGCATGTTGGCCCAAAAATCCACCACCTTGATCATCTAATCATCAGGAACCTAATGGTAACACAAACAACTCACATCTACTATATCACCAAAATACCAACTCACCAAAAATATTAAGTTATCACTTGTGGTTGCAAAATTGTAGTTAGTTGACCTTGGTAATCCACTAGGAACAATCACATCTCCTAAAATGGACCATCTAACTTGACCGCCACACAAAACACTTCTCTGTTACTATCATCATGGTCACTGGTCAGAATACTTAGTGTAATCTTCCTTATCTATCCATCCATTCGATCAGTATATGCAACCTATATACAAAATCTGATATAAATAATAGAGTTTTCATCAATAGAAAACTCAAAAGCATCAACAATTTACATCTCAACCCAAAATCCATCATAATGCCCACAAGACATACCTTGCTTCCTATGATAATATCTTGCCAATGATTCTTCACGTACTCTTTGTTTGGTTAAAGATGAATACTTTCATGTTGTCTTATTTACCCTTATCCTTTTATTTTCCATCACTTTCCTTCCCAAAAATGCTCTTCTAAAACTTGACAAAATACAAAAGAATACACTTCCAAATGTCTTCCTTTTCAAAAATGCAAATTATTCTTCAAATTTGAAATTTACAAAATATGAAAAAAGCATCTTTATTTATATGATTTATCATTACTAACCTAAAACAACATTAAATCCACCAACTAGGTTTCTAACTAAAGTAGGAGAGTACTTTTGACCGAAAGTACCTAGGTTAAGATTTTAACCAAGACATATTTGGCAAGTACTTTCAATAGAAAGTACTTACAATCAAAACCTATTAGTTTAAATCAAAAGTAACTTCTATTGAAATTACTTTCTATTGAAACCTCATGATTAGGCATATTTTGAAAATGAAAAGAAATTTGTAAATATTTCATGTCTTCAGGGCTCAATCGAAGGGCTCCAATGGAACAGTATTGACAAGCCCATTTACATGACACGTACTCAGAATGAGCTTTCTAATGGTTATAAATTTAATAATTTTTAAGTTTATTATGTACATATTTTTTTATGTCAATCAAATGTAGGTTTCTTACCAAAAATAAACCTCTATGTTTGATGTTCATGGAGAAATAGTAAACAACAGAAAAAAATTCTAAAAAATAACCATACACTATGGATTGGAATCTTCGTTCTATCAAAAAAAATGAAATTGGACAAATACACAACAAGTTACAAGCTATTAAATGAACATATGTCAAAATTAAAGCTAAGTCAACTTCAAACCTTAATAAAATATTAAATTTACTAAGGATAAATTTATGAACCAATTCCAAACATTATAGAAGGATGTTAAAAAACTAAATTCGAAGGAATCACATTGATATCTATTTTAGAATAAAAATTGTGGATTATGAAGTGAGTGTCACTAGTTCAAAAATATTATTTTCAGGAATGTACTAGTTTTCATGGGAGATAGAAAAAAGGATTAAAATCAAATCCAAATTTTTTTTTAAAAAATATTTATAATATAGACACAAAATAGTAAAATAGGCTAACTTACTTCATCTTCCAATTTGAAATAGTTTAGCGGCAATATGCGTCTGAAAGTGAAGATGTTTTCTAGAATGTACATTTCAGTGTCATTTCAGGAAGAAAAGTGCAACCCACTATTGTGGGTCCGCCCAAGTTCATGGGAGGAGATCTAAATCAAATTGAGTTAGATTTGTGTGAGGTGTAAAAAAGTAACTCACTCTTATGTCCCATTATCTAGGTGGGCCATACGGACCATGTGGAAGGCACAAAGGTTTATAACCTATACCTATTAGAGAAATATGCAGATTCATACAATGATGTGAAAGTTAGCATTGGCGGTGAGTTTTTTATGGTTTTTATAGAAACCATTATGACGAAGATGTATCTTTTAGTTGAAGGGAAAGTGATGCCTCACAATTCCAATGGTCACTACAAGATGGATATCAAACAGTTCCTCAAACCTGGTAAGAATGCACCTAGGTTGCAGAATGACTTCAATAGGTTGGATCTTCTCGGAAATTAAAAAGATGTTGTCATGATTCTCATCAAGTTCATTACACTAGAAGGAATATTCAAAAGTTTTCACTCTCATCTCTTTCCTATGTTGAATCATTTATGCAGATATGTTAAATTCAATTTTTCCTATTGGATTTTTTCTTATTTATCTCAGTTTATTCCTAAAGTTAAGAACAAGGGTCTCCCCCATTCACCAAGGTCTATTTCTATGTCTCCATCATTTCTATCTTACTCTTACTCGCAAGTGAGCCTTGACCTGTCCCTCACTATGGAGTTGAATAATCGTAAATTCACACCTGTCCACCCGTTGACCAAAATTTCCCCTCTTTTAGGTATACCAGAGTCAACCCACTATGGAAACCAAATTTAATGCCTTAGGTATTGAACATCCCAAGGAGACCATTGTTCTATTTTGTGAGGACTCCTACTCTTCTTGGTCTACAAAGTCAGACTAGAATTCTATAAATTTCATTGGTAACTCCCCTTCCTAGTCCATTAATCTCTCATCCCTTCTTTCAACCCCTCTAGACTATTCTAGAGACCCTACTATTCTTAAATGTATTAAACCTACTACCACATCTAAAAATGCAACCTTGGATGATCATTACGACCTTGATACCATTGGACATAACATAGATGAATTATTTGTATTTTCAATTAAGGATAAAACAAGTTTTGAAGTGACCTCGAAACCCTATACAAGATGGTCACAAAAGATATTCAAATGCGCCCACTAAACGAACCAGATCAAGACCAAAGAGAGGGTTTTACCACAAACACCCACAACCTGGATGGAACAAAACATGAAAACCCAAAACAAAACAAAATAATGGAGAACATCAGCTTAATAAAGAGAACTATCCCTCTATCCCCCTATTGTGGGATCTAAGGGTCATGTCAAATGAAGAGGAGGATCTTTTAGAATTTTTACCTTTGATAGTAACCCAACCATCTTTAACCTTAGATGCTTTATCCTTCCAACACAAGAGATCCAAAGTTGAGGACCCAATACCTAACAAAGAAACTTCTAGCAAATCATCTAGCATCGGGCCAGAGGCCACAGCCAAAGGACTATCAGCAGGAGTGTTGTGGTTCCATAACACATGCCTCATTTTGGCCACTTGGCCTAATGGGGACCCCTTTTTCTAGGGTTCTTTTTTATAGACTTTAGGGTTTTAGCTTGTTTTCCTTGTGCACTTAGTTTAGATAGTTAGAATTTTCTACATGCTTTCAATAAGACATTACTGACAACTTTTTTTGCATGCAAAAGTTTGGTGCCCACCTTTTGAGATTTATGAAGAAATAACAAGAGAAGCTGAGATCCATGGAAATATTAAGATGTTTTGGAAATCTAAAAAGTGATAGAGAAGTTTTAAAGAGCTCACCCCAACATTCTTCCAAAATGTCGAGTCTTCAATTTTGACAAGTTCAGAGAATTTCAACACTTAGCCATTTTTCAGTGCTGGATTTTTGGAGTTTGCTGGAGTTTCACTATCTGAAAGTCTGAAATGCTAGAAGTTTTGTTGGATTTTTAGAGTTTTAGACTTTGCTAGAGTTTTGCTGTCTGAAAGACCAAAATGCTAAAAAATTTGTTGGATTTTTGGAGTTTCGGCCTTCCAAGTTTTTTGGCCTCCAAAAGTTTGAAATTCTACCCAGTAAGGAGTTTTTGGGACTTAGCCAATTTTGTGCAGAGGAAAAAGCAGTTTTTGTACTTAGTCATTTTTGAAGACCCTGATTTTTGGCATTTCGGTCCTAGAGAACTTTTGGCCTCAGAAAGTCTGAAGTCTGAAATTGGGAATGAAGGACTTGACACTTGGTCATTTTTGGGACTGGATTTTTCAGACCAACTGTCAGGATTTGGGCATTTTTTGGCACATTTGAAGTTTAACTCCAGTTATCTCAAAGTTTATTTTCCAGTCAACTGGACTTTTGTTGAGCATCATTTTTACACAAAGATAATGGCTAGGAATATATGTGAGCAAATTCCCCTCTTGGAAGACTGATGGAATCAATCTCAAGGTTCTAGAGTGTTTGCGGTATGTGAACCCTCCATTGTCATGCCAACAAAAGTGGCGCTAAAAGGAGGGCAGAATTGAACTTCAGTCTTGAATCAATTTAGAAAAATTAGAGTGTTCGCGGTATGTGAACCCTCCATAGTCACACCAGAAGAAGTGGCACTAGGAGGGCCTAATTGAAATTCAGCCTTGGAACAACTTGGAAAAATCATAGTTTTGGTGGTGTGAAAACCCTCCATCATAACGCCAATAGAAGTGGCACTAGAGGGAGGGTTTGAACCAAAAAATTCATGGTGATAATCACACTAAATAAGTTGGATCTTGGTGAAATCTAGCTTCAATGGATAGTTCGTTGTGTATACCGGGAGGTCTCCATGAGATTCCTCTGCATGCACATAATAGGCTTCCTTTATTCTTCCCTAATAATGGAGAAAATGCTACAAATCATGTAAGGATTTGCAAGGATCTAATGCTTTTTCTCAAAATTGAACATGAAGATGTTGTTTGCAATCTATTTGTCAAGACATTTCAAGCTGTAGCGCTTCAATGGTATGAAAGACTCTCATCCAATTCTATTTGCTCATGGATTGAATTAAAGGATTTATTCTTAATTCAATTTTATCCCAATGTGAGTTCACAAGATTCACTATTTTATTTTGTTGTTATAAGGACACCTCAAGAGTCCATTGCCCAATTTAATCATCAATTTCTTCTCATGTATCAAAGGGTTCAGTATTTGGAAAGGATGGTGCATGATTCAATGTTAAAAGAGCATTATTTATGGTGTTTGGATGTCTCATTTGCAAGTATGATTAGATCCTTTGGTGAGGTTACTACCTTGCATAATGCATTCAACAAGGCTCTTTTCTTGGCACGATGTGGATGTGATGTTACAAATGGAACAAATGGTCTTGATGGAAGTTTCAATATGCAATTGATTGAATGTTGCCAATCATTACAGCTCTATGTCAACTTGGTGAATACATCAAATCAGCTATAATCATCTCATTCAACCAATTATAACATGCCTGATATCCATATGATGCAATCAACCAATCAAAATAATTAGATCAATCACTTTCAAGATCATATTAGGGGTCAAAATTCCCATGATACAACCTTGGACATAAGTATTTTGACACCCAATGATGCTCCTATAGAGATCTTGTCATATTCTTACTATACTCCATTGCTCAATCCATCAAAACATGATGATATTTCAAATAGAAAGCTTGTTGGTCAGTTATATGAGCATGATAAGTTGTGCAAAAATGAAAGTGAAATGATCTTAACTACTAATTGTAATCGAGAATCCAAGTTACCAAATGATTTTTCCACACGAATCAGTCATGGGATAACAAGAAATGATGAAAAAATCCAAGAGGATGAGAGATGTTCAATGCTGCCCCAAAATTATTGTTACAAAATATCAACTAGTGACAAATCTTTGTCATCTTCACAAGGTAATTCTGATGACACTTTTGATGCTGAAAAAGGTTCACATGAAAAAGACACAGATAGTCATTGCTAGGTGGATATTCCACTTGAACAAAGTAGACTAAATGAGAAGTTGCAAGAATTGGGCATTCCCGTGTCATTATCAGATTTTTCATGGATGGAAGGATGTAGAATACACCTCATGAATCAACATTGTGAGACGGATTGCCCTATTTTTCTTAGAAAGATGGACTTCTATTTGAAAGGAAATATGACTATTGAAGAGGTATTAATTCTTATAGTAGATCATTGGGATAGTCAATCAAGGGAAGAAGAAGAGGAACATGATCAAATTCATGAGACTTTGAAAGATATGGATTTACCTAATGAGAAAGATAAAGTGATTGACATACAAGGAAATGAGAGCAAGAAAATTCCCAATGATGAGGAGAGTGAAATCATAAATACATTCATAGACATCTTCATGAAAGATGAAAGTGGAAAGGTCTCTTCTCATAAAATCATAAGTGATGATGCGCTGCCTTTTTCAAATGCTAATCATGATGGAGCCCAAATAAAGGAGATACAAGAAGTTCAAGAGGATGATCAAAAGGAAGATGATGAAGATGAAAAATTGTGCCTTGAGGTAGAGGAATCTCAGCATTTACAAAATATCAAACAAGATGACTCTCAGTTTTTGTCATCAAGGGAGGTAGACAAGGTTCTTGATTTGGTATCATGTTTGAGTAAAGAAATGTCCATTTATGGGTATTCCATGTATATATCAAACCTTGCATTAGCCAATTCATGTAGGATTCATCCTTTTGAGATACATTCAGAGGTAGGTTGTCCTGAATTCTTGTTAGCTTGGGAGATTGCCTTAGAAGGTAAGTACAACTTTGAACATGTCTCTTTGAGGCATGAGCGATAAAATAATTTGAATGCTAATTCTAACAATTCTTGCAATTTTAAAGACATGCTTATGAGTGAAATTCTTAGTCCTAATGAGGTCAAATGTGATGATTTATTATTTATGACTAATGATAATTATAACAGGGATCACAATCTGGATGATTTACCTTTCGAAACTTGTTGTAATGAGAGGTATAATACATCATAGATGAATATGTTTTCTAATGGTGTGCGTGCATTTGAGGAGGATGGAATGGTGTACCATGAGATAAGACCTCTAGAAGAAGAAATCACATCAAGTGAGTATGTGCCCATGGTTGGGAACTCACTAAATCAGGTTGTATCTATCCATTATCCCTTGCTTTTTGATGATTTTCAGTTTGAGTATGATAAAGGTGAAAAAACTTGTTTGTGGATTAATCATGATTATGGAGAGTTGCCACAACTCTTGATTTTATGTGATTTGTACCCAGAATTTGAACAAAAATTGTCTAAATTTTATTTTTCTGAGTACAAAGATGAGTTTGCATTCCTTAGAACTATGTAGGGTGCATTATTACTATTGCATGGAAAGAAAAATCAGTTAATAAGAAACTCATATGCTTGTTGTTCTAAGGCTTTTTGTATATATTGTAACTTTAGTTGTAATTAGGTAGGTGTTAGTTAGTTTCCCTTGTGTTTTAGTGGTTAAGTTTTGTTTTGTTAGTGGGTCAGTCTCGTTCCTTGTTGCTTGAGTGTTTTTTCTTTTTGTTTGTCGGTCTGGGGAAAAGAGAGTTTTTGTCGGGGCTATTCCTAGCAAGTGGTCCATCCCAAGTGGCCTTTGATAGGAGGTAGAGGTATTTCTTAGTAAAATTTTTTAAAGTAATTCATCTTGGAAGAAATTGTATACATGGATAATGAATGGTGATACCTTTCACTGGAAATCAAGTTGATATTCAAAGTCGACCATCCTGAACACATTAAACACTTTAAACATGATACTGTGGTTGTTGGTTTCTTGGGTAAGTATTATTTGGAGTTGATTGGAGCATGTTTTTATGGGTGACCTCGGATCTTAGAACCCTTCTCCGTCTACATTTTGACTTGAAGAGACAAAATCAAAAGGAGGAACGCATAAAGAAAGGTCAATAGTGAAAAGAAAAGTTCAAATGCTTGGGTAGCACAATGTAATCATTGCCTAGGTTTTCAGAAAGAAAAAAGGAAAGAGAAAAGGAGAAATCAGAAATGCAAGCACTAAGGTAGCATAGCCTAAGCACTGCCTTCGTGTACCAAAAGGTCCTAAAATGAAGATAATTGAAGAAGTGACAATATTCAGAGTACAATGGCTCAAGAAAAGTCACCTTCTATGGAAATGATGTTGACTCTAAAGGAGCCCTCCAAAAAATAAAAGAACATTATATCTTGTCAGAAGATAGAGAAGGGTGACTCTAGCAACCTCTACCAGGGCTATGGACACCTAATTGGCAGTAGAGCAAGGTTAGAATGAGATTGTGGAAGTTTATGACAGTAAGAAAAGATTGGCTCCAAGTATTTCTTATCTAGGAGACCTTCATCCAAGTGTTGAAGGAATGAACACACAAATACACACACTGGATGAAATAACAAAGGACTTCAATTTTGAAATGTTGGTAAAATAATATTTTCATGAATGGTTCTTGTGTTTGGTTTATTGAAAGAAAATTTCAGAGAAAATTTGCTGGTAAAGAAATGCCTTGGTCATTTCTCCTTTTGTTGGGGCTATTTGTTGTGGTTCCACAACACACACCCCATTTTGGCTACTTGGCCTAATGGGGACCCCCTTTTTTTAGGGTTCTTTTTTATTGTCTTTAGGGTTTTAGCTTGTTTTCCTTGTGCACTTAGTTTAGATAGTTAGAATTTTCTAATTTTCTACATGCTTTCAATAAGACATTACTGCCAATTATTTTTGCATGCAGAAGTTTGGTGCCCACCTTTTGAGATTTATGAAGAAATAACAAGAGAAAATGAGATCCATGGAAATATTAAGATTTTTTGGAAATCTAAGAAGTGACAAAGAAGTTTTAAAGAGCTCACCCCAACATTCTTCCAAAACGCTAAGTCTTCAATTTTGACAAGTTCAGAGAATTTCAACACTTAGCCATTTTTCAATGCTGGATTTTTGGAGTTTGCTAGAGTTTTGTTGTCCAAAAGTTCAAAATGCCATAAGTTTTGCTAGATTTTTAGAGTTTTAGATTTTGCTAAAGTTTCGCTATCTGAAAGACTGAAATGTCAAAAGTTTTGTTGGATTTTTGGAGTTTCAGAATTTGCTAGATTTTTGTTGTCTGAAAGTCCAAAAAGCTGGAAAGTTTTGCTAGATTTTTGGAGTTTTGGCCTTCCAAGTTTTTCGGCCTCTGAAAGTCTGAAATTTTGCCCAGTAAGGAGTTTTTGGGACTTGGCCAATTTTGTGCAGAGGAAAAAGTAGTTTTTGTACTTAGTCATTTTTTAAGACCCTAATTTTTGGCATTTTGGCCCTAGAGAACTTTCAGCCTCCAAAAGTCCGAAGTCCAAAATTGGGAATGAAGGACTTGACACTTAGTCATTTTTGGGTCTGGATTTTTTGGACCAACTGTCGGGATTTGGGCATTTTTTGGTATGTCTGAAGTTTAACTCCAGTTATCTTAGAGTTGATTTTCCAGTCAACTGGGCTTGTTTTTGGGGGTCATTTGTGCATGATTTTGGGATCTCTTCCAATTGATTCCACGTGGAGAAGCCACAGCCAAAGATCAAGGGAAAAATCATGAAGATAATCAAGTGCATGCACAAGTTCCAGCTCCATTTTCAAGATGTTTAATGCATGATTTTCTTAAAGATTTGTAATGCACGAGGTTTAATACTGTGCTAGGGTAGTTTAGCTAAGTTTTAGAAGTATTTTCATTAATGAAATCTCTAGTTTAGATTTACTTTCAAGTTTTAGTTGCAGCCAAACCCTAGCTATGAAAATAAGAGCTCATCTCTATAAATTGTAATAAAACAATGTAATGAGGGTCGACTTGATCATTAATACAATATATACAATTGGTGCTTCATTCATGGTGTGATTCATTTTCTATCTATGCAAGATTTATGAATGTGTGAATTGCTCATTCTTTTATTTCAAAGAGCCAATTGGTTCTTTAATGATTTTAAGTTTGCGATCTATTAGTTCAGTATTTGCTGGTATTGCATTGTTGTGTTGTGATGAATATCTGAGAAGATTATTCTTTAGTGATTGAAGATTAGCTTGTCTCATGTGTGCACACATATGGGGTGGCTTCATGATCCGATGAGTTTTGGCTTATCATATGTCTGTATTTGTTTAATTCTGCTAATGATTGCATCCATTTAGCTGAAGATTATGACATGATCTTATCTCTATTTTGTGGGTTTCTTCATCTTCTTGGTTATTTAATTCGCATGGTGGTGTGATGCTAGCATATGTCCATTAGGTTTCTTTTTAGCAATTTCATTCAAATCTCTTGTTACCCTACATCTTCTAACCCTCCTTGCAAGTTATTTTTAGTAGATTAATTAAATTAGCATAGTTTTCATTCTTAAATCTAAAAATTGAATAAAAAAAGAGAGATATTTTGGTTTCCTAAAGTTTTTTTTACAGTTTCCCTTGAGAAAAGAACTAGAAAAGACCTCCTTCTTAACAGATTCATATTTTTCTTCCATTGAGCTATCTAAGCGGTTGAGACCTAGCCAGAAGGAACCTTGAGATTGATTCCATCAGTCTTCCAAGAGGGGAATTTTCTTACATAAATTCCTAGTCATTGTCTTTGTGTAAAAATGATGCTCAACAAGGAGGAACCACCCAACCAAGGTAGGTAGGGCCCAAAACACCAACCATACTAGCAACCCTAGTCCTACCAGCAATAACAGTCAAAGAAGGTTCAGCACCAACATGCCTAGAACCCCCAGCAGGACCATCATCAGCATAAACCAATAGAGAAAAAGAAAAGTTAATTCCAACAGTTTTAGAAATATTCCCAGTAGCCACAGAAGAAGGGGCAGTTGGAGGGATAACAAAATCATCCTTCTCATCAACCTAAGAAGAGTTATTCAAAATAGTATAGTGGTTTGTATAAGGTTCCTTCCACCAAGAGGGAGAATATTTCTTTTTCTTATTTTCTAGGCCACATTGGGAGGAGACATGGCTAGTTTTAAAGCATTTATGACATCTAAAGGGAATACCCTCGTAGTCAAGTTGTTGGATCTAGGATCCTAATGTAGATTCTATTTTTATTTTAGTTGGGAGGCCCTTCGAAATGTTAAGTTCTAATAAAATACGAGCGAAGGTGGAATGAAAAATATTGTAGGAATCATGATCCAACATCAAAAAATCCCCCAAAGCCTCCCCCACCTCCTCAAGGACAGAGTCTTGCCAAAGTTGAAGAGGGAGGTTCAGGAGTTTGGCCCATATAGGGACTTTATTGAAAACTTCAGATGAGGGGGTAAAGTCCAGATGCCAGGATTTGATCATAAGCATAAATTTATCATCCTCCTAGCAGAAAAAATTATCGCATAGAATCTTCATTCTATTGTCAGCCAGTTCAAACTTAGCGATGAAAAATCCCTTTTCCATAGGGAAGATGTGAACCAAATCTACAAGCAGAGGTTCCCATTTACGTGTAATCCACTCGTGCAGAAGGGGGAGGCTAGGCTAGCAACCCCTAAAATGATAAATCAGACCATGATCTTTGAAGGTTTCTATGTTGTTCTCCATATCCTCTTCAGTCGCAGAAGAGAGCCTGACCGAAAGGGAGTCACACACAGGAACTGGATAAGAGACCCTAGGTTGCTTCTCCACCACCGAAGTCTTGGAGAAAATATTAGAAAAAAGAATTCCCTAGAGATCTAGAAACCACTAGATTAGAAAGAGGAGAATCTGGCACCAAAACCCTAGCCTACAGATGGAAATCCATCCCCAAGATGAATTATGTGTGTTCTACATTAGGAAGAATGCCATTTCTAAATGGATAATTTCCCAACTACAAATTGATAGTAGGATAAATATGTTGGAAGCCATTGTTGAGGCGGAGAAGAGGGAAATGAAATAGACATAGAGGAAGGCAAATGAGAGTATATGGGTAGTGATAGGTGATTTTTCCCAAAAACTCAAAAATTAGGAAATTATTGATGACACAATTAAAGAGATTAAGAGCTAGATTCTGATGGAGGAGGAGAATAATGAAATGGTTAGTGCCCTAGCCAATGTTCAGGCCAACCAATCTTAGCTTAATAGGAAACTATATGACCTAGCTACCTACAAAAAATATGTGATTGAAAAGACCAACCTCTCTCTTAATACCTTATAAATGGAGCTAGAAAAAATGAAGGTTGAATGCAACAAGAGAGAGAGGAAAGCATGAAGGTTACTCTCAAAGGTGATGGGGATTCCACTGATGCTTATATGGGTTGACCCCCTGAAAAGGATTCCTTTTTGGACAAGTTGAAAATGGAGACTAGAAAGGGGTTCTTATGCCCCTTGTATAATGTCTAGTTAGTTGGTCTAGTGCACTAGTTTTTTGTTTGCTTGTTTTTTTATGGCATCTTTTATGCTTGGATAGTTAATAGTTTGAATTGAATTCTTCCGAAACCATATTGTGTTTCCTTTTTAGACTTGATGTTACTTTAAATGATGTGTTCGGGCACTATTCTGCTTGAGCTAATTACAACACTTTATATTTTATGTGCATTTTTGGTTTCCATTTTATTTCTATTATGATACAATATTTGTAACTACAGTACAAGAAAATTAAAAACTAGTAAGTGAACATTATTACGATTCTTTCAAATTATGAAAGGTGAAATTATAGGGAAATATTTTGGAAGAAGAAACAATATGGTTAAATCATGTATTAATTCATTTTTGTTTTTAGTATTTCACCTTATTTTTAATGTTGTTTCTATTTTTATAACATTTAGGAATGCATATTGTATTAATCCATAAGTAATTCTATTTTCTTCTTAAGTTTCCATGAAGATAGATATAAGCAGTTCTAATGAGGATGGGTCACACTGAAATATTTCATTGCCCAAGGAACTTCCTCAAGCAGTTCTAATGAGGATGGACCGCACTGAAATATTTCATTGCCCAAGGAACTTCCTCAAGAAAATCTTAAATGAGGATAGATTTGGCTAAAAAACATTGACCCCCATGGAACATCCTCAATAGATTCTCAAGAGGATGAATTTGACAACAATCTTTCATCCCACTTGGAACTTAGTGTTGAATTAATAGTAGACAATGTTGCAGAGCTTTAATAATTACAAAGAATCATGAATTTTTTTTTCAAATAAACAACAAATAAAGGTGTTGATCTTATACAACAAAGGATCTAAGGGATAAGACACAATGCAATAAGAAAAAACTTATAGATAGGCCATGCCAGACTACTTACAATACACTAGTCAAACATGCCACTCACATCACATAGTTAGAACTACTAACCACAAACAACCCACTTAGGATTTTGCACAATAAAAGCATCCACGGAAGGACCAACACCAATTTGTTGAAAGTTTGTTTGGTTAGAATGCCCTCTATATTTCTAAAAATTAATTTAATGAACTAATCACTGTTGATTGGAAGTTAATTAGCATATGCAAGTTTGGTGTAACAAAATATCTTCATATAGTATCAACCTCAACTTGGTTCAACCTTCTCAAGTCACATCAAAGGTGGGTGTTTCATTAATTTCATTTTTTATTGAATGGAGTTATTGATTTGGAATTATTCTTTTTTGCAACTATAGAACTACATTTTTTTTCAAATCAAAGTGAATGGAAAATGCACTTAAAAAATATAGATGACAAAAAATGTAAATATGGTATATTTTACTTTAAAAATAACACTTTTGTAAAATATAGGGCTTATCAAAATAAAGATGATTTCAATACTATAGCCATCAAGAATAAGGGTAAATTAGGAGGATTATAAATTTAATTTAAATAATTAAATAAATTGAATAGTTATTTTCTAGTTTCTCAATAGAAAATTATTTCAACATCAACAATTTTATGTTAAAATATTTATGAATTAAATGTTATAATTTAAATGTTAAATTTAATATATGCTATTCACAAGAAATCATTGCTTAGCGTGGATTTCAGAAATAAAGAATACATGACCAATTTCCACACAATGTTTCACAAAGATCAAAAGATCAACAATAAATATTATTAATAGAAAACACATCATTAAACTTTCTAATATCGAAAGTAATTTAATTGACTAAAATGTAAGGCCTTATTTAAATTAATTATTTTAAAATATTTTAAAAAAAATTGTATTAACTATAGAGAGATCAAATACAAAATATAAGAAGAGTTAATTGGGTGAGGGCAAGCCTCAACCAACAAGAGTTCACAGAGCCATAAAAAAAACTACTAGTTACAGTTCATAGATACAAAAAAGACTAATGCAGATTATCATTGTGATCCTCAACCCAGGCAATCCAACCCCCTGGGCCCTCCATCCAGACAATATTCTTCTTCTTCTGAATTTGAGCCAGCATTTTGATTTGATGATCAGTCGCATTCCTGTTCTTGTTGACTTCCTTAGTGAGCTTGCTCAAGGTATTTTAAAAAATTGCAAATAATCATTTTTAAAAAGGAAGTGAAATTTTCACAATAAATAAACAAGGCCCATGATATATCATTAAAATTGGTTGAAATTCTAATATTGGTGAGCAGCAGGGCAAGATTTAAGTTTTTCCCATAACCTTTTAAAAATCACTATAAATATTATTAATATAGGAGGCAAAATACATGATTAAAATAGATTGAAATCTCCATTATTGGAGAATAAATAATTGAATAGAAGGTAATTTGGGGAATGTGAATATTCTTCAAAGCAGATCCCATATAAATGCTTATGGAGAAGATTTAACAATTGAAGGGATTAAACATTTGAAGGAAGGAGGAACATGCATACAACAGTGATTGATATAGTAATCAATAAGGTGATGAGAATTTGAAGAGATGAAAATTTTGCAAAAGAAAGGTAGCTACACTTTCCTGATGCTCCAGCAACAACGACCATTAGGCTTCTTCGTCATGCTTCCATTTGAAACACAAGAGGCCACCCTACTAAAGGCCTCATACATATTGCAACAAATTGCACCTCCCACTTGCACATTATGCATACTCATTACCTGCACAATTATACATACTCATTAGCACTACAACACAAATCAACATTTCCATGACCTTGGTCATCTTTTCTTTCAAGATATCAAAAATTGCAATTGATGTTTCAATCCATCTACTTGTAGAATTAACAAGCTCAAAATAAAGGACCAGAAATGTAGAAATAATGAGCAGATTACAAATAAACACATAACACACAATTTATCATGGTTCACCACAATAGTGGCGACGTCCACACTGAGAGTAGAAGAATTGTATTAATCTCAAAATAGAATAGTTTACAATGAATTGGAGAGACATCTAAATAGGCTCACAACTGAGCAGCTAAAAAGGTAAGGCGACAACAAACAAAAGTCTGTTGGCCTTCCAAAACTCAACAAACTCCCACTGGAAGTCAACGGATATTTTAGCTGATCAGGCATTCCCCTACTCTACATGCTAACCTACTTCAACTTAACAAGTCCAAGAGAAGTTCTTGCACATTCAAACTTCTCTTTGGTTACAAATTTTGTGAATATATCTTCCGGATTGATTTTGGTATCAATCTTTTCAAACTTCAACCTGCCCTCTTCAACCATGTGTCGTACAAAGTGAGCATGGATGTCAATGTGTTTTGAATGTCGTTGAGAGGTATGATTATGAGCCATAAAGATGGCATTGCAGATTGCACTGAATAGAACATAATCATCTTGTTGATACTTCATTTCACCAAGTACTCGCTGCAACCAAATCATCTCTTGAGCACCTTCAAAAAGTGCCAAATATTCAACTTCGGTGGAAGAAAGAGCAATAGAATGTTGCAGTCTTGAGGCCCAAGTAATAGTAGCTCTAGTGAACATGAATGTGTAACCGGTAGTAGATCTACAGTTATCCAAATCTTTGGCAAGATCTGAATCTATGAATCACCGTAACTGTTCATTATTGTTACAAAAACATAAGACCAAATCTGAAGTGCCTTTAAGATATCTTAATATCCATTTGACAGCCTCCCAATGAGTCTTCCTGGGATTGCTTATGAATCTACTCACAAATCCCACCGCATGAGCAATGTCGAGACGTGTCAAAACCATAGCATACATAATGCTACCAACTACAAATTTGTAAGGGATGTCCTCCATATATTCCTTGTCCTCTTGTGTTTGTGGACACAAATTTGTTGATAACTGAAAATGTGAAGCAAGTGGAGTAGAAATGCTATGCGCATCAACCATACCAAATCTCTGAATTACTTTATCAATGTATTCCTTTTGTGATAGTGTAATTTCCTTCTTCTTCCTATCCCGGGTGATATTCATACCAAGAATATTCTTGGCTACCCCTAAATCCTTCATAGAAAATGTACTTGCCAATTTAGTTTTCAGCTCACTAATAATTTTAGAGCTTGTTCATGCTATTAACATGTCATCAACATAGAGAAGAAGAATGAAAAATTCACCATCCAGGAGTGTCTTGTAATAAATGCACGGATCAGATTCACATCTGATAAAATTGTGTTCAAGCATGAAGGAATCAAAATTAACATACGACTACCTCGGGGCTTTCTTGACTCCATACAAACTGTGCTTCAGTCGGCAATAGAGATGTTCCTGTCCCTTTTTTCACAAAACCCTCAGGTTGATGCATATACAACTCTTCATTGATGTCTCCATGTAGGAATGTTGTCTTAACTTCTAGCTGTTCCAATTCGAGATCCCAAATGGCTGCTAATCCCAATACTATTTGGATCGACATCATCTTTACAACTGGAGAGAATATTTCAGCAAAATCAATCCCCTATTTCTGAGCATATCCTTTTACCACCAATCGAGCTTTGAACCATTTTTTACCTCCTCCTTCATCTTTCAATTTATAGACCCACTTGTTCTTGAGTGGTTTTCAATTTGGTGGAGAGAGACCAAATCCTAGGTGTCATTTTCTTCAAGCAAACTTATTTCATTTGTCATAGCAACCATCCATTTGTTTTTATCACTTCTTGTACAAGCCTCTTTATAATTTGCTAGTTCAATTTTCTCAAAAATTAATAGCTCTGGATCTACCTCTTCAGCATATAGTAGTTGATAGTCATCTTTCTCTCATGAACCTCCTCAAACCCTGAGTATTTTCTTCTAATTGCAAATGGATATCAACATTTCCTTTATCCCTTTCTTGTGTCTCAGAATTTCTTAGAGTGACCACTCTGTTTGAAGTTGACTTGTTGTATAATTCATGAGGACTACCCTTGGAGATGGGAATAGATCATGTCCTCTATATGCCCAAGATGTTTCAGCAGGCATGTCCTGCTCTTCCTTGATGAACATTACCCTCAGTGGTATGTCCATGTGGATCACCAAAGGAGGATTCTACCATTTGCCTGCAAGGAAACCAATTTGCACTACCATATGCATCACTGACAGAGTGAACATCATGAGCAGGAGGACTGGCACGAGATCTCTTTGTCAGTGACATCTCAATGTAGGAATGGAGGGGAGCAGTCTACAGATGAGAGCTTTCTAGCATTTGAAGGGGAGTAGTCTACGGGTGAGGCACTATGATGGAGTCCACCTCATCTGTGTGGCAATGTGTAGAGGGAGTGTGCGGACAGGGATTGAGATCAATGCCTATGCCCCTATCATGAATGTCATGTTAGAGAGGGGGGATTTCATGTGGGTGAGGTGTGTGTTGTAAAATTCATGCTTGATAATCGGTAGTTGCAAACTGATTTTGAGAGACAAGGGGTTTTTCAAAAAGAGAGTGACTATTAATTTCCATATAATCATTTTGGATGGCTTGATCTATTTCAAATTCAGACATAGAATCTTTGTTGTGATTATCACTTTGACTCCATATGCTGGTAGAGGAAGAAAATATAGGAGATGGAACTAAAACTAATGTAGCAGAAAGAAGATTTTGTGAAAGATTATTCTGCACATCTCTATTAGACCTGTTATTGTTATAAAAAATAGAAAAGGGGACAAATTCACTCATTGATTTTTCTTCCATATTAGAAGCTGGAAATGCTTTCTCATTAAAGACTACATCTTTACTCCAAATTATCTTCTTCTAAATTAGATCCCAAATTCTATAACCAAACTGATCTTCACCATAGCCAACGAATATGCCCTTTTGTGATTTGAAATCCAGCTTTGTCCTTCTTTCTTTTGGGATATGTACATGAGCTTCACACCCAAAAATCAGATGTGTGAGTATGCAATTCTCTTTCCCAACCATTTCTCTTTCGGAATACCAAACTCTAGATGAGATGAAGGGGACCTATTGATTAAATTGATTGTTGTATTGTAGGCTTCCACCCAAAATTCTTTGCCCAAACTAACATTAGAAAGCATACACCATTCTTTCTCAAGAATGGTTCTATTTAACCGTTCTGCTGCCCCATTTTCTTGAGGGGAATAAGGAACAACCTTAATTCTTCTTATACCACGATCCACACAAAAGTTATCAAACTCCAACAAACAAAATTCACCTCCATTATCCGTTTTCAGACACTTAATTTTATGACAACTCTAATTTTCCACAAGAGCTTTAAAAACTTTAAATTTAGATAATACCTCAGATTTTCTAGAAAGCATATAAACCCATACCTTTCGAGTGCTATCACCAAGAAAGGTAACAAAATATTGTGTGCCTCCATAAGAGGTTACCTCCATAGGTCTGAAGACATATGAATGCACTAAGTCCAAGGGTTTTGTCCTTTTGTCATGTCCATCCTTCAAGAAGCTGACTCACTTTTGTTTCCCATGAAGACAATGCTCACAAAACTCCAAATTTGCATATTGGAGACCCGGTAATTGATCACGATTCAACATTACCTCAAGGCCTTTCTTGCTCATATGGCCTAGCCTTTGATGCCAAAGTGCAACATCACTACCCACTAGTGTCATAGCAGCTCCCACCTCATTAATGGGTTTCATAATGTAGAGACTACAGGTTTTGTCTCCTTTTACAATAGTCAAGGAACCTTTGACTATTTTCCATGTGTCTGTGAGTTCAATTTTAAATCCTTGGGTATATAATTGGCTGACTGAAATCAGATTCCTCTTTAATTGAGGAACATGTCTAACATCTTTGAGCAGTAATTTTACTCCACCTTCTAGATGCAAGACAACATCTCATTTCCCAATAATTTTACATGCTTTGTTGTCACCCAAGTATACCTCTCCGAATTCACCTTCTTGATAATTTGTAAATGCATCCATGAGAGAGGAAGCATGGAAGGAAGCTCCTGAATCAATTACCCATGAATCATATTTTGTATCACTTGTTGATAGAATTAGGATACCCATATCCTTTTCAAAAATTGTGTTTTCTTGACTGTCCAATACTTGTTCTTGTGCATTCTTATATTTTCTACAATCTTTTTTAACATGCCTGACCTTCCCACAAAACCAACAACTATTTTGTCTCCCTCTTGACTGCAATCTTCTTGTAGATTGGGACCTCCGATTGTTATTAAATCTGCCTCTATATTGGCTTCTTCCTCTATTTTCGGTGCTCACCATTGTGAGAGCATTACCGGATGAGGACTCATCATTCTTTCTCCTCAAATCTTCAGAGAGAGGGGTGGCTAAAACTTCATCAAAGACCAGCTTCTTAGTAGTTGATGCTAAAGTGCTTATGGCTGTCACAAGTCCATCCTAGCTATTAGGAAGAGAACATAACAGTAAGACAACCTTATTCTCATCCTCTTGTGTCATGCCAACTAAATTTGCTTGGCTGATCAAGGTGTTAAATTCGTTGAGATGATTTGTCATGGCTTCGCCTTCCCTCATCTTAAGCTTGTATAATTTCTTCATGATGAAGACTTTGTTCACATCGGATACTTGTGCATATGTTGAAGCCAATTTATCCCATACATCTTTTGCTGTAGTTTTGTCTAAAACATTATATAATACATTATCACCTAATGCAAGAAAGATTGTCACCATGGCCTTTTCATCAAGCTTTCCCCAATTTTCATCCAACATGTCTGAGGGTTTCTTTTCTTTTCCTTCAAATGCAAGAGAAAGCTCTTGCTTGACTAACAGAAACTTCATTTCAATCTTCCATATCTCGTAGTTCTTCCTAGAGAATTTCTAAACTCTTAAATCTTCCATGATTCTGAAATTTCAATTACCGAAATCTCAACCATCGATTAACCTCTCTCTGATACCAATTGTAGAATTAACGAGTTCGAAATAAAAGATCAGAAATACACAAATAATGAGTAGATTACAAATAAACACAGAACACACAATTTATCATGGTTCACCACACTAGTGGCTATGTCCACACTGAGAGCTGAAGAATTGTATTAATCTCAAAACATAATAGTTTACAATGAATTGGAGAGACATCTAAATAGGCTCACAACTGAGCATATGAAAAGGCAAGGCGGCAACAGACAAAAGTCCGTTGGCCTTCCAAAACTCAACACTACTTGTCTCCTTTTATAGATTTAAAAGACCATGAGTTGGCACTAGATGACATCAACACGGACAATGATGACGGTTACACAAGAATAAATGATTTTATTTTATCTCTGACAAACTGGAACCACCCAAAAGAAAAAACAAGAAATTTGTGATAAGAAATTACATGCATTGGTTAATAGAGGCATCGACCAAGGTGAAAGACGAGTGTAATTTAGCATAGAAGAGTTTTGATCGTTGCTGGAGAACATAAATCTAATTTTAGAAACTTCTTTTGGCCTGAATGTGTTTGTTATAACAATCATGTAGTACAAAATTTGTTGAGATTATAGGGTCGACAAATAATACTTGACTACGTATCATTCGGATTGAGCAATACTAATAGTAATATTAGTTTGGGTTCTGAGGCTCTAGTTTATTAGATGATATGCATCTTGAACTCCATCTTTTCTCAATATCTTCTTCAAATAAATCTATTAATCACATCTTACATTACGGTCTATGCTAAAATTGTAGCATAGAAAATGTGAAGGTTTTGTGGGCAAAAATCAGCAGCTAAGGTTTTGGCATCCTTTATAAATGTTTCTCATTAGTTTCATGTTCATTGGCACAAATCAATATAAGGCCCTCGAGATTTTCAGCCTAAAATTATGATCGATTTTAGTGGCAGTTTGATAGAGTAAACAATTATTTTTAGGATTATAAATACATAATAAATGTATTGTATATCCCAAGACAATTCTTTGTTATGTATAAACTTCGATGTGGGCGTGTTTAAATGTGCATGTGTTATCCGCACAGTAAATAAATTTAATCTGTATAATTCTCTGTGAATGTAGATTAAATTAATCAAAATGCTCATAAGTCTCCAATTTTTAGCAGTGTGTATTATGTACAAATCTGTGAAAATTTATAATAAGGAATTACTTCCTTCAATATGCCTTACTGCAATGTTTGTTAAGAGTAAAAAATAATTGAATCATGTGACGTCAGGAATTATGTCAATGTTAGTGTGTTATCAAGTAGTTCGAGTAGTGTCATGTTTGGTTTTAGGTTTGGAGGAAAAATCTCACTTTCATTAAAATTGTATAAATTAATTATCTTTTAATAAATATTGATTTTATTTTTTTCTTGAATAAGATATTTTATTGTTAATTTATATAATTGAAATATTATTGTTAATTTATATAATTGAAATAGAAGTGACACATATAGATGTTCTTCTATTAACATTTATCAGCTTGAATTTGACGTGTTTCTTAGAAAGATATGGCTCTATGCCCCCTAAATTTTTCAATTTTTTAAAGACAAGTAATTGATTTACCAAACAAATCATCCATAAATTTTGAGAAGAAAATAGTTATGCAAACATTAATGTGGTGATTGATTTTCTCGTTAAGACTAGACCTAGAATGAAAAATGTATAAAATCGTTAGTGTTGATGAGTTCTTCTAGAGCATATTAGAGAAATTAAAGGAAATGTTCAAAAGTATCATTGAAAGAAAGTTGACTAATGATAACAATTCTATAGAATACCAAGTGCAAAAGGTTGATTTTTCTTTTATATCTTAAGTTTGAGTCATAATGAAAGAGCTGCATATTTATAAAGTGTGAGGAAGATGTGGAGTTCTTGTGCGTAGATTTCATTCTAGATACATGAGTTTGGTCTTGTGCTTAGATTTGTTGCTAGAGGGATTTAACATGTTGAAAAGATTAATGATAACAATTTCCATAATCCATAACAATTATTTGAAATTTTTTCTTGGTAGATTGTGTTGGAATTTTTTCATCAACATTTTGGATCACGCTTTGTGATCTATCATTGGGATGATACAAGAGAGCATAAGGAAAATAGAATGTGATACTTATGCTCTCTTGTATCATCTCAATGATAGATCATAGAGTGTGATTACGTTCCTTAAAAAAATTCAAACACAATCTACCCAGAAGAAATTTCAAATAATGTTAAAAATACGTCATTCATGAAGTAAAATAGTAAGTAGATGAGTATAGATACATTTTCACCATTCGGAGAGTGGTAAAAATAAATACTATCTCATATGTAAAGGTTTTACTTGAGAGTACAACAAGTTGCAATTGAAAATATAGTTACACAAAAACCATTGACTATAAGAAAAGGACATCCAATAATGTTTTCCATTTTGGAATCGGTATAGTATTATAGGAATCCAAGAAGAATCCCATAGTCACACTTCCATTTATTGAAGCATTATTTGGGTGTATAAACATGCCCATTTACACACATTTACATAATTGATAATATTTCTAAACATTATCATTATCAACATTTCTTTCGAAAACCCCATACATTATTCATGTCCCACAATAAACTATGTTTTTGTACACATCGTATGTGGAATTGTCTACCATTTAAAACTATCATTAAAATTGATCAAAGTCATTCGTTGAACTTTTTATAAATTATTAATTTATTCTACAATTGAAAGCTATATACTATTTTTAAAAATGTTTCTTCACCTTATGAAATTTTATATGTTTCCAATTTTAACTTGTCAAGAGAGGATATGTATATAATATATATCCTTGATGAAGGATTTAATCATATAATCATATTTATTTTTCAACTCTTCATTTCCACAACTCCCTCATAGCATGCGAGGATTAATTAATTTTTTTGTTAGATATCACATGTTGCTAGTAGTGTTAATAAAAACATAATAGTATTGTTTCCACATGTTAAGAGTGCTTGTGTTTCTTACAATCAAAGCCTCTCAAATTAATCTAATAGATCAAAATCTTCATTCATGTAAATACTTTGAGTAGAATAATATTTTCCCCTAAAATAAACTAGCTACTACTCCTTAAATTAGTGCAACATTTATATATGCTTAAAGGTAATAATTTTTTATTTTCAAGAAATTCGTTCCTCAACAAGATTTTCTTTTTAAAATTCTAGATTATTATGTATCAAAATTAATGACTAAAAAATAAAATTTGAGTCATTTACAACTAATATTTTTAATAGACTGGTTCTTTATTACTAGTCTCCTAATGATTGAGAGTAATATTCATTAATATGTAAGATTAAAAATAAATGTGTTTATCATTTTGAGTAACAAAAATAAGCCATCTTGTAAATATTTTGATTAAATAACAAGAACAATTAATATTAATATTAACAAGAATTGAGAGTTGAGTTCTATTTTTTTATTTAGAGTTGCATGCCAAGTTCTTTTCCTAATTGGAGTTGCATGTAAGGTTTTGTTTGGGGGATTTTCATTATTAGGGATTCTTTTAGACATTCTTCACACACAGGTTTGGGAGATGCTAGATTTTGGAGAGAAATTGCTTGGATTGTTTGAAGGTTAATTTTCAAAGCTTAGGAGTATTTTGGATTCGTAGAGTGATCACTTTGGCCTTTGTTGTTTTAGATTCTTCTCGTCGATTGAGGTAGGGTTTGAAGAACCCATGTTAATTTCATTTCGAAAAGATTGTTTGTATTATGTCTGGAACGCTTGTTGAAAATTTATTTATGTTATTATTTAATTTTTAATTATTTGGTATTAAATCTGTGTGGAAATTTTGAGAGAAAACCCAGATCTCTAGAGTATTTTTATGATTTAAAATTTAGAAAATTTATGCATGTTGAAACCCTAGGCATTCTTGGTAAAATTTTGCATGTAATGGTTTTAGAAAATTGTATTCTTGTTTTGGATTAAGGGAAAAAGTATCATTTTAGATGTTTTATTTAAACCCTGAAAAAATTAGGTTGAAAGACAATAGGAAAATCGATATATTATTTAGTTAGGGTTGTTGGAAAAATTTTAGGAAACCTTTGAATTTTTTTTAAAAAATATATATTAGTTACTCAATTCGGTTCTTGAAATGTATTTAGAAAACAAATTTCTATTTGTGAGAAATTGGAATTTTAGAAAAAAAATTAAATCATTTGGATTATATGGTTTCAATTGCTATATATATATATATATATATATATATATATATATATATATATATATATATATATATATATATATATATATATATATATATATATATATATATATATATATATATATATATATATATATATATATATATATATATATATATATATATCATGATCGAGAGATTCAATTAAATGAAAAAGTGAAATGACTATGTTAGAAAATTTACAAAAAATAATAATGTTATTCTTTGTTTTTTGCATCTGGTATTACCCGAGGAAAAATAAATAAATAAAATATTATTTAGCAGTGATTTATTATTAACTTAGCCTGATAAGTTAGTTTGAAATGTGACACAACTTTGTAACTTTGTACAAGTATTGTGGTGGGGATTGCAAGTCACTTGCAGCCTGTGTCGCAAGGCTTGCGGCCACCACAAGGCTTGTGGGGTCTACAAGGATTGTGGCCACCACAAGACTTGTGGTAGGGGCCACAAGGTTGGGGGGGTTGGACCCCACCACACTTAAATATTTAATCATTTTTTTATTACTTTAATTTTTATTTATTAAATTTTTTAATTTGATTTATAATGTTAATTTAGTTTTTATTAAATTGTGATTTATTTTAATTAAACATTAATTAATAATTATTAATAATAGATATTAATATTTAATAATTAATTTAATATCAATATTTATTAGTTAATATTATTAATTAATAATTAGGTTATTATTAATAACTTTTTATTAATTAATATTATTATTTATTTGTAATATTAATTAATTAAGTAGTCTTTGTTACACATTAATATATATATCATATAATTATTAATTGGGTTTGGTATTTTATAAAAAAACATTATTAAATTGTGACAAAAAAACTTGAGTTCTTTTGGATTAGTTAAATTTTAATGGATAGTGTAATTATGGTATTGATTAAGAATATCAAACCATTTGTTGAGAACTTTATGAGTTGATATGGAAGTATATTTTAATGTGATTATGGGTTTTATGGGTGTTTTATGTGGACTGTTTTAGGAATGTTTCTAGAGGCTTGAGATTGGGTGAAGGTTTATATTTTTCCTTCATGTGTTTTATTATTGAAGTTTATTGAGAGTCTTGTTCTGATATTGTTGTTGAAGATCTAGTGTGTTCCTGTTGTACTAAGGAACTCATTTGAGGATTGTAGTTAGCATCTTCTTATGATCTAAATTATGAACCTAGGTAGGTTAGCTAAGTGTATATGTGGGAAGTGGCTTAGAATAGGTGTCATGGCCTGTAAGTGGCTTCCAAGATAACTTATTGCAAGTGACTTAACTAAGTGATAACTAAATGACATTGAGATTTTAAAATGAGTTAATAAGACATTGTGTACCTCACCCATGCTTGAGTTACTTGATTGACTTTTGAATAGGATGGAAGTGAGAAGATGCTTGCCGCCTATGTGGACTAGATATGGCATAGTTGGTACCTCATCTGCATGAGAGGATTACTGATACCGCATAGAGTCACTAAGGTGTCGGTATCTTGAGATACTACTAGGATAACCTTAGAGTTAGGTCATGTGATGACACTTCCCTTTATGCATCTTAGGTTTCCTACATGTGTTGGTTGCCTCTGGTTGAGTATGCTTTACCTTGTTATCTTATTCTACCATTTGAGTTAGAAATATTTCAAGATCCTTTTCTTAGTGTGTATTGTGTTGATTGTTGATGTTTGATATCGGAGTGGGGTCTATCATTATCTCCTCAACATGGTGGGAGTGGACAATTTAGGTTCCATGATGTCTGGTGATAGTGATTCTTTTCCATATGATATTTCAACATTTGTGCACCAGTGTTGGATGATCCATGTAGCACTTGTACCTTCTTGTTCGTCATTGTTGGAGATATATTCTTATATTTCTTATTCTATGTTCTTGTATTATTGTATCAGTCATTCAGGAGATATCATGTTGTACTTTATATTGGATTATTTTGTTCCATACCCTACAACATGTGTAGTGGATGTGGATTATTATGGATACCTTATGGTATTAATTGTATTTATGATTTCTTTTATATGATGTTGTACTTCATTCATTTGTGTACATGAGATTTGTAATTATATCTAATCTAAAGTAATGAATTAATGTTTATGTAATCTAAGTCAAGGAACCCTCAAGATTTGTAATCTATGTTTGAGTTGTACTTGAATGAGAGTTGTAAATTATATTGTATTGCCTCTGCATTGTAAAACATTGTTTTTGTTTGTAAAGTCTTAAGAAAAAAATTATTCTGTAAACTTAGTTGCATGTTTAGGTTAATTTCTCCTGGGTTCCCTGGTAGGGCATTACACCATCTTTATCTAGTTTTGGGATTGTAATATTTTGCAATGGTCTCCTTTCTCAAACGGTATCCACATCCTCCTCTCTTTAATTCAAATAAAAAATTGTAAACCATTTTGAAACAATAATTGCCACTAATATATTAAAGATGATTATGTTATCCTCTTTGAGCATTATGAATACTTCCATATCTCCTAGAATTGACAAACAACCGAATTCAATGCTAAAGAAACCCTTCTTTCATGATTGCATAATTTTATGTTTATTCACATCATATAGAAACATAAAAAATTGGTTGCTCTAGTACCAAATGATATAGCATAATAGAAAACAAAAATAAATTACAGAGAAGAATAGACTAGTGAATGTTCCATTTCAAATTGATGCATCGATTACAATGTCATTGGATTTTTAAATCCTTTTGAACCTCCCGTAAATAACTAAAAAAATTATAACTAACTTGTACATGAAAGAAACTATCATTAACTTATTTTATCACTAACTATACTATGTAACCAATACTAATATAGTACACCAATAGCTAAAAATGCAACAGAAAAGAGTGAGAGAAAATATCTAAAGAGAGGTAGATAAGACAATTGAAGATTAATTTAAACACTCCCCCTTAATAACATTTGTTTCCATTTATGATACCCAAGTTGTGGCTTTGATTCACAAAGCTTTCATTTACCGGTGGTTTTATAAAATATGTCTAGAAATTATTCTTCAAAATTTTAGTGCTCCAAAAATATTTCTCCTTTACTAATTATGCATGTGATGAAATCATAGCTTATATCAATACATTTTCTTCTTTTATGAAAGAATAGGCTCTTTGACAATGCAATAGATGGGTTTTTGTCACAATATATGTTTATTACCTCCCCTTGTTCATGTATGATTTCTTTCACAATTATTCTCATCCATATTGCTTGATATTAAACCACCATAACTGCTAAATATCCTTCTTTATCTATTGAAATAGTGACAATTCACTATTTCTTTTAAGCTCATGATACTATGCTCGGTCCATAATGCAAAATATAACTAGAAGTGACTAGTACCTTGTTAGAAATACTAAAAGATTTATTAGGATCTACCTCACAAGAGGATTTATAACTCTAGTTAAGAAGTCACCATCTTAAAGGATTTATACAATAAGACCTATCAAAGTCCACCTGGTTAAGGGATTTGACCTGCTAACCTATTTGAGTTAGCTTTGAGCTATAAACTCAAATAAATAATATGTGAATGGTACTAATTGCCTATCAGATCCACTATAATATTTAAACTCTAGTGCACTATCTTACCTCTGTCTCTAACCGCAACACCCAAACTCATGATCATAACCCTAAATCATGTGATTTAGTTCACCTTTATATTATAGTTCTTAACTTGGATAAGACTTGAAAAATGTCTTACACATTGGTCCATAAAATTGACCTAACTTATGGAAGACAGTGCCAAACATACCAAACATGTTGGCCAAAAATATATTAAGCAAAACATATTGACAGGTCGACCCAAAAATCCACAGCCTTGATCATCTAAACAATCACATCTCTTAAAATATCATCTAACTTGACCACCACACAAAACACTTCTCTGTTACTATCATCATGGTCATAAGTTAGAATACTTAGTGTGATCTTCCTTACCTATCCATCCAATCGATCAATATATGCAACCTATGTATAAAATATGATATAAATATTAGAGTTTCCATCAATGAAAAACTCAAAAGCATCAACAATCTTCATCTAAACCCCAAATCCATCACAATGCCAACAAGACAGACCTTCCTTCCTACGATAGTAGCTTGACAATGATTCTTCATGTAGTCTGTTTTTAGTTAAAAAGGTTAATACTTTCATGCAACTATCTTATTTACCCTTGTTCTTTTATTTCCCATCGTTGTCCTTCACAAAAATGCTCTTCTAAAATTTGACCAAAAAAAATAACTCTTCCAAATGTCTTCCTTTTCAAAAATAAAAATTATTCTTCAAATTTCAAATTTACAAAATAAGAAAAAAGCATCTTTATTTATATGAAACTATTACTAGCCTAAAAAAACATTAAATCAACCAATTAGGTTTCTATCAAAAGTAGGAAAGTACTTTTGATCAAAAGTACCTAAGTTAAGATTTTAACCATGACATATTTGGCAAGTACTTTCGATATAAAGTACTTTCAATCGAAACCTATTAGTTTCCATCAAAATTAACTTATATCAAAATTAATTTCTATTGAAACCTCATGATTAGGCATATTTTACAAATGGAAAGAAATTTCTAAATATTTTATGTCTTCAGGGCTCAATCAGAGGGCTCAAATGGAATAGTATTGAGAAGCCCATTTACATGACACAAGTACTCAGAATGATCTTTCTAATGGTTATAAATTTTATAAGTTTTTAGTTTGTTATGTACATGTTTTTTGATGTTGAAATTAAATATAGGTTTCTTACCAAAAATAAACCTCTATGTTCGATGTTCATGGAAAAATAGTAAACAAGAGAAAAAAAAATCTGAAAAATAACCATACACTATGGATTGAAGTCTTCTTTCTATAAAAAAAAATGAAATTGGACAAATACACAACAAGATACAAGATATTAAATGAGCATATGCCAAAATTAAAGCTAAGTCAACTTCAAACATTAATAAATATTAAATACTAAGGATAAATATATGAAACCATTTCTAGACATTATAGAAGGATGTTAAAAGACTTAATTTGAAAGGATCACATTGATATCTATTTTTTATAAAAAATTGTGCATTATGAAGTGACTGTCACTCTTTAAAAATATTAGTTTCAGCAACGTACTAGTTTTCATGGGAGATAGAAAAATGGATTAAACTCAAATCCATTTTTTAAAAAATATATATATTTATAATCTAGACACAAAATAGTAAAAGAGTCTAATTTACTTAATCTTCCAATTTGAAATGGTTTAGCAGCAATATGTGTCTGAAAGTGATGATGTTTTTTAGAATGTACATTTTAGTGTCATTTCAGGCAGAAAAGTATAACCCACTATTGTGGGTCCACCCAAGTTCATGGGAGGATATCTAAATCAAATTGATTTAAATTCTTATGAGGTGTAAATAAGTAACTCAGTCTTATGTCCCATTATCTAGGTGGGCCATATGGACTAGTATGTGGAAGGCATGCAGGTTTATAACCTATACCTATCAGAGAAATTTGCAGATTCTTACGATGATTGGAAAGTTAGCATTGGTGGTGATTTTTTTATGTTTTCTATAGAAACTATTACGATGATGATGTATCTTTTGGCTGAAGGGAAAGTGACACCTCACAATTCCAATTTTTACTACAAGCTAGATATCAAACATTTCCTTAGCGGCCTGGTAAGAATGCCCCTAGGTTGTAGAATGACTTCAATAGGTTGGATCTTCTTGAAGAATAAAAATATGTTTTCATGGTTCTCATCAAGTTCATTACACTACAAGAAATATTCAAAAGTTTTAACTCTCATCTCTTTCCTATGTTGAATCATTTATGCAGATATGTTAAATTCAATTTCCCGTATGGAATTTTTTCCTATTTATCTCAGTTTATTCCTAAAGTGAAGATCAAGGTTGCCCTTCCTTCACAAGGGTCTATTTCTATGTCTCCATAATTTCCATCTTACCGTTACACCCCAAGTAGGCCTTGACCCATCCCTCACTATGGAGTTGAATAATCATATTCACACTTGTCCACCCATCGGTCAAAATTTCCTTCTCTCCTGGGTATACCAGAGTCAACCCACTAAGGAAAGCCAAATTTAATCCTTAGGTATTGAACATCCCAATGAGAGAATTAGTCTAGTTTATGATTATTCCTCATTCTCTTGGTCTATAAATTTAGACTAGAATCCTATAAATTTCACTGGTAACTCCCCTTCCTAGTCCATTAATCTATCATCCCTTATTTTGACCCCTCTAGACTATTATATACACCCTACCATTCCTAAATGCATTATCCTTGATACCACATTTAAGAGCACAACCTTGGATGATCATTACGACCAAGTGATACTGTTGGATGTATAACATAGATGAACTATGCGTGTTCTACATTAGGAAGAATGCCATTTCCAAATGGCTAATTTTGCAACTACAAATTGATAGGAAGATAAATATGTTGGAGGTCATTGGTGGGGTAGAGAAAAGGGAAGATAATTGGACATAGGGGAAGGGAGATGAGAGTATATGCATGGGTAGTGGCAGGTGATTTTTTTCAAAAGCTCAAAAATTGGAAAATTATGGACAAAAAAATTAAAGAGATGAAGAGCCAGATCTTGATGGAGGAGGAGAATAATGAAATGGTTAGCGCCCTAGCCAATGTTCAGGCCAACTAGTCTCAGCTTAATAGGAAACTACAGGACCTGGTTTCCTACAGTAAATATATGATTGAAAAGACCACCCTCTCTCTTAATACCTTATAAACGGAGCTAGAAAAAAAGAAGGTCGAATGCAACAAGAGATAGGAAATCATGAAGGTTACTCTCAAAGGTGATGGGACTTCCATTCATGTTGCTACGGTTTTTCCCCTGAAAAGGGCTTTCTTTTTGGACAAGTTGAAAATGGAGACTAGAAAGGGGTTCTTATGCCCTCTGTATAATGTCTGGTTAATTTTCTAGTGTACTAGTTTTTTGTTTTCTAGTTTTGTTTCTAGTATCTTTTCTTCTTAGTTAGTTAATAGTTTGAATTGACTTCTTGTGAAACCATATTGTTGTCTTTTTAGAGTTGATGTTACTTTAAATGATGAGTTCAGGCACTATTCCTCTTGAGTTAACTACAACACTTTTAAATTTTATGTGCATTTTTGTTTTCCATTTTATTTATGTTATGCTACAATATTTGTAACTACACTACAAGAAACTGAAAAAACTAATAAGTGAACATTATTAAGATTCTTTCAAATTATGAAAGGTAAAATTATGGGGAAATATTTTGGAACAACAAACAATATGGTTAAATCATGTATTAATTCATTGTTCTTTTCACCTTATTTTTAATGTTGTTTCTATTTTTATAACTTTTAGGAATGCATCTTGTATTAATGCCTAACTAATTCTCCTTTCTCCTCAAGAAGTTTCCATGAGGATAGATATGACTAAAATATTTCAATCCTTATGGAACTTCCTCAAGCAGTTCTAATGAGGATGGATCACACTAAAATATCTCATCCCCCAAGGAATTTCCTCAAGTAAATCTTGAATGAGGATAGATTTGGCTAAAAAAATTGACCCCCATAGAACATCCTCAACAAATTCTCAAGAGGATGAATTTGACAACAATCTTTCATCCCTCTTGGAACTTAGTGTTGAATTAATATTAGACAATGTTGTAGAGATTTAATAATTACAAAGAATCATGATTTGTTTTATTAAATAAACAACAAATAACGGTTTTGATCTTATACAACAAAGGATCTAAGGGATGAGAAACAAGGCAATAAGAAAAAACTTATAGATAGGCCATGACAGGCTACTTACAATACACTAGTCAAACATGCCACTCACATCACATAGTTAGAACTACTAACCACAAACAACCCAGTTAGGATTTTGTACAATAAAAGCATCCATGAAAGGACCAACACCAAATTGTTGAAAGTTTGTTTTTTTTAGAATGCCCTTTATATTTCTAGAAATTAATTTAATGAACTCATCAATGTTGATTGGAAGTTAATTAGCATATGCAAGTTTGGTGTTAGAAAAAACTTCATATAGACTTGGTTCAATCCTCTCAAGTCACATCAAAGGTGGGTGTTTCATTAATTGTTATTTTTTTTATCTAAATGGAGTTGTTGATTTGGAATAATTATTTTTTGCAACTATAGAACTACATTTTTTCAAATAAAAGTGAATGGAAAATGCACTTGAAAAAATATAGATGATAGAAAATGTAAATATGATAGATTTTACTTTAAAAATAACACTTATGTAGAATATACAGCTTATAAAAAAAATCATTTCAATGCCATAGTCATCAAGAACAAGTTCCATGTAGTGGCTAGTACTTGCCTTGTAATTGTGTAATTAAAATGTGAAATATATAATTAGAATTTTAAAAAATTAATTACATTTTATAAAGTATAATTCTATTTAATAATCATAATAATAAAAAAAATTCATTTGGAAATTGAGCTACTAAAAATAATATCAAGAAATTATAATAAATTATTCTCATAATTCTACTTGTCATTTTAGTTTACCTCAAATGAAGTGAAACACTAGGAAAAATATGTGGAACTATTAAATTAATATATATTATGATCATTATTTTTAATAAAAAATTGATACTTAACATATATTCATAATATTTTAATATAAATATTATATTTCACATAGTTAAAATATTTAATATTTTAATTTGTATTGTTAATTTTATAATAAATATTTAAATTAATTTTTTGAAATAAAACTATGAGAATAAAATTAAATATTAATTTAATATATTTTAACTTAAATAAAAATAAATATATATTATAATATCATAAATTTTATGTAAATTGCAATATTTGATAAAATTAAATAGTATAAACTATAAATAAATTTATAAAATATAATTTTTAATTTAAATTGATTGATATATAATAAATATGAAATAAAAAAATTCAATATTATGGGAGGCAATTTATTTTCTCCGTGCAATAAGACCCAATCATATGCTCATTTATAATGTTAAAAATATTGCATTTGTACTATGAAAAACTTAACATTTATAATAGAATATAAAATATGGTAAATTGTTATTAGTTCATGCAATTAGTTTTAATCACTTATTAAGCTTAAAAATCACGGACGTGCAACATCAACAATAAATTTAATTTAAAAAATTAAATAAATTGAATTTCTCAATAGAAAATTATTTCAACATGAACAATTTTATGTTAAAATATTTATGAATTAAATGTTATGTCTCAAATGTTAAATTTAATATATATTTTTCACAAAAAATCATTGCTTAACATGGATTTCAGAAATAGAGAATACAAGACAATTTTCCATACAATGTTTCACAAATATCAAAAACTCAACAATAAATATTATTAATAGAAAATACATCATTAAACTTTCTAATATTGAAAGTAATTAATTGACTAAAATATAAGGTTTTATTTAAATTAATTATTTCAAAATAATTATTTAAAAAAATTGCAAATAATCATTACAAAAAGGAAGTGAAATTTTCACAATAAATAAACGAGGGCCGATATATCATTAAAATTGGTTGAAATTCTAATATTGATGAGCAGGGCAAGATTTAAGTTTTGTCCATAACCTTTTAAAAATCACTATAAATATCATTAATATAGGCGGCAAAATACATCATTAAAATGGGTTGAAATCTCCATTATTGGAGAATAAATAATTGAATAGAAGGTAATTTGGGGAATGCGAATATTCTTCAAAGCAGATCCCATATAAACGCTTATCGAGAAGATTTAACAATTGAAGGGGTTGAACAGTTGAAGGAAGGAGGAACATGCATACGGCAGTGATTGATATAGTAATCAATAAGGTGACGAGACCATGAAGAGATGAAAATGCTACAAAAGCAAGGTAGGTGCACTTTCCTGATGCTCCTGCAACAACGGCCATTAGGCTTCTTCGTCATAGTTCCATTCGAAACACAAGGGGCCACCCTACTAAAGGCCTCATACATATTGCGACAAACTTCACCTCCCACCTGCACATTATACATACTCATTACCTGCACATTATACATACTCATCAGCACTACAGCACAAATCAGAATTGCCATGGCCTTGGTCATCTTCGCTTTCAAAATATCGAAAATTGCAATTGGTGTTTCAATCCGTCTACTTCTCTCCTTTTATAGATTTAGAAGGCCATGTGTTGGCACTAGATGATATCAACATGGACAATGGTGACTGTTACGCAAGAATACATGATTTTATTTTATCTCTGACAAACTGGAACCACCCAAGAGAAAAAACAAGAAATTTGTGATAAGAAATTACATGCATTGGTTAATAGAGGCACCGAGCAAGGTGAAAGACGAGTGTGATTTAGCATGAAAGAGTTTTGATCGTTGCTGGAGAACAGAAATCTAATTTTAGAAATTTCTTTTGGCCTGAATGTGTTTGTTATAACAATCATGTAGTACAGAAGTTGTTGAGATTATAGGGTCGACAAATAATACTTGACTACGTATCATTCGGATTGAGCAATACTAATAGTAATACTAGTTTGGGTTCTGAGGCTCTAGTTTATTAGATGATATACATCTTGAACTCAACCTTTCTCAATACTTAAAAAATCTTCAAATAAATCTGTTAATCACATCTTACATTACGGTCCATGTACAGTATCACAGCAGTGCTAAAATTGTAGCATAGAAAATGTGAAGGTTTTGTGAGCAGAAATCAGCAGCTAATCGTTATTAAAAGATGCACATTGTGACACTTTCGAAAGTGTAAAAGATATCGTATTCGATGGATCACGCAGATAGAATAATTTGTGTTTAGGATGACGATTTAATGGACTTACAGGAATTGCTTTTGGACATGTAATCTAAGTAAACTTCCATGCTTTTGTGTTAAGTTTGAAAGCACTACACTGACGAGCTTATTTCTTATATAAAGGAGACAGCTCTATTAGCCTTGCCAAGAGAAGAAATCGCAGAAAAGAAAATCCGAAAGGACAAGCCGCTCAGGATTAAGCAGCAGTAGAAAGCTTCAAATCCAAGAGAAATTGACTCTTTCCTATATACTTTAGGAAATGGTGTCAGTGATTGCGAGATGGGGATTCGCATAAGGCTTGGCAGAGTGCAAAGAAAACAAAGATCAAATTATCACAGAAAAGGGCTCAGTATTGTTGGAAACCTAAATTGGGCTCACTGATGACAGGTCCGATCTATTGCATTTATAACTAAATTTACATTAAATGGACAAAAGACTCTAGATGAAAGTTGGCTGCAGATAATTAATTTATCTTCTAACATCCCTTCATAAATTAATTATCTAATTGTTTTCAAATATCCCTCCATAATCTAAATAGGATGGGTCCCGGCGTTAAGCCTTCTTAGGTACCCATTTACAAAACAAAATTTTGGCTCCCCTTATCACTATCACTTTGGGAAATTTGTTCCCCATGTCATTATCACTCTAGGTTTTTAACCGGTTTACCCATAACCATTTGAGATTTTCCCCAACTGATACAATGCTACATTTGCTTTAGGTTTTTCACCCAAACAAGTGGTTTTGGATTACAGCAAACCTCACTCACAAAAGTGGTTTAAGGATTCAACCACGAACCTCGCAACAAGTGGTTTTGGATTACCAAGCACACACTGGTTCCAATGACCACAAATCATCATTACAGAGAAACTATCATTTCTCACTTCCTCCTTTTGTACCTGCATAAAAAATGACTATTGAGTCCATATAAAAGGAAATCCATAGATACTAAGATACATGGGTACCTAGTCGCCGTACTCGCCAGTTGTATAGGAATTCTTTTCAGATACATGGTTCAACAATATATCAAACCTAAGACTTCTAGGATGTCAGGTACAACCGATAATGCACCCCTTAGAATAACTCAGATACAATACATTCTTCAACTTCGTGATTGCACACTGTTTGGAATTAGAACAAAAAAATAGAGGAGAAACACAACCATCTTCACCTTAGATAATCCAATGACACAGACACATCCTACCACTTCAGCACTAACACTCTCTCCTTGATAAACTTCAACCAACTAAACATCCAACGAATTTGAGCATGCCATCTCACCTCCATTCTAAACAAGAACAAAAGAAGAAACAACAGCTACTAGTAAAATTTTGACCAAAGTATCATTAAATTGATCTAAAACTAGCTGCCAAATTGATGGCCCAGGATGCTTTTCTAGCTCATTCCACCCATATTTTTTCCCTCTATCTCTCTACGACGTCACTGTTTAACCCTTGACTAATGTCTACTCCAAATTCCTGTGCACTTTCATGCTCATCCCTGGTTAGGCCAGAAACACAGTTTGACCTGTCTGCAAGACTACAGGTTTCCTCATGCCATAATCTTGACCACCTTCACCCGTAGCTAATTGACAAGGAAATTTATTGCCTCTAAACTGTTTTAAACCGGAAAACATTCAAATTCTTGCAGATCTCAAGCAGAGATTCATTGCAGAAGCTATGAACAAAATTTCAAGAAAAAAGCTTGGCTTATAACAAAGTTCCAGTCCGTGCAAAACCCTGGCTTATAACAAAGTTCCTGCTTTGGCTCGGGCAAAGATTTTATAGGCGACTCTACTTTTGCCAGGTTATTCTGAATTGGAACAAAAGACACCAATGTGCTACGACATTGAAAACAGGGGAGACAAGACGCCAATGTCCTTTGTCAAACGTCCACGGACATCTACACAGAATATAAACATAGTAGAGCAAAGACAAAGAAAACAGTGCATGACTCTACAAACTAGAGGACACTAGGTCTTGTGATGTGATCTGCAGTCCTGCAATGCAACCACCATTGGCTATGATACCATATTGGAAACCTAAATTGGGCTCACTGATCACAGACCCAATCCATTGTATTTATAACCAAACTTACAATAAATGGACAAAAGAATCTAGATCAAAGTTAGCTGCAGAATTAACTGTGGATAGGCGAGGAGTAGTTTTTAGATAGTTCTAGATACATGTCTAGGTGAGTTCAACATCATTCTGCATGCTTCTGGTTTGTGCCGACAGTACCAGCTGCAGATAATTAAATTATCTTTTAACAAGTATTGACTCATCAGATGTACTTTGTCAGTATCTGCATTATGCCCTCAATCTTTTTAGTAATGTCTCTTTAGATAGTCTACTTAGGATTGTTTTCCAGGAACAGGAAAATTTGTGCTTATGTGATTTTGGACATTTGGGTTTATGTTCAAAATCTGCAAAGGAATGATGATTTCGCCATCTTATCACAAATTGCCACTAGAAATCTACTAAATTTAGCTAGCACTTCAAGGTAATTGTCTTTCCTTCTATATGTTAAAAGTGTTTTAATCATGTCTTTCAACACTGGGCTGACATGCTAGAAATTAACAGGGGATGTACAACAATCCAATATGGAAGTGGAAATGCTTCAGAGATTTGGCATTGCATTTGGGACACTCTGTGATCTATCATCAGGATGATACAAGATAGCATAAGGATAAAATAAGGAACACAGTATGATCCTTATGCTCTCTTGTATCATCCCGATGATAAATCAGAGAGTGTGATTTGAAATGCTGATAAAAAAAATTCAAACACAATCTACCCTGAAGAAATTTCAATTAATGTTGAAAACATGCCATTCATGAAATAAAATAGTAAGTAAATGAGAATAGATATATTGTCACCATTCGGAGAATGGTAAAAATAAATAACATCCGATAAAGGTTTTACTTGAAGAGTACAACAACTTGCAATTGAAGGTATAGTAACACAAAAACTATTCACTATAAGAAAACGACACCCAATATTGTTTTCCATTTTGAAATCGGTGTAGTATCATAGGCATCCAAGAAGAATCCCATGGTAAAACTTCCATTTGTTGAAGCATTATTTGGGTGTATAAACATGCCCATTTACACACATTGATAATATTTGTAAGTGTTATCATTATCAACATTTCTTTCGAAAACCTCATACATTATTCATGACCCACAAGAAACTATGTTTTGTACACATCCTATGTGGAATTGTCTACCATTCAAAACTATCATTAAAATTAATCAAAGCCATTCATTTAACTTTTTATAAATTGTTAATTTCTTCTACAATTGAAAGCTATATACTATTTATTTTTATGTTTCTTCATCTTTTGAAATTTTTTGTGTTTCCAAGTTTAACTTGTCAAGAGATGACATCTATATATATCCTTGATGAAGAATTTAATCATATAATCATATTCATTTGTCAACTCTTCATTTCCACAAATGGGTTGAGCTCCCTCACAGCATGCAAGGATTAATTAGTTTTTTTGTTAGATATCACATGTTTCTAGTAGTGTTGATAAAAAACATAATAGTATTGTTGCCACATGTTAAGGGTGCTTGTGCTTCTTACAATCAAAGCCTCTCAAATTAAACTAATAGCTCCAAATCTTCATTCATGTAAATACTTTGAGTAAGTTAATCTTTTCCCCTAAAATGAACTAGCTATTGCGCTTAAATTAGTACAACAAATATATGCTTACAAATAATATTTTTTTATTTGAAAGAAATCCGTTCCTCAACAAGATTTTCTTTTTAAAATTATAGATTATTATGTATCAAAATTAATGACTAAAAATATAAAATTTCAATCATTTACAACTAATATCTTTAATAGACTTGTTCTCTATTACTAGTCTCCTAATGATAGAGAGTAATATTCATTAATTTGTAAGATTAAAAATAAATTTGTTTATCATTTTGAGTTAAAAAAAAAGCTATGTTGTAAGTATTTTGATTCAAGAACAAGAACAATTAATGTTAACATGTGATTCTTAACCTCTACAAGGAATAGAAGAAAATACATTTTGCCTCAGCAAGGGAAAGAAAACAAAATAAAAGATTGGATTCCATGGGAGGAAATTATGCATATAGTAAGAAAATTAGGAAGTATTAGAATAAAATCAAACAAATACTCAAGACAAAGACAAAATAAAAACATTAATTACTTATTCATCAACAATGTACATATTAATCAAACAAATATTCGAGAAAATAACCGTAGAATATTACATACTAATCCAACAAATATTCAATACAAGGATAACATGAATTAAACTATTCATCAATAACATGATGAACTTATAGATACAAACATCTGAAGAATCTTCTTATTTAGGTGTTGTACCATCCTAAAAAGTAACCCCCTTTAATTAGGTTGTCATTTTACCCTTATTTAGTATGTATGGGTTCCTACATTGATTTTTAAGTGCTCCTAACACTTATTGGACCTTCAAATCAACATTCTAAGTCCTACATTGATTCAATTTATTCAAAAATTGAGGTTTTCCCTTATTTCTAAGTTTGATCCTTTATTTTTTTTCTCTAATCAAATAATTTATTTCATCACCTAGGCCCTGTATCCCTATTTTTTGCCTTTGTGACTTGTTGTAACCTTAGATTGAGCTATATCTGACACCTGCTAACTATCTGGAAATTTCGTAGGAAAACTTTAAGAAAATAAAAAGAAAGAATAAAAATGGTGGTGCCAAGTGTCATTTTTTCCATTTTTTCCTCAATAAGCAATGCTACTTGTTTTCAACCTCTCCCTTTTTTTCAAAGCTTAATTTTAAATTATAAGCAGCAACTCCTTAAAAAAAAGAGAGGAAGGTTCCAATTTATCCCTTTCCCCAAATAAAAAATTTACACGAGAACACTCTAACTGCTTAAAGTTAATCAGAAATTGTATATAAGCAACTGCATAAGGCATGAGGTTATTCCTTAATAAACTATTTAAGAATCTTTCAACTTCATCAACAAGACACCTATTGTCCATAGTTTAAATATCTTATTAGTACTTGCCGATAGGCTAAGTACTAATGTATCAATTTTTGTGTTTTTTATGTTAACTAGTGATTAAATGAACTATTCTACACCAATGAAAATAAATTCTATTTTATATTTCATTATAAGTTTTTTCATTTGTAAAAGATAGATGCAAATTGTTTAACTTTATATTATCTAGAAATTAATTTTTAATCCTCTCATTGGATGAATGCATTTGAAGTCTTATACACGGATTTCTTACATTGTTCGAGTTGTGAATATAATACTTTATGAAAGTTCTTTTACCTCCATAATCCATCATTCTTGCCTTATTTTCCTCCCATATTTTGCCTATCGTGCCCATATTCTCGGTATTTTCTTTATTTATAAAGATTAGCCTCTATAGAAACTTCAATTTGGTATTAACAGTTATCGTACCAGTTTATTAACATCTCTGTGCACAAGAGATTATTATTTTGTGTTTTCACAAAAAATGGTTATGTTTCTTGTAAGAAAGAAAATTTGTAATGTACTGCTTGACACTGACATACAATGATTGACACTTAAAGTTGCACATACTTGAAGAAAATGGACAAATTAAGATATGGCATAAAAGTACATTATATTAATGGTTAGGATTGAAGGTATTAATTTAAAAGCTTGTAGAAGTTGCACAAGGTGACTATAATTGACTAATCCCTTATGAATGGTAACGTTGTGGATTCAATCTCGTTGTCAGGATGACTTTCTGGTATGGATGTTGTTGTTTGTTATTATCTTTTAATCATAAAATGTTGGTTTTGATAGGCTGGAAAAGTGTGTTCCCATTTGTAAGATATTTCTCTTTCCTATATTTTCTTCGATTTCTAGAAAACTATTTTTCAGAAGTAGAAATTGCTAAACGCACCGTTTGAATAAATTTCTATGGGCAATGCTGGTTTTTCTAAGAAAAACTGAGCTCGGTGTTCAGTTTAATTTAATACATCATTCAGATATATTACTAATGGCTTGGCCTAATTTTAGGTGACTTTTAAACCTATTGTTCTTCCTGAAAGCAAAGCCATAATTTTGATAAAATTAGGCAGTTGGAACTCAGTTTTCCAATTTTCAGTGGTTTTATAAGCTTCATAAAGTTGTTTTGGTGTAAATATTTCTTGGTTTTCTTTTTATCAAAAAAAAATCTGAAATTCTTCATCACAAATTAGATCTTATAATTCTTAACAGATTCGTTATCATTACTAGGAATTTACACTTACATTTCTTGATAGTTCCTTCTATCATTTATTTAATAAGTCCACCAAAATGATGTTGTTCATGATCTATCAATCCTCACTCTCATTATTTTGTTTCCAAGATTTGTGAGTACCTGCTTTGGATTCTTGGTACAACGTATCTTTTTAGTTGTTTATTTGAAAAAACATTTTAGCTGAATCAAATAGAGCCTACAATTGCTTCATTGTGTTTGGAAAAGAATGGGAAATGAAAGATTAACCAAAATTCTTCACCAAACAAGGTTTGGAAATCAATAGATTCATATGATAACAAATGATAACCTTATGATACTTAGTAAAGTTTAAATAGCAAAAGCATCAAAGAGAGAGAAGCAGTAGATAAGACATTCTTTGCCATCCTCTTGCATCTCTCCTCTGTTCATTAAATTCTTTTTCAATTTTAGGTTGGTGTTTTATTTCTTGTTTCTTGTTCTTTTACCAAAGAAGTTTGGAAATTTAAAAATAAAGTGAAATTTTATTTTTGGGCATTATATTTTTTGAATGTCTTTGTCTTGTATTCGTGAGAACTTGAAATTTCTAGAAAATATATTTTTCCCCTATTTTTCTTTTTAACGCTTTGATCAAATTAGAATGTTTGGAAACACAATAATGATACAGAGTGGTCCATGCTTTAATAAGATAATTGGAATGCTATAGCTCAATCCTATAACCAATATTTCATTCAGGCTTTATTAAGAAAACTGGAAATGCTACAGCTCAATCTTATAACCAAGATTTCCATTAATACTCTAAACATCTTGATTGTTTGGCAACAAAAGAGTGCTACTAAATTTCTAGGTCAATAGACCCAACCCCAATATGAATATTTAATTGTCAACTATAGATTCAATACAACAATATATTTTTTTGTAGGGATTGGAAGTCTAGGACTAAGTTGTGTGTGCATGCGTTTCTATGTGGTTATGTACTCTTGGACATTTTGTTCCCAACTAGTTTTATTCAGGGTTAAGTTTTATATTCAGGTTTAGGTTTATTAAACTGTATTTGTTTTTAATAAGAAATCAATGATGATAGAAAAACATTTGTAGATTTTTATTTTTATTTCTAATATTGAAACAAAGTAAAATTGATAATGAGAAAGCAGTTATCAGGACAGTACTTGACTTAAGTAATTAATTTTAAGTTTAATTTTTCATATAAATTTAATCTTAATTTTAATAAATTTATTATAATATATAAGACATTTTAATTAATTATATTATTATATAATTATAATTTTTTATATGATGATAATTGTAGTAATAAATAATTTTTAAAATTATAATTATATAAATAATTATTGATTGTAAATTATAATTAATTTAAACCTTAATTTTAATTTTATTTGTAAATATAAAAATAGTACTAATTTTTTTTTATTGATATATATTTTTTATTACATATGATTAATATTATTGTATATATAATATAGTATTATTATATTATACATAAATTATAATTATAATATAATATATTTTAAAATGTATAATAATTATAAATATAATATTATTATTTTAATTTATATTATAATCTATATTATAATAATAATATATAATAATTTATCTTAGAAGATTATATAACAGAAATATATATTATTTTTATTTAACATTTCCAATTAATGATAAAAATTACATTTAAAAATATACTGTTTAAAATATAAAATTTTATATTAATTAAACTTAAGTTTGTCCTAATAAACTATAATAATATATAATAATTTTTATATATGATAAAGTAAAAAAATTAACATTTTTACCATATAAAAATTAATAAATCAATATATTTATTCAATATAATGATAAATATATTTTGTATTGTTGTGTGATGCATCTAGAAATACAGATTTAATCAAATTCATCTTCCAATTGAATTGCAAAGGTTTTAAAGTTTTACAATGTTTTCAATATTTTTGATGTAAAAGAATCTCTTAGAACGAAGTACATTTTTAAATATAATAGATCCCCACACAAGCTACATAATATGATAGTTCATTTTTTTTAAGTCTACAATATATCTTACTAACCTAACTGAGACATTCTTTCACCTTTTCAAGTGAACAAATTTTACAAACCTAAATAACATATTCTTTCATGATCGCAAAACACATTCTACAATATCCAACCTAAGACATCAAAAATTTTATATTAATCCAATATTCTTGTAATTTTATAAAAAAATTTAAACAGTATATTTTTTAAATGTAATTTTTGTCATTAATTGGAAATGTTAAATAAAAATAATATATATTTCTATTATATAATCTTCTAAGATAAAATATTATATATTATTATAATATAGATTTTAATATAAATTAAAATAATAATATTATATTAATAATTATTATACATTCTAAAATATATTATATTATAATTATAATTTATGTATAATATAATAATATTATATTATATATACAATAATATTAATCATATGTAATAAAAATATATATCAATAAAATAAAATTAGCACTACTGTTATATTTACAAATAAAATTAAAATTAAGGTTTAAATTAATTATAATTTGCAATCAATAATTGTTTATATAATTATAATTTTAAAAATTATTTATTACCACAATTATCATTATATAAAAAATTATAATTATATAATTAATTAAAATATCTTATATATTATAATAAATTTATTAAAATTTAGATTATATTTATATGAAAAATTAAACTTAAAATTAATTACTAAAGGCAAGTACTTGGCCACTACGTGACACTTGTTTAAAAAATAAATAGAACTTAAGCATTATAACTTAGAAGACGCCAAACACGGTCATAAAGGCTCTATATGTTTTTATAGGAGGAAAGAAATGGGAGTTGTTCAAAGACAGAGCTTTTGATAGTCAAATTCTCTCCATTCTCATCGGCAAGTTATTAAAAAATTCTTACACATCTATTTTGGTCCAGAATCTCACTAGTAGTCATTACTAGTGAGCAATTTTCTAATTAGATTTTCTTTGTAATTAAAACATGTAGGATCTATGGAGGAAAAGGACTGGTATGATATGAATTTCCCTGAAATAGAGGCTCTATTGTTTCTCTTTAACTCGATAGAATACTTTCTTCCCCCATTTCTGAAATCCATGAAAAAACTTGAGTTTGTGATGATATCTTCACTCACTCAACACAAGAGTGTCTGCTTGGAGAGGTTGATTTTACCTCACGATGAAAAATAGAGCATTGAAGCACTGCATAATATAGAGAAGCTATCTTTGAGCTTATGTGAAGGATTTGAAAATATATCCACATTCACCAAGCTACAAGATTTTAACTTGGACCACAATAATAATTTGGAGTTACCTTCTAGTATCTACAATATGCCCTCCATTCTGTCATTGTCGATTGCCAATTGCCATCATAATAATTTGGAGTTACCTTCTAGTATCTACAATATGCCCTCCATTCTGTCATTGTCGATTGCCAATTGCCATCAGCTTCAAAATTTACCATATGATTTTGGAAAAATGAGCAATGTAAGAATGTTAAGGTTATCGACATTATCATGCCTAGAACAGCTTCCTGAGTCAATTGGAAAACTTGAATAGTTGGAATATTTAGACATTTCACTGTGCGAGGACTTGAAAGAACTTCTAAAAGAAATAGGAAAACTCAAGAAATTGAAGGAGCTTGATATGAGAGAGTGTTCCCCTTTGATGGCATCACCTATGTGAAAGCTAACTATTGCAATCACTAATTGTTAATCTCCTATCTTGAAAGATTATTTAACTATTGAAAACTAATTCATAGCCAAATATTGAATAACAACACAATTGCAACTTCACAAAAAAATAAATGCAGAAATAAATTTGAACACGATGACAATATTTTTGGACTAAATTGTCCCTGGAAAAACCCCCAAGGGAAAACCAAATCTACAGATGAAAAATGCATTAATCTTCAGCAATATAAGAGTTACAAAAGATTCATTGCCTTCTTCTGGCAGAACTCCGATAAAGTCCTAATATCTCCCACTGATATCCTCCACTGATATCCTCCACTGCTATCCCAGCACTATCACTACGCCCTTGCTCCCACTACAAGAATATTTTCTATCACTGCAAATAGATTTGCTTTCACTGTAAATGATTTCTTCATAACTTGATGATTTCCAAATGCCCCCTAGCCCCCCTTTTATACTACTCTTGCTGAAAAATCAACGGTTGAGATTGATCTCAATTAACTGCTGAGATAAAAAGGAACTCAACAACCAAAACTGAATTGGTTGTCAACAACTACCAATTAAATAAATATTTATTAACCTAATTATTCTCAGGAAAAACAAATATTAATTAATCAGGGCAAATGGAAAGCTTTCTCGCTACATAACTAACACTCCCTCTTAGCGAGGAAGCTATTCTTCATGATAAATTTTACCTTCCCCAATGCCTTTGTTAGAATGTCTTCTACCTGCTCCTTTGTAGGTATGTATTTTAGCTGAACAATCCCTCTTTGCACACAATCTTTGATGAAGTGATATCTGATGTCTATATGTTTAGACCTATCATGAAACACTGGATTCTCGAACAACTTGATGCAACTTTGATTGTCACAGTGTATCACAGTAGTCTCAACTCTCTGAACAAACAAGGCTACTAACAATTTTCGAAGCCATATAGCTTCACATGTCGCCATGCTAGCTGCTATGTATTCTACTTCTGCTTAACTCAGAGAATAGGCTTGTGCTTCCTACTGAACCAAGAAACAACTCTTGATCCCAAACTGAAACAACACCCTAAAGTGCTCCTTTTGTCTGTTGTACTACCTGCCCAATCCGCATCAGTATAGCCCATCAACCTGATACTTTCACTTCGAACATATCTAATCCCATACTCAATTGTATCATTTAAGTAACGCAAGACATGCTTAGCCGCTATCCAATGCACTCTCTTTGGCTCAACCATGAACTGACTAAGAGAGTTTCCTACAAAAGCTATGTCTAGCCTGGTGTTGACCAAATACATAAGCAAACCAATCAATTGTTTGTATAAGGAGGGATCTACATATGTTTCCTTTGAAGTGTCTACCTTCCTTCAGTTTGTGATCATAGGTGTAGACATGGCTTTGCAATCTTCCATCCCGAGTCTCTCCAAGATTTCAATGCAATATTTCCCCTGCCCAAGGAAAATCTCTCCATCTGTCTGCCACACCTCCATGCCTAGAAAGTAGTGCATAAGTCCCAAATCCTTCATCTCAAACTCTACTGCAAGGTCCCTCTTGCACTCCTCTATGAGCCCTAGTGAACATGTTAGAAACAAGTCATCCACATATAGAACAAGAATGAGAACCTCACCCCCAACCACCAAGTAGTAGAGGTTAGCATCTGCCTCTCTCTTCACAAAGTCCATTCCTTACAAGTATGTATCAATGCACTCATACCAAGCTCTGGGAGCCTGCTTGAGTTCGTACAAAGCTCTCTTCAATCTACACACATTAGTTTCTTTGTTGTGTACTACAAAGCTTCTAGTTGCTTTATATATACCTCCTCCTTCAATTCACCATTAAGGAATTTTGTGTTGACATCCATTTGATGGATTTTCCATCTCATCTATGCTGCAAATGAGATCACATCTCGAATAGAAGTATACCTGGCCACTGGAGCAAATGTCTCCTCATAGTCTATTCCCTCCTTTTGAGAAAACCCCTTTGCCACAAACCTTGCCTTGTATTTCTTGATGCTACCATCTGCACAATGCTTGATCTTATAGATCTAGCATGATCCAACCACTGCCATATCTATTGGTCTAGGCACTATCTCCCACACATCGTTCTAAATTATTGAGGTATATTCATCAACCATCGCATCTCGCCATAGCTGATGTTGTGCAGCCTCCTGATAATTAGAAGGCTCACTGTCTACCAATTGACTGACTAAAGCCACATAGTCATTGAACTTGGCTACTTGTCTCTTTTGTCTCGTACTCCTCTTAGGAGCTCCCACAACCTCCTGAGTATCCCTTATAGTCTCTTGAACCTCACAATTTCCACTACCAACTGTAGAGGATGGAATATCAATCTTTATGTCTTCTTGATGCACATCCTCCTACGCTGATTACTCCATATTTTGTGAATCTCCACCACCTAAGCCTATGCTCGTACTAGTAACTGTACTTGGGCTTTGATGCCATTGACTTGGCAAAGTTATCCTTGGAGCTTCTGTTGGCTGTTCACTCTTATCTTCTGCTAGAAAATCTCTAGATCTCCTGAATGTCTTGTCCTACATGAACTTGACATCACGTCTAACTATAATTCTTCTAGTCCCTAGAATAAAAAACATATATGCCTTTGAGGTTTCACTGTACCCACCAAAGTACCCTGTCTCTACAGTCTGATCTAACTTGGTACGAGTATCACCTAGAATATAACAATATGCCAAACTACCAAATATTCTGAAATGACTAACATTAGGCTTCTTACCTGTGAAAGCTTCCTCTGGTGTCATCTTCCCTAGTACCTTGTGTGGAACTCTATTTTGAATGTAGATTGTTGTACTACACGCTTATGCCCATAAGTAGCGGGGCATGTCTTGGTCATGTAGCATAGCCCTTGCTACCTCTGATATAGAAAGATTCTTCCTCTCAACAACTCCATTCTATTGCAGATTGTAAAGAATAGTCCACCCTCTCTTGATTCCTTCTCTGGTACAGAACTTCTGGAATTCATTTCTTTTTTACTCCCCTCCATTGTCTGACCGAAGAAACTTTATCTTCATTCCTGTCAAGTTCTCCACAAGAGCCTTTGATGCAGGAGCATCCTGGGTGTAAGAGCAATCTTGCTGTTGGCGTTCAAAAACTCTTATGCTCTAACAGGCTGCCAGTATACCCTCAGAGGATTTTAGGTATGGTTAGCTCCAAAATGGAAAGAGGTCTTAGGGTAACTAGACCAACTATAGGGACAAGAATGCCCTCTTCTGCTTCTGGCTCTGCAAAACCAAGGCGGGTACACCTAATCCAGACAGAATTCAAACTCACTACACACCCTATACTTCTGGATTTAAATAGTAGATCATAGTAAAGGATTGCTAAATGCTAACCAGGCATTCATAGAATCAACTCTACTATGCAGTGTAAAATGGTCTTGTGAAGGGAAAAGATTTGAAATGGTATTGATGTAAAGAGATGCAAGAAATAGCCAAAACCCATCAAACATTGGACTCAACTGAATAAACTAATATTTGATCAGTGCCATTATCCATTGGGAAAATCATCAAATGCAAATATAGAAGCATGAACCAACTACTGTCAAAGATTCAAAGCCATAAATACAACTATCCCAGCCCACCCACTACTTATAAGATCCTTCTGTAGACAACCAAAATGAATCTATGCCCTATCTGAAGTATATTTCACTTGATCCTAGATCAAGAACTAAAGACTAGAACATATGCAGAGGGAACCCAATGCAATGGATCAGAAAATCCAAAGCTCACAAGACTAACACCAAGAAGAGACATGAAAGCATGAGAGTAATTGTATTAAGTTTGATGAATCATGTACATGTATATACCATAAATGAGACAACCACTTCAATAACCTGCAAAAGATGTCCAGAAACTCTATTCAGCCTCCTACAATGCAACAAAATTCACTACTTCCCACAGGAACCAAACAAAGTGGAACCCCAAACAGGATGGAACCCTTTCAAAATAGAAAAAGTTGCCATTTAAGCCATTAGCTGCCTTGGAATTCTCTAGGAGAATGCAACAAGCTTAGGGATAGCTAGGGTTAGGGTTTCAACTACCCAACCAACTAAAGATTACATCAAAATTTATTACAGGGGTAGGAAACTGAGAAACCTCAGAGAAATAGATCAAAGATGATCTCCAATCATCATAATTCTCAGAACAGTGCGTAGAAGATCACAGATCTATCAAGAGAGAAAATCAAAACAACCACCCTGAAATCACGCCTAAAGCTACAAAAAATTGTCCTCCACACAGCACAAATCCCTGCAAACACTCATGGCACTTTGCACCACACCGGAATGATGGAGAAGTTCAAATTCACCAACTTTGGCCCTTTCTGTCATCAATTCCAGTCCTTATTGGCCGCTGGAAACGTCTTTGAGATTTGAATTCAAACTCCAACGGCTACTTCCTCTCTTAGTGCCTGCAGAGAAACAACGGCCCACATTCAAACCACGACCAACCTTATGCCCCCACCGTAGATCTCTTTATCTTTCCCAGGCTCAGCAACCTCACAACACCCAACCAAAAACAAACACGCCAATGCCACGGACCCACCCTTAACTCCGCAACCGTGACGCAATAGTTGTCACATGATCACATAGCTCGGACACGGGCTATGCAAACACGCGACAACCCGTAGGCTTTAACCTCTCCGCAACTACCACTGCTAAGTCCGCAACCACGACATCAGATAACACCCTATCGGCACCGCCAAATTTTACAACTCCGCCAAACCTCAGACCCCACCTAGGCCCGCCTGGTGCCACATGTCACTAAACCATTCGTTGAATACTACCCTGTCACCAACACTGGACCCATGCTCTACAAGCCTTCGAAATCGAATGGCGAGCGCATGATCGCAAGGGGTCTGACACCTCCCATGAGATCATGTGCCAACCACTAGATCTGCCACACCATCCACTTCGCAGAAACACACGGGCCCACACAACCACCTCCACCGGCGAGAACAAAGACACACGTCGATCGGTCGCATGATCGCATAGCCCAGGAAAGGGCTATGCGATCATGTGACAGCCAACAAAAAGCTGCCACATCACCACCATGCATGACCACCAAACGACAACCACCCTGTCGATGGGCCCCAGGGACACGTGGTAAGCGGTCGCATGATCACATAGCCTAGTTTTTGGCTATGCGACCATGCGGTAGCCAACCATAGGCTGCCACATGTACACCACCACTAACGACGGGCCCCACTGACAAGCTGCCAAGAATTCAGTGACTACGCGACTAACCATTGCCGAATCGCTGAATGTCAACCGCAAACCATCAACCATAAAGAGATTACGCGACTGAAGAAAAAGAGACCACCCGTCAGGTTGCTAAATGCTAAGGGAATAACCGCCAGAAACCAGCGAACAGGAGATAACCACAAGTCGCCAAGTCGCGGAATGAAGACATAACCACCAGCCAAGATGATGAATAGGAAGAACCGAACCCACACGGACAGGTGGCAGGCGATCGCATGATCGCATGTCAGAAAAGTCTGACATGCGGCCATGCGACAGCCCATCAGAGAAGAGCATTTGAAAACCAGGGCCCACCTGTCATCGCACTTGCGCACTTAAGGAAAGCCGTCAGACAGGGAACAGGGAGGTCGAAAACACATAAAGTTTTCACAGTAGCAGAGGATCGAAAACGTACAGGGTTTTCAACATTGACACAAAGGCAAACAAAGATGCGAAAACATCGAGGATTTTATGCAGGCCAAAGAGGTCAAAAACAACATGGATTTTTGAAAACACTGTGGGTTTTCGACACTTAGGCAGAACTTTAAAAAATGCTTCCTACGGACCTTAGAAATTGAATAACTCCCTGGTTTTATGATTCAGCACGTGCAAACTGGACCAGAGCCTGGTGACAACAAGAAGAACATAGGGCAGGACATTTGACAAACACACTTTGTAGGGAGGAGGCCATTTTAAAGGATTTTTTTGCATGACATAAAAATGGCCTAACACTTGCATCACCCAAAAATATTTTTGGTTTCTTTTTCAATAAGGGTTATCTTGTGCATAGCTACTATTTATGGAAACTTACTATTTTTAGTAAGTTGGTCATACAATCTTGAAATATTTTGATTTCAAAGGTGGAGGTTCATCTCAGTCATTTCAGCCTTCCAGTTCAGTTTCATTGCCACATCATCAGTATTGGTGAAGTTATTGAGGTTTTTGGGTACAAAATCTTTGAGCTCAATTTTGAAGGCCTTAGAAGCTTCGGATCATGATCGACCTCCGATTGACTAGTGCTTGTGCATGCCAAGCACTGTAGATCTCGTCATCGAGTTTCTGAAAAGTGGTTACAATAGAAAAATAGAGCTACGGTTAAAAAGTTATGGCCTTCAGAAGTTGGGTTACCTAAAAACATATTTTGTATTTTCTTTGAGCCGACCCTATTGTAATAATTGTAAAATTAAAATAATTCTATGTTTAGTCAACCTAAAAGGCTAAATTTCTAGAACCTTCTCGGGTGGTGGAAATTGTCTATATAAGGAAGGTCTATAGAGTTGTCTGGGGAAGTTCACAGTAGTTCAGAGTAGATCTGGGTAATAAATCAAGGCTTTGTCCTATAGAATATTGTAAGGGAAAATGCCCATGTGGCTTTGCATATTGTAATTCTAAAAATTTGTAATTCCACATTTGTGGAGATGATAAGAAGCCTATTTTTTGTTCTTGCATATTGCTGTTATTTCTCTATTTTTGTTATGTGTTTGTGGTATTAAGGGGAGCACTCTTCATTAAGTGGTATCAGAGCATGAGTTCCTGAGTGTGTAAACAGATCACCGGTTGTGAGACAGTTTGTACTAGGACCATGGGTTAGAGTTTCTGTGTAAACAGATCACCGACTGTGAGGCAGTTTGCACCAGAACTGTGGTTAGGGTTTCAGTGATACACGTGAAAATGCCTCCTCTAAGGGAACGTAGCGGAAGAGCTGGTGTTGTGACACTTGAGGTTAGAGAGCTCCAGAGACAAGTGCGAGCATTTAAATAATAGATTCGTAGAGGAATGAATCTTAATGTCAGAGATGAAAGTGAGGATGAAGCCAAAGAAGGAAATGTTGATCAAGAAGCAGAAGGCGAAATTATGAACCAAGAGGAAGAAAGACTTTTTCGAGCCATTTCCAAGATCAAAAAAAGACCTAAGATCGAAGTTCCTACATTTTCAAGGAATCTTAACCTAGAGGAGTTGATTGACTGGATCAACGAATGTGAAGAATATTTCGAGTATGAAGATAGTGAGAATCTTAATCGGGTGAAGTTTGCGAAGGCTAGACTGAAGGGTCATGCAAAGATCTGGTGGCAAGAGATTCAATTAGAGCACTCATACACATATATGCTGAGAATATAGATTCCTTTGCCATTTCAATAAAACCGAGTCATTTAATTTCTTATATAAAGAAGACGGTACAATTAGCCTTACAAAGAGTGCAAACCACAAAAGAAAAACAAAAAGGATTATGCAGCAGTAAGCTTCGAATCGGAAAGAAATTGATCGTGTGTAAATTACTAAATACTTTAACAAAATGGTGTTGATGATTGCAAGCTCTATGCATGGGGAATCACACAAGGCTTGGCAGAGGGCAACGAACAAGATTTGTAAAAGGAAATATAGATCAAATTATCTCAGAAAAGGGCTTAGAATTGACTCACCAGATGTACTTTGTCAGTATCTGCAATATGCCCTCAATGTTTCAAGTAATGAATCCATGGATGGTGTACTCAAGGAATGTTTCTTAGACTTGGGATTATTTCCCAGGAACAGGAAAATCTGTGCTGACCCAATTTTGGACATTTGGGTATATGTTCGAAAGCTACAAAGGCCTGATGCTTTCGCCATCTTATCAGAACTTGCAGGCAGAAATCTGCTAGATTTTACCAGCAATTCAAGGTAGTTGCCTTTGCTTCTATACAATTTTATATATCAGGTTTCTTTTAATAATCTCTTTCAACACTAAGCTGACATGCTTGTAAATAGCTTGGAAATGGAAATGCTTCAGAGATTTACTTTTCCCAGCGTGATGGAAAGTGAGATTTGGCCTTGTATTTGGGACACCACGACAAGAGGTTGGTCATAGAAAGCAAGAACTTTGGATCGTTAGACAAATGGGAGTTGCTCAGAGATAGAGCTTTTGATACTCAAATTCTCTCCATTCTCACCGATGAGTTATTCAAAAATTCTTACACATCTATTTTGGTCCAGAAAAATGTTTCTGCCAAGCTAGTCATTATTTTTCATGTTCATTGTTGATCTTCCAATTATAGGAAAAAAAACTTGAATTTCAAAACTGATTTTTTGAATAGAATCAAGTTTACATCACTTTTCTAGGTAACTTGGCTGCATGCGCATGAATTTCACATATATAACTAGTAGTCATTATTAGTGAGGAATTTTCTAATTAGACTTGCTTTTGTAATTAAAACATGCAGTCCCTATGGAGGAAAAAGACTGGTATGATATGAATTTCCCTGAAACAGAGGCTCTGTTGTTGCTCTTTAACTCGATAGAATACTTTCTTCCCCCATTTCTGAAATCCATGAAAAAACTTGAGTTTCTGATGATATCCAATTGCGGTTCAAACAAGGCAACCGTGAAAGGTCTAGATGTCTTACCTTCACTTACTCAACTCAAGAGTGTCCGCTTGGAGAGATTGATTTTACGTCATGGTGAAAAATAGTGCATTGAAGCACTGCAGAATATAGAGAAGCTATCTTTGAGCTTATGTGAAGGATTTGAAAATATATCCACATTCACCAGGTTACAAGATTTTAACTTGGACCACAGCAATAATTTGGAGGATTTACCTTGTAGTATCTGCAATATGCCCTCCATTCTGTCATTGTCGATTGCCAACTACCATCAGCTTCAAAATTTACCATATGATTTTGGAAATATGACCAATCTAAGAATGTTAAGGTTATCGGCATTATCACGCTTGGAACAGCTTCCTGCATCAATTGGAAAACTTGAACAGTTGGAATATCTAGACATTTCACTGTGCGAGGGCTTGAAAGAACTTCCAAAAGAAATAGGAAAACTCAAGAAATTGAAGGAGGTTGATATGAGAGAGTGTTCCCGATTGATGGCGTTACCGACAACTGTTTGTGAACTATGTTCCCTGAAGATTGTTACCTGTGATGAGATGATTGGGAAGCAGTGGTTGCGGGCCAAGAACATTTCTATTCCTGAGCTTAAAGTTAAATTGTGGAAGCATGCTTTAGTTTGGATTGACTTGATGGTTGACTTCTTTTGTTATCTCTTATCTTGAAGAACAAGATCAAAGGGTTTTGACATCCTTTGCAAATTTCTTAATATTATTATTTTACATGTTCACTATCACAAATCAATACAAAGTCCCCTAGATTTATGGCAGTTCAATGGAGTAAAAATTGTCTATCCCGAGTACAGTATAAGGCTAGGATGCGGGTGCGTGTAAATGGATACGCACAACAATTAAATTGGTCTCCGCTATCTTCTGTGAATGTAGATCAAATTATTCTAAATGCTTATATGTTCTCAATTTTTAATACTGTGCTTTTGTGTACAAATTTGTCAAAATTTTAAATTAGATATTAGTTTCTGAATTTTCTTACTGTAACAAATTAGAGCGATAAATAATTGAATCATGAGCTGCTAGATGTTGTAGATGTGCTAATGTCATCAGTTTAGTATCAAGCAGTTCAAGCGTGATGCTAGATTTGAGGTTTGTAAAGCTATAAACTTTTTTCCCTTGAATACCATGTTCTCATGTTTATTTTTATAATCGTATTCTGGCACGAGAGTAGAAATGGATATGACTTTATAACATTGGAGTGTTCAAGAATATATGAAAACCTTGAGAGCTGATTTTTAGAGAGAGGGAGAGAAGATGTTCTTCTATTGCATTTATCACGTGCCCAATTTTTGAAACTTTCGAAGATAGACAGTGGTTTAGAGTTCCAATGTGAGGGAACATGACATTCACATTCGTTGAGAAATAAATCAAAGTGGAAAAAGATTTATAGTTTACAGAGAAAATTCCAATTTGGTCCCATCCTATTTTTTTAGGGGATGCCAAAGATTAAACATTAAGTTTATTTACACTTTATTATTAACATTCTATTATGCTACTAATCTATGTAATGTTAATTGATAATTCAATTTATTTTTAATGCATAAAAAAATATCATTCATGAATAACAATACACTATGTAAAAAGTGTATGATTGACATATTTTGTCATATAATTATGTGTAGAATTTAAGTTGTTGTTGTTTGACATCTTCAAGAGATGAAGGATTGTTTTGGTGCATCTCCATTCCATTGAAACTTTGTGCCCATCACAAAACCAATATAGGTGATGTTGACTTACATTTCATGCAAGTCTTTATTGGTATGTCTCTAAGAGAGTCACCAATCATACATGGTTCACTTTTGATGGTTCACGATTCTTAGGGTGTATTCCAATTTCATTATCCCTAAGGTTCATACAAAAAATGATGCAAATTAGCTCTTTGACAGGATTAAAGAATCATATTAGAATAAATTATAATTAATCTATCATAAATTACCAATATCATGCCTATGCTTAACATATTAAATAAAGGCCTTGATTCGCTAATACACATAGCTACACACTCAAAGAGCCTTCTTAGTTTAGGTAAAAATTCTCACCAAGTTATCATCTTATGGCACTAGATAAGAAATCAAGATGATGTTGTAGCATTCAAAATTGTTAGAACACCTAAGTGTTATATATCCAATGAAAGAATAAAAAGTTAAATGGGTGATGGAAAAGATAAAGTTCACTAACAAGGTAAAACTAGATGCATGAACCCAAAATGTGATAGAGTTAACTAACATAGAATTTCAATTTTCTTAATTCCCTCTCCTTGTCTCTCATAAATACTCATGAAGAATCGTGAAATCAATTAGCTAATGTTAAAAAAGATATAAGAAAATGTAATAAAAGGAAACAACCAATTGAAATTTTAATCTACAAATATTTGATATAAGAGGATCATAAACAAAAATAGAGTTGTGAGCTAGGAAATGTTCGACACTTTGGTCCAAGAGTCCAAGGAAGTATTTGCAAATAAGATGGAAGCCTAAGTAAAGATGAAGAAAAAGTTGTGGTTGAGTTCCTCATTAAAACATGAAGTAGAATGAAAAGAATGCATAGAAAAATTACTATTGAATAATTCTTATAGAGTGTATTAACAAAATTGGAGGAAATATTCAACATACCATGCAAATGAGGTTGATTAATGAGGAGAACACTTCTATAAAATAGAAAGAGAAAAAGGTTGTTTGTGCTTTTAAATCTCAAAGTTGAGTCATCATGAAAGAGCTGCATATTTGTAAACTATGAGGAAGATGTGGAATTCTTGCGCTTCAATTTCTGAGTAGATACATGGTTTGTGTGAGTGGTTAGGTTTCTTGCTAGAGAGAAAAAACATGTTGAAAGCATGTTGTCATGATTCTAAAAATAAATTGTAGATTTGTATAGGTATATTGTCACCTTTTGGAGACTGATAAGAAAGAACATTATACCATAAAGGTTTTGCGTAAAGAGTACATCAACTTGTGATTGACAATATAGTTGCACAAAAATCTCAATGCAACTATAAGTCATTTTAATTTTCTTCCCTACTCTACAATAGAAGTTGAACTAGGTGTATCATGCCAAATAAGTAGTTTGGAAGACAATATGATATCATTAAGGCTAAATTTATTAACCTTATACAATCTTCCCTCTGTTTAATCAACTATCCATGTCATTGGGAGGTCTGATTACTTCTTAGATACCATCTCAACCATATTAAAGTTACGATTAAAGATATACTAGACCACAAGTAGTTCATATGCAAGCAATCACCAAATGAAGGGTCCTTTGAGATGCATCAAGGCATATATTTGGCAATACCAAAGGCTTTGTTATTAATGTTGAACATGGATTTCTTCTTATAAGTGTCACAACCATGTCTAACAAAATGGGGTTGCTAGTTTGTAGGCACACTTGTCACCACAACATCATACACTTGCTCATGATTTGAAAATAAAAATATTTGGTCATATGAAAGATATGTGACATGGAATAGGAAACCAACTACATTAATCTCTCAAAAATAAAGAATGTCCAAAGGAGTGAACCTCTACTGATATTCTCACATAATTGTTACCACATCACCATACCCTTGCTCATGATTTCAAACTAAAAACATTTGGTCATATGAAAGATATGCGACATGGAATAGGAAACCCACTACATTAATCTCTTAAAAATAAAGAATGCCCAAAGGAGTGAATCTGTATTGGTATTCTCACACAACAAACTAGTATTGTGAGTCTATCATACCCCTAACTTTTCATGAGAAGCAGTTGATTGAAAACATAGACCTATTGATATTTCCTTGGAGTGCAACCCTTTAAAATTGGAATAGTTGATCCAAAAAAAGTTCACTACAGTTTTATATGCATCCTTCCAAAACTCAAGGAGGGTTGTGAGAATACCAATTTCGCTCAAGGGAAAAAGAGGTTTCAATAAACAAAGGCGATGCATAAAATGGAAGAAGATAAAACACTTGTAGCAAGTGGTCTTCTTGAGCAACAAGGTTTATCAACCTTCTTGGAAGGTTCACTAAAAGGGCAATTTCATTCTGACAAAGCCACCACTACTTCTTTCACTACATTAATATTGGACTAAAAATGTGCACACCTACCAAACCCTTAGTAGTTGCATCATTTTAATGTTTCATATTATGGATGGTATTATAAGACTCCTTGTTAGACAATTACAATCACTACATCAACATCAATTCATCATTCCTTACTTTTGTATTAATGAATTTTTATCACTAATTTAATCTAATAAATAACTAAAAAAATAATCTTTATTATTACGTTTCAAATATAAATCCTAAAACATTTTTTAATAAATTAACATGTATAATTGTTAAACAATTTTTTTAATAAATTGATATGCAATACTCTTAAACATGAGATATTGTGTCAATCTATACAGATATTGAACAAGTAAATTTAGCAATAATTGCTTAGAACAATTTATTTCCCATAAATAAAACAAATTGCAAGAAACGTCAGCTTTGTTGCAGCAGGAATAGAAAAAATAGACTAGCAGTAGCAAGAGAACCCCACCTGCGTAACTATGAAATTAATTTATGCTACGAGTTAATATGAAACAGATGCGTCAAGGTTGGTAGTGGGAGAAAATAAAAATGTAGATTCATGCGCGTATACCTGAGAATGCCTATTTCTTGGAAACTTCAATAAAACGGAGTCGATATTTGATCGTCTATTATATAAGGAAGACATACATAATTGTGGGAAATAATAATAATAAAATTTAAGTTTGCAAACCTTTAAAAAATTTAACTCGGCACAGGAAAGAAACCGAATACAACTCGGCACCAGAAGGAACCGAGTGAACTCGGTACCTGAAGGAACCGAGTGAGCTCGGTACAAACCGAGTGAGCTCGGTACCTGAAGAAACCGAGTGAGCTCGGCACTTGAAAGGAAATGCTCGGCAAGAATGGATGCCGAGTGACACAGTTTAAGATGAAACTCTTCAGGATTACTCAACACTTAAAATATTCAACAAGGATCTTCTCAAATGCAATATAGAGGGTAAGAACAATAGATTCAAGTATGCCTCCTTGCTTGATATTTAACTTTGATTAAAACATTTACAAAATCTGGGAGCATTCAGCCTCAACCAGAAAAAACCCTAAAAAACTTAAAACTTCAAATAAACTATTAAACTTCAAACTTGCAGCTCTAATGGCTGCATACTACAATGCCTGGAGCAATCACTGCATCAACAGGTCGAATAAAAAAAAAATAATGATAAACTTACAGAATGACCAGAGAAGAAACACGTGCAACTACAGGCACGAAATAAGCAAACTTCTTTCTCTGCACTCTGACGACTGGATCTGCTGATCTTCTTCTTTGCTCTGCAACTCTGAATGGGCACTTTCTCTGCTGAGCTTCTCTTCTTCAACTTAATCTTCTTAATAAATCTTCTTAATGAATGAATGAAAGAGAGACATTCCCTTTTATCATATTCCATTTTCCCCCTCTTTTCAAAATCCGAAAAATCTCACCTACCCGAATTAATGTTCCTAGCTGTTCTGTTCGTCAGAGGTGGTAGGTGAGCGTTTGGCTCAAGGGACAAATAGCTCGCAGCATTTAATATTTCCAACAATAATACCTTCTCAAAGGAAAACATTACATAAAAGAAATGGTTCATGAGAAGTTTAACAAATGGCTTCCATTTAATAAATGATTCCACGTATTGTTTAATAAATGATGTTCTTGAAAAATCTCAGTTTTACATGAGATAGGAAAAATGTATTGGGGATTTGGAGGGATTTATGTTACACAGCTTGATGTGCATTATGCGGGAGGTGGTGGGTAGAGTGCTCTCACGTTTGCTCTATGAAATCATCTTCAAATGAAAGGTTATATCATGTTTTCCTGAGTGTTTTAAGCATTTCTTAATAAATCCATTCTCTTTAAATTCTGGTTTTTTTTTCTATTTGAATGTTGCATGTGTACAAGGAGAGATGAGTTAGCACATAACAAACTGTGTTCTTAATCTGTGTTTTCCCTGGCTTGATTTATTGGATTTCTTTTACTGTATAGTGGATAGACAATGTTTCTTTTAGTAGTTGATATACTGGTTATGTTTTCTGCAGAAAATGTGAGGAAAATGTATTATTTGAAGGTCCATGGTACAAAACACTTAAACTAACAGAGACAAATTCACAATCTTCTCAATCCCCGCTACAGAACTCTCCCAATTACCATATTTGGGCCCAGTGGATGCTCTGTTGCTTCTCTGCTTCTGGGCTTTTGGACAGACATTTTAAGCTTTACGGATGCAAATATATTAAAAGAGGTATGCATTTTTATGAAGTAAATGTTGTTTTCTATGGATTTTTATGAATTTTTTATTAATATTTTGTTGTCCTATATGGTGTGCTAATTGCAAGCAGAATATGATGATCGACCACTTGCTCTGAAGGTGATTGGGAGCTCTTCTCATGGGGAACTCCAAGAGTATTGTCAAGGGGCAGAAACTAGGATTTCTAAATGAGAATACACATCAGATCATCACAGAGAAAGGCTATGTAGATTGCTGCAGATCAGTATTGACTCCTTAATGTTTCTTAGACTTGGTGTTAGTTCTAGAGGACAAGAAAATCTGTGGTGATGCTTTTGGTATCTTACCTGAACTTGCAAGCGGAAACCTGATAAATTTAAGTAGCAATCTGAGGTAATTTTTCCTTTCTTTTATATTCGATCTTTTGCTAGCATATTTTTCAACACTAAGCTGACATTCTTGCACTGAACAGGGGAAGTACAACAATACCATATGAAAATGCCTCGAAGCTATATTTCTCTCAGCATGATGTAATGCTAGATTTGACATTTTATTTGGGATACCAAGAAAATTTAGTCGACAGCAAGAGGTTGTGTATAGGGAGCTGCTAAATGATTGTTCATTTGATACTCAAATTCTCTCCACTCCTACTGGTATGCTGTTCAAAAACTCTTGCAAAAACATTTCAGCCCCCAAATTTCTTTTTGAAATATTAATCATTATTTTTATGTTCACCCTTGATGCCAAATTGTGGATTAGATTTGAATTCCAAAAATGATTTTCGTCATGATATGACGTTTGCATCGCTGCTCTAAGTAATTTTTCAAACGGCCTATTGTAAGGATTCGATATTCTAAACACTTGTTCAGCGGGTAAGCTTAATTGCCTCTGTAAACTACTTTTATGGACGCTCTAAATGTCCTATTCGCTAATTAGCAACAATATGTAACATTGTTGTTTTAATTTCTCAGATTTTTCATGTTGTAATATTAAGCGCCCATCTTTTTTTCCTCGCATATATAAGCTCTCTTTTCCCTTTCCATATATTCATTCCTGCATTCAACTTCATATAACAAGAATAATATAACCTAAATAACTAATAGTCATAATTAATGCAAAATGTTTTAACTGGATTTCCTTTGTGATTCAAACATGCAGACCCTACGGAGGAAATCACTGGCGTGATATGAACCTGGACCATTGCAGTGATTTGGTGGAGTCAACCCTAAACCCTTCAAAAGTTAAACAAATTCTGTTCCGACCTAGCTCATCAAGATAAAAAGAGAAAAGTTTGACTAAGAATTAAGAAAACAAAATAAGAAACAATTTGTCAATATATCAAATCCACAATAAGAAATTGTATTCTATTTATACCCAAGTAAATACTAGTATCACAAAGAGATAAGATTTTCATACTAATTCCATCCAATTATGTTACAAAAAGTGGAATATACCAATCAAAATTAAGATAATTATTTTTTAAAAAATTTTGTAGGTCAAATCCACACATGGAAACAACATGGTTCAATTTTGCACACATAGATTTTAATTCAGGCAGTGAATTGATAAATGTGGACTTAGATCTAAATCTTGGAGATGATTGATGATAAGGACAATGCCAAGATAATATTAATCAAACCCTTTCTGAAAAATATCAACCTATACCTTTTAGGACTGAGGATTAGACATGGTGGAAAAGGTGGGGGATTAGAGGCTTAGGCTTTTCTTTTGCCACTTATTAAAATTGTGTCAAGTTTTCTAATTTATATCAATTATTTTATTATTAATATTAGATATCTATTATTTTGCCAAATTGAATGTACTAAATAATAAAATTCATGAGACCACCAACTTGTATGCTGTAAAATTCATGGGCTTTAACAAACATGATTTCTTTACCATCTCTGCCACTACTTTCAAAGATTATCTTCCTGATATTGGAAGAAGTGACAAATTGCTGTGAATGTGATGTTAAAAAAGAGTGAATGTCAATGAATTAGAGGTTATCTTAGTGTATTCTAATAGTTTAATTTCTACTAAAAACAAGTTAAAGGATTATTTCCTGCACTATTTTGAACTAGTATTTGAGCTTTTAGAAAATAGAAATGTTTCAGAAAGGTCTGACATAGGGACAACTATTATTGTTTTTTGTTCAACTGGATTCTGTACATGTGTTAAAACGACATTGGTTAGGCAAAATCAATTTGGCATGCCAAAATCTTGTCTTTTTAACTCTGTATTTTAATTTAAGTGCTTGAAATTTCTATAGTTCATGATAATTCGATCATGCTCAATGATCCATATCAGAATGAAAAAGCTTAAAAAGAAAATGAAAAAATACAACAGATCAAGGAAACTAGAAAGATTAAAAAACTAAAAAGAGGAGGAAAAAGAGCAAAGAAAAAGAAGGAAAAAGACAAAAACAAAAGAACACACTCACAAGCTCATATATACGCTTATGCTTATGTTCGTAACAGTATAATGATATAATGGATGTATGTATATTATTCTAAAACTGGTTCTTGTTAAACACTGTATTTGAATGTACAAAGCAAATTCTTAAGTTGGGGTGAGAGAGGCTCGAGCTCTATACTTCAGGATTAATCAAGATTAGATATTAGATCTACGCACTAGCCAACTGCGCCACCACCCCTGCAAACTGCATTTAGGTAATTTCGATATTCCAATTCCTACTTGTTTGGATGGATGCAAACATATAATTTAATAATTCGAAAATCTAATTCCGAAATTAGAACCCATATTCCATACACCAAACAGTTAAGTAATTTAATATCTATTTTCGTATACAAATTGAACTGGTATCACTTCTCCACCGATGCTTACCTTAATCTTGAAAAAAAATTCCTATGTCTAAGTGCTTGAACTGTCACAACCTTAATCTTGAAAAAATTTTGAATACAAAATGGAGTCTCCTCGCAAAAAAGAATGGAAGCCTCAGCTGATAACAACATCATATCAGAGCCAGGTTTCGATCCTGGGACCTGTGGGTTATGGGCCCACCACGCTTCCGCTGCGCCACTCTGATTATATAATAATTTCTGATTTAAACTAAAGAACCTATTATGTCCAAGTGCATGAACTGTCGCAGTGAGTTTACTTAAGGACGGTTTGTTTTGGTAAAAAAAATTAAAACAGATCAACTGGGGACCTTTAGTATGTGAGGCTAACATGAGACTAACGTGATTTTCAACTACACCACCCAGACAGTTATTTGCACAATCTGCAATGTTTTCTTTATGAACTCTCTTTCAAAGAATCTTCGTAACATGAATGAAATCTCAACAAACATTTACCAGGGCAAATATTTTACCTGTGAAATCTGAAAGAAGCTTTGTAGCATGAATGAAATCTCAACAAACATTTACCAGTGCAATATTTTGTGAAATGTATGAAATCTGAAAAAACATTTACCATTGCGCTCTCTGCAACGGAAGGATAAAAGTGAAGGCAAATCCATATTCTCAGTACACAAGGGAAACACAAACAATGTGCCGTTCTCAAGATTCCGTGTGCGGCGTTCTATAGCTGTGTTAGAATGGGGGTCGAAATGTTCAGATTTTCGAACACGGACGCGTTTGTAGTCCAACGGTTAGGATAATTGCCTTCCAAGCAATAGACCCGGGTTCGACTGTAAAATGAAATTGAAGAGCCTCACAGTACAAGTGCAGATGAAATGAAACAATATAACAGTTACAAACGCATGAAAATGGAAGACAAAATGATTGTGCATATTTTGTTATTGAAATAAACTGCTTGATGAGGCACAGGCGTCTGTTCTTCATATTTGATTGGGCAGCAAGAATTCCATCTTGATTGTGTAGATGAATTCACGATGGCAATGGTTTTGGTTTCAGGGGTTTTCTTTTGCATTCCATTTCTGACTTCTACATATCTCCAAAATGGAGCTACCTAGTCACACTCACTATATTGCAGTCTATGCAATGGTTATTTATGCAATGAATTTATTCCTTCTAATTATCCCATCTTTAATATAAATTGTTTATGTCCTTTAAACTAAAGCCACAAAATCTTCATTGTTGAAATGTTTTTAATTAAATAGGCAATTTTGATGGGAGTTACGAATCGTTTCTTGAAATTTCACTGCGAATTTGAAGTTGGGCGTGTATTACTGTGCAGTGTGCACTGCTCTTACTGTCTAAGGGCAAGAAGTTTTGTGTATACTTAAAATGTCTACCACTATCATGTTGGTTATTTGGTGACAATATTGAGAATAATACTAGCAATGGTATCTTTGTGTGCAATGGGTACGCTGAAGAGGTATGAAAAGCTAATTGGGAAAAGAATTAGTGTAATTTTTGCATACACCAATGTAGTGCATGATATCAATTGATAGGTCATTCAGCAAATGATTTTGTTTCTGCTAAAAAGGTCTCAATGAAGAATTGATACATGGCAATGGTTTTGGTTTCAGGGGTTTTCTTTTGCATTCCATCTCTGAATTACTACATTTCAGTCTATGCATCCACTTATAGGGATCCAAAAATGGTTGAAACAAAGCCTTTAAAATAATAAGATAATAAGATTTTGTTAGATAAGAAGAGAATGAGGCAGAAATTGAAAGATTGAGATAGAGATATGAAGTGATATATAGAGAGGTAGAGATATTGAGAGAGAGAGGGAGAGGGGTCGAGAGACATGGAGAGATAATGAGATAGAGTAGAGTGAGATGGAAGAATAAATATGAAGAGGCAAAGAGATATCGGTATACATATAAATAAGAAGAGAGAGAGAGAGAGGGATAGAGAGGGGTGAGAGTGAGACGGATGGATTCGAATGACTCCCTTCAATTAGGATAAGCCGGTGGTGGCAATTTTTTTAGTTGTAGGTAGGGGCTGAATTGAAAGAGAGTGATAACAATTTTACCATGTTTTCCATTCTCTCTTCTTTGTTATCCATCTTTGGAAGGTAGTGGATATATAGCCAACTAAAACGCAATAATATATAAGGAGAGTTTGGAAAAAATAAAATTAAGTGTCCTCTTTGGTAAGATATGTGTTTTAGTTTGTTGTTTAGACATTGCCTCTTTGGAAGGCTCTAGAGAAAAGTAATTCAAAAATTTTTAGGTAAGGCCTCTATTCAAGAATTTTCCATGTACGAATTCCATGGTTATTTCCACTGTGGTTGGTAAATGTGCTCTTAATGGTCCGTTGGTTGATATTTTTGAATGCATCAATTTAATAATTGTGAAAATGTATCCATTCGAACATGTCTAGCAATGAAGATATTTTGTATACATCATATCATTGAATCATTTTAATGTTTCCATATTTTGCCTACATGTCTTCTAGGGCATTAACACCCCATTTTCCTTCTACGATCTATTATTGTAATGCTAGGTTTTACGATTCTTTTATCAATTGTTTATATTGCTTTAATATGCACACCTAGCAAGACTATCGTGGTAACCTTCACGACTCTGATCAATGCTCACGTATGTTTCAAATTTTTCCATTAGTGGAATTTAGCCTTTCATCCCCGCACACTTAACATTTTTATGGAAATTGCATTTCAAGCAAAATATTTTATCATTGCATTTCAATAGATGCCATCTCTTGAGGCATTATGTCAAATTAGTACTAGACGTCATTATGCTGCAAGGAAAATAGATGTATTCAAATGAATCACTTCAATCACCTACCCTAATCGCTTCAAATGACTCACCCCCATTATATCCCTGGTTTGAATCCCCCATTAATGTTGGGAGATCGCCAACATCTCCCAAAGCCATGACATCTAGAGCCCAGACCCATTCCAACACCATTGTCTTCCCTCACCACAATCAACTTCTCTCCAACATCATTCATATATGAAGATGAACATAAGAGTTTTAGGAATTAATTATAAAAAGGTATTTTTTACTAAGGAGTTTGTTCAATCCATTATTATCCTACCTAGTTAGACAGATCATCTCCTCCATCATTATGATCACACTCTCACCCCGTCCTCCACCCAGTCTATGAGCCTCCTACAACTCCCCCATGTATCCCTCCACCCTCTCATCACTTCACAATCGGGCTAACACCATGACATCCCTAGCATTCCACAACTCACCCATCTCATTAGACAACTCCCCTTTATTTCACCTCAAACCATCTCTCTCCTTAGTAGAGTGTCCCTCTCTTCCACCAACTCATCTCTTTGTCTCCTCAACTCATCTTGATATGTCACTTCCTAATACCCCTCCCATACGAAGGTATCCCACTCTCTAATCAAACTGTCCCTCTCAGCCTATAAGGTATCCCTCTATTTTCTAAGTTGATCTCTCTCCATTGCTAGCATATCCCTCTCCTATGTCATACTATCCCTCTTCCCCTATAGAGTGTCTCATTGTTGTCTCACCTTGTCCCTCTCTGCAATCGCCTCCCTCTACATATGCTTGGCTTTAGACAATGGCTTATGTAAAGATAGAATCCATAATAAAATAGTATCCCTGGCCTAATAGTAAACTCCACCTATGCCTCATCCTGACCCCTCTATCCCCACCAGCTCTTAGTGATGTTGGCGGAACTTGTCTCTCTACCTTCACTAGTACATGCCATCCTCACACTAATGGTACCCATCCTCCCTCATCCACATCCATCTCTATTGCCCCTCCTTCTATGGCTCATTCTTCACACTTCCACCCATATTTGGCCTTTCTCTCTAGTGTAACTCATCTTTGTCCTTGCCCTCATCTCTGGTCTCATCTCTGTCCACCTCCCCCTCCTCTCTATCCCCCACCACACATTATTTATCTCCCTCCTCCTCCCTACTGTCTTATTAATCCTACAACCCCTATTGTAGCGCTAGCCCTCTATACCACCACTGGTGTAGCCCTCTTATGGGTGGTCTAGTATACCCCTACTTGCCTCCCCTCTGCCTCGACCCCCCTCTATTGGAAACTCAATGGTACTAACTCAGATCTCCCCACTATCTATAGTGCCTTGAACCAAGCCCTTTATGCAACTGTCACCTCAAGATCAATTGGTCCACCATAAGGATCCCAATCTATTATTCATAGGTCCCTTCGCTCTGCTAAAATAGACCTCTCTTATCTAGTGGTCTCCCAAACTAACTCACCCCCTCTTATGTAACATGTTGGAAACTTTTCTCTAGCCCTGATGTATCTTGCACAAGTCCAAACTATCTTATCACTCGATTTGGTCTATATCTCTCAATGATATGCTCCCACTAACATGTGATGTATACAGGTGTAATAATGAAAGGAATATGTTTCTTATCCTTTGTACAACCATTTATCCCCATATAGGGCCTCCATATAATCCCATCCCTCAAATTTTCCATTGTCACCCTCTAATGATCCATGCCATCCATATGCTCATAATATATTTGTGCCCCTCCCTAGGTGTACACAACCAACTTTTTTACCTACCTCTCCTCCTTTCCCACTGGTCGCATGACAATGATATGGTCCATGCCCATACATGCAATAATGTCACATATCCAATACTTCACCCCCTACGCTACCCACTATGATAGCAGATCTCATACATACCCCTATATAGGTCAGCTAGCATCAATGTCCCCCACACTATTGACCTCCCTATATCCATATCTCTACAATCATTAGGATCAATCCAAGTTTCACCCATTTCCCTCTTGTGTATGGATAAATGTACCCACTAACCAATTTTCAAACATTAAAATGTACTCGCCTATCTAGTAGGGTCTAATCTAGGTACATGTCTAGTTATAATTGTCCATGTCGTGATGGCACATCCCTCTTGAACAAGCTTTGTACCATGTCTTCCTATGAAATGTATTGCACTGCTACTATAGGCCCACGAATCAATATTCTCCATATCCAATATACATCCTCAATTTTCACTGCCATCCCCTAATCAAGTGTTGGAATGTGGAGGTCTCACATTTGCACCTCTCACATAATGTTATCACCATAGCCATGCATATCTGCACATGGGCATCCTAGATAAATACCCCTATCCTGGTATGTCTACTCTAGCCCAATCTGCATATGTGAACTAATCAACTTCTCTTGGAACTGTCGCATGTCACTCTCGCAATACTAACACATCCACCTACCACTACAACCAAAACCCAAAGGTTATGTCAATTATATAGGTACTTTAGTTTTCCTCCCACCCCCCATATCTTCCTACCTAACTCATCCCCCCAATCCCCTCCTAATTATTCTCTATCATGTTCAAACCCTAACTTCTTGGTGATCTTGTGAAAGTTCCCACCTCCTTATGGCTACTACCACCTTTTTCCCTAGTCCTACGAGATCGTGTTCTGACAAAACTAATTTTCCTTCTCCCTCCTCCTATGAGATTTTGATTTTGCAGTATTAATCTATAATCTTGCCATCATGAGATCAAGTTATCAAATCCTTTCCTTTACCTACCCATACCTATGACACTCTCTAACTTCATGCTCTGATGGGAATTTATGTTTCTGTTGGACCTATGTGCATTCCCATGGGACATGATTTAGTAGAAAAAAAACTTTCTAGTCTATTTCTCATAATAAATGCACTAAATAAAAAACAAGGCTTAGGATTTTCGATGCCTACCTCTTGGTCCTTACATCGACAATGTCACACCTTCCTCACTAGTATAAATTTTTTCATCTCCTCTAATGCATAATTATGCTCTCAAATAGAGTAAAAATATTTTCTAATCTCTCAATTTTCTAACTAGCAGGGTGTAAATGAATAGTAATTTTACTAAAAAAAATTATATGGGCCCTCCTAAGCCCTAATTTTTACTTTCCTAACCCCTACAAAGCCATTTTTTCACATCATTTCTTCCTAGGGTGTCTTATTTAAGCCCCGTCTTTGCCATTGGACCTAATTTTTCACTATCATCCTTCCTTCCTGCTGAGGCACTATTTGTTTTGACACACCGCTCGATCCACTTTGGTCTTCTAACTGCCCTGCGAAGGAGGCATCACCATGTCTAACACACCATTTCCTGTTGTCTAGGGGAAATTCTTGCTCCTATTTCCTCATGTCATCAAAATTTTAATTTTCTTTCAAACAATGTTATTTTTACACCATTTCAAAGAGGGGCAAAATGTAGACAAAATTTGATTAACAATTTTCATAAAATTTAGTTTTCTTATCTCAATTTTTTAAATTAAATAATCATGTATTATTTAATTAACTAATGTTCACTTTTTAGATTAATTATTTCAATTAATTATCTATGTCCCAATTAATCTAATGGTAATTGATAGCTAATTAATCAATTAATCCTCAATCTTCTATTAATTTAAATAAATGTATTTATCTATTTAAATTAATTCATATATCCCCATTTTCTTCCACTTGAAATTAAATAATCTATTTAATTCTATTTGAGCATATGAATCCTAACTTTAACCCTCATCTAACCTCACTCCAACTAGCTAACACATGCTTCCAACCCAACCTAGCCCACTTGCCCACTAATTAATCTTTATCCCCTTTCTAATCATTTGCATATTCCTAAACAAGAAGATTAGTCACAAAAGTCAACCATTCCTCTTGTCAACCCTAAATGTGCTTACATACGTGTCCTCTCCAAGGAGTATTTTATTCCTTCTTTTCACTTCTCCAAATGCCTTCACACTTCTCAAAATAGGTTACATTTTGCAATGTTTGCCTTTAGGCCCTGTTTGTTTGTGGGAACTAGACCGGAATTGGTGGTCACACTTCCCGATTTCCATGAAATCCGTCATTTGGAACCCCAATATGTAATTCAAGTTATGTAGGTGAAAACCAGGTTTAGGCCCTAAAACGAGCAGCACCATCTTTCCACTAGAGAGGTGGAATTTGAAAAGAAAACCTGGTTTTACAAAATATTGAAGCAAATTACAATTTTCATTAGGTCCGCGAACTTCCTTCTCGCATACAATGTGAATCCAACAACTTTCTCAGTGGAAATAGTGAATTTGAATTTCAATCTTAAAAAATAAATTACCTTCAACTACAACAAATCAACTGATACCATGAATATGCATAGCTCAATCCAGCATTCTGACGACCCCGCATTGAAACATTTTGGCAGAGAAAAAAAAAGATGGTCATATTAATATGGGTATCCTCACAAAATTCTGATCAATCAATCCCATAAATAGAAAGACTTCAAAATTCAAACTGTAAAGATGGGCCACTGATAAAGAATATTAGCTATTTTGAAGGAATTAGGTTCCTGTTTACATCTCCAACTATAATTTTCTTATTATTTGTGTATATTCTGTAACTTGCTCCCCAACATTCTGAAGCTCTGGTATGAATTATGATCATCCCAATTTCAAAACTGACAACCAATTCCAATTTCTCACTTCCAATTCCAATTTTGAAAATGACAACCAAATGCAAAATATGGATTGTCTTAGCCATCTTCCGGGTCAACCAAATGGTCCAAACTATCTTCCAAATACACAAAACTAGAATTTCAAAACCTGATTTTGAGATAATCAGGTTTTGACTCAAATTCCAATTCTGCAAATAAATGGGGCCTTAGGGTGTGAGACAAGAAATATCTTTATGACAACTCTACTCCACCCCCAGTGTCTTCTCAACTCCTCCCATTGCAACACTTGTCGCAAGGCTATGGATTTGAGAAAGAAAAATATGTGCTCTCCAAATGCATATTGACCTTTCACAAACTTTTGATCTCAAGTATTCATTCATCCCTCGCCAATCTTATAAATTGAGGACTCATTCCTCATTTCTTCATACACCTTTTAGAGAAAAGTTATCATGCCATATTGATTTCAAACTTTTTGATATCATCTACTTACCATGACAATATTATTCCAAATCTTTGAAGCTTGAGCATCCTTGTGAGCATACATCAAATATCTTAGACACATCAACCTATCAAGGGAGTTTTTATTGGGTTTGCATTGAGGTTTGCACACTCTTTTATTTTCTATTGCGTTCTCTTTAGCCTAATCTCTAGGTTGTGTTTAAATGTTTTATGAATGTTTTTGATAGAAAAAGCAGGAAGAGGGTGCTGGCCCATGGAACCAAGATCGCTAAAAGAATATTAATATCACTTAGCTTCTACATAGATAAACATCAGAGTAATAGTGTCCAATCTACCTCTATCAAAAACAAGCTTGAGGGTCCTTAACAAAAAGAATGAACCAGAGTTGAAGATTAACCAAAAAGTAAAGAACATAGTAATAGTAAACTACCACCGAGGGATAATCCAAAGTCTTAAAACCTTAACCATAAAATAGAGAAACATAGTAAAAAACCTGGGGCCTAAAGTCCCAACCCAAGAAGAAATCACCATGGCACAAGCAATAGTTAAGACCTCTTGCCCAAATGCTTGGACATCAAGGTAGCAGCCCATTCTTCCTCCAAAAATAGGAAGAGGCCTATGTTGTCCTCATCGGCTTCCAATTTTCCACCAACAATCTTCTCCCACACATTACATAGAGTCACAGCTGATGCATGCATCACTGGAAGGGAAAATCTATTCGAATCAAGGATGCGGGCCTTGATTTTCTTTATATCCTGCTTGAGGACAAGTATCTCATTATCTAGCTCATTGAATTTTTGTTTGAAGGAACCTTTGAACCTGTCCTTCTCAGCCATAGCCATGGTAGTGTACTCAGTGTGGGGGGAGTTGACCTACTAAGTGTGGGGAGAGGGTGGGGTTAGGGTATTACTGTGAGGGATTTCATTCCCAACAGGTAATGGATTCATAGGAGGAACACTGCCAGACCTGGGGGAGCTCAAGTGCTTGGCGGAAGAGTCCTTAATCGACCCAGAGGAGCTAGAGGTATCCATATACTTCAAAACCATCTTATCCTTGGAGGTCATTTCCCTGAGACATCTTTTACATTTTTATTTGGCAATTCTATTGGATCGTCAGACAATACCACCCAAATTAACCTCCAACCCCACGAGACTGCCTGACATTTTTAGTTTTTTAAGCCTCCTTTGAGCTTTAGGGGTGCTATCAACAACCATCTTATCCTTAGCTTCCATGGATTCAGAGACATGGGACTCCTCTAAATCCTCATCCCTTTTGAAGGGGTTCCACATACATCTCTTGCGTCCTTTACCATCCTATGGGACAAGGTTAGTTTCCTGGATGGATTGGGAGGGGGATTGAGAGGGTTTGTTGGCTCCCATAGGAGTAACATCTAGGGTGATATCAGTGATAATAATGGGAGGTTGAGGCGGGGGGAAAATGGATTTATGGAAATTGTACAAATAGAGGAGGCCTTGGTGAAGGATGGGAAACGGCTTCTTAGGGTTCTTGTTCTCTTTAATGTCCAAGATGTTACTTACCAATGAGTGGAGGATGTAGAACGAGATGGAAATAAGGTCCCTATTCCCAATGTGGTTAACGAATGACAGATGATAGTAATAAAAAATAGTAAATTTCCTTCAAGAGTGAAATACTTCATAGCAATGTGACAAACCTTGGGCTAGAAATTAGGGAGCAGCTCCTGGTTGAATCCCCCAGACTTTTTGACAGATTTTTCTCCAGGCCTGAAGAATTGATTGAGGCTAGTTATGTCCGGCATTTAGCTAGTTTTATTGTACTTTGTTCCCTTAGTAGATAGCCTCGTTGCCTTTCCTATGACCTCCTCATTGATTTGAAAGTGAATGCCCCCGAAAGACACCTTCATGTTGTTCCAAGAGGACATGAATTCCTTGAAAATTTATTCATCATGGTCACCCTTCATTCTTTCCATAAAACCCCAAATGCCACTATCCTTGCAATAGTGAATAACCAATAAGTCAGTACTGATCTCCTCCTTCTAAAAATTATAGGGTCGAGCTTTGCAAGCTAGAGCATAAAACAAGGCTTTTTGAGTTAACTATTTTATGTGATTTTTGTTCATAAAAGGCAAGGCCTCAGTGGTCTTTGGGGAATCAAGCCTTGTACAGCTAAATCTTGTGGATCTCCAGGTGTAATTATTAGAAGTTAAGCCATTTATGTCATTAATGTGCTTGGTAGTCGAAATGACCTGTTGATGTGGACAACCATCCTTCCACACATAATCTCTCAAAAGAAAATTATGAACTTTTATAAGATTTTGTGCATACATAGTCATAACGACTATTATCATCAAACTGAGCCAGCTCAACAACATGGTGGGGCCCTCAACAATTTTATTAGTAAAGTGATCCATTTTAAACATTGTTGGTGTCGTGTTTTTCCCACCCGATTAGCTGTTGGGTCTCCTTTGGTAGCACACTAATCTCCTCCCAACTAACCACCCTAGTTTTTTTAAGCCAAATACCATCCATAGAATCAGCCACCGAGTTACCTTCCCTGTAGGTATGGGAAACGATTGTGTCATGGAAGTTGTTGAGAAGATCCCGAATTTCCACTATGTTGTTCACCTGCCACCCCATGTTTGACCTTTAGTTGACAGCCTCCACAATTACTTTGGAATCTCCCTCGACCATCAGAAACCTGATATTCTTGGAGATGGCAAATTTTATACCCCATAGAAGCATTGTGCCTTCAGCTTGGTTAACAATACTAGTTTTTAGCAACACAACATAAGCCAAAAGGAAAGAACCATTATGGTCCCTTAGCACTCCACCCCCACCCTAGGCAAGGTTATTCACCACCCCATCAAAGTTTAATTTGATCCAGCCAATAGGCAAGGAAACCTAGCGAGTATCATTCTTAGCCATCAACTTGGACTTGTCGAATCTAGTGAATCTGGCCAATAAGTTTCAATTGTCAGTCATTTTGATCTTCCAACCTGAAGGGGGAGTAGAGGGAAGTTTCCAATTAGTTGAGACAACATTCTCACATAGGATCTTGGTGCCCAGATGGAGAGAGGCCTCAAGCAGGGAATCAGTCTCCCTAAAGATCATGTTGTTCCTTTCTTTCCAAATAGTCCAGCAAATGTGCGGGGGGAGAAGGCATCATAGGAGCTAGAGGAGAGGGTGATTGGAAGGGGATCACCAAGAAGTGAATTGGTAGACATCCTCTCCAAGGGCCTAGGAGATCCCTAGTTTTCCAATAACTCCCTGCCAAATACTAGCAAAGTATTCGTAGTGTATGAATCGGTGGTTCACATTTTCCTCCTCTTTTTTGTAGAGGACACATCTGTTGGACAAGGAAAAACCTCTTCTAATAAGGTTTTCATGGGTTATAACTTTTCCATTCATAAGCATCCACTAGAAGAATTTTATTTTCAGAGTAAGGTGAGGGATCCACACATTCTTCCAATCTATAGGGTTATTCTCCTCCTTTAGAAGGAAGTTGTAAGAAGTCTTGACCGAGAAGGTTCCCACTTGGGTGGAGGCCCAAATGATAGAGTCCTGGCCAATAATTCTAGGAATTTTGACATTTCCCAAAATTTCCATAAGCTCATTAGCCAATTGTTCCAAATCAGGTATGTTCCTGACCAGAATAGCAACATTTTTCCATCACCCTCTAATCATGTAGTTGTAGGTTATCTCACCAAGGATAGGCCTGATGTAGGTCATAAGGGGACCAAACCATCCAGCCAGGGTAGTGTAATTATGAATCCATGAGTCATGCCAGAATCAGATGGATCTCCCATTCCTGAGTTTCCAGAAGGCACCCTTAGAAAGCATGGTTTTGCATTTGCAAATATTTGTCCAAAGTTTTAAACCCTGGGGAAGGTCATTGTCCTTGTACTACAACCCATAAGGATGCCCTTGAAGGTACTTGGCTTCCATAATTTTACACTAATCCTCTTTTCTTTCTATAAGATTCCATGCTACTTTTGTGGTGAGGGCCCTATTCGGCATGCCGATTCATCTAAGACCAAGACCACCCAGTCTTTTAGGAAGACACACAATTTCCCAATGGACTAGGGACATCCTCCTTTTCTCTTCAGAGCCAACCCATAGAAATGTTGTTTGGATCTTTTCCAGCCTATCAACCATATAAATTTTTATCTTGAAGAGGGGCAAAAAGTACACTAGTATCCCTTGGAGAGTAGAAGCCACCAGTTGGAGTTTCCCAACATTGCTCAGAATCTACACTTTTTAGCTAGCAAGTTTTCGCTGGGTTCTTTCCAAGATGGAGTTCCAGATTTCTTGAGAGACCTCTTTGATAGTGAGAGGGAGGCCTAGGTAGGTGGATGGGAGCGAAGCCGACTAATAGCCCAGGATTTGAAGCACTCTGGTTTGGGTCTCAATAGGGGTGTTAAAGAAGAAAAGTTTTCTTTTTTGGTAGTTGATGCACTGTCTTGAGGCCATAGCGTAATTCTCCAATAGGTTCTTCCACTATCTAGCTTCAATAATTGAAGAGTACCCAAAGAGGAAAGTATCATCCACAAATTGTTCCAGAACAACTTGCTGAAGAGTGGAAGTTGGTTTAAATCCTTTTATTCTTCCCGTGGAAGAGAGCATAGTCAAATTTTTGCTAAGGACTTCAACCATTATAATGAATAGATAAGGGGAGATGAGATCACCCTATCTTTAAGACCTTTTTCAAGTTGAAAGAAGTCCCTTGGGGAGCCATTGACCAACACAAAGAAACTAACAATTTGTGTACACTCTTGGATAATACAGATAACCTTATCATTAAAGCCCATTCTATAAATAATTTTTAGGAGAAAGGACCACTTAAATTTGTCATAAGCCTTAGAGATGTCAATTTTTAAAGGCATACCTAGTGCTTTTATCTTGACCATGGAGTGGATAATTTCATGTGTGGATATGGCAACATCCAATATTTGTCTTCTCGGCACAAAACCTTTCTAAGTAGGGCTGATCAGTTTGTCTAGAAGGGACTTTAGTCTATTAACCAGAATCTTAGTGAGGATCTTATAGAACGTGTTACATAGACTGATAGGCCTGAAGCCCAGCATAGAGGTAGGGTTTTCATTCTTAGGAAATAACACAATTAAGTCTTGTTGTGGTGTTTCAGCAACCTCTACATTCTGAAGAAATCTCTGGCAGCATGGGAAACTTCGAGATCAACAATATCCCAATATTCTTGAAAGAAGGCCATGGGGAAACCATCGGGTCATGGTGCTTTATAGTCACCCATTGCAAAGACAGTCACTTTGACTTCCTCATCAGAAGCTCACCCCATGAGGTGATCATTGTCTATGTGAGTAATAGCACATTGGATGTGTTCGAGGAGCTGATCCTAGACATTGGCCAGGCACATGTGTCCAACATTAGATTATAACCCCATGAAGTAATTGGTCGCAACATGGCTAATTTTTTCCTTCTCAGTAACTTCATTCCCTTTATCATCCCTAATTTTGTTAATTGTATTTCTTCTTTTGTGGTTGCTAGAAGATCTATGAAAGAATCTCATATTTTTGTCTCCTTCAATAAGCCACTAGATCTTGGATCTCTGTTTCCAGTAGATTTCTTCCCTTCTCAGGGCTTCTTGCCACTTGTGTCTAAGCTTTTCCTCCTCCATTTGAAGCTAGGGGTTGATATTTCCAGCAATAATCTGGGCTTGGAGGGAATCCAAAGTCCCCATAAGCTCTTTCTTCTCCTTGTAGAATTCACCAAAATTATGTTTGCTCCAACCTTTAACCTCTCTTCTTATGATTTCTAACTTTTGAGCAATTTTTAACATGGCAGTACCCTTAATAGGGGTAGCCCACCAAGATTTCACTTGGTCTTTGAATGAGGGGCGAGAGCACCACATAATCTCAAATCTGAAGGGAGTTGGGCCAATCCTAGGGGAGTCTACCCAGCAGAGAAGGAGGGGGTTATTATCATAGGTAGTTTTGGGGAGGGAAGATAGAGTGGAGGTCAAGCACAAGTCCCAAGAGGAGGTGGCCAGAACCTAGTCTAGATGCACTTGGATGAGATGGGAGCCTTTCCTCTTATTGGACCAAGTAAAGGGATTTCCTTTCAGGTCGATGTCCAGGAGACTAGAAGAGGTAATGAATTCTGCAAGGTCCCTCATGCTATCAACGTAGTCCATTAGACCTCCAATTTTTTTTGAAGGATAGAGGGGGGTGTTAAAGTTTCCAATCACCATATATTTGGCCAAAGTATCCTGATCCATGCAACTAATAACATCCTTCCAAAGAGACATCCTGCCAGTCTGGGTATTGGGGGAATATATATTGAGCAAGTTCCAAACCAACAATTTCTTTCTAAAGGTAATAGCGACGAAGTTCAAATAGAAGGCAAGCGGTTCACCTTCTACAAAGTTAGTGTTCCAAAGAGTGGCAATGCCACTAGAGGCACCAAAGCCTTCAGAGTAGAGAAACTCTGTCCCAAGCCAGAGGTTGCCAGCAAGAGTGGAAAAATTATTGAAAGACATCTTAACCTCTTGGATAAGCAGAATATCTAGTTTGTGAGAAAAAATGTATTGTTTAACAGTGCTTTGCTTGAGGGGTCTATTGAGACCTCTAACATTTCAAGAAAGAAAAATCATTTATTTTTTTAAAGCTTGTTTCTAAGGTTTGTTTCCTACTTTCCCCAACCTCCCTTGTAGCTGCTCTTGATCTCCTGGCACATTCTGATGGCCTCCCTATGGGTGTTTCCAAACCTTCATCCACATTATTGGACTTGGGTTTATTCTTCTGAGTTTTCCATTCACCATCATCCTCGCCACAACGCTCTTCACCCAATGAGCTAGGTGACGGGGGTAAGTTCTACTCCTCTACATGAGGGGTGAGCTTTGTAGAAGTCATAGGAGACTTTAGTGCAAGGGAGACCAAAATGGTAGGTTGTTCCATCTCACTAGGACTGACTACACTTGTTGTTGGGGTAATCATCAGGGGATTTGAAGGATCCACCATCACCACCACAGGGGAGATTTAGTCTCCTTATGCTTAGGAAGCACCACATTGTTCTCCAGATCGGAAACAATCTCCCCCTCTTCCACCTCTTGGTTTTCCAGCTCTGGGTTTTCCAGCACTTCAGCCACTGAGGGCAACTAATCTTTTCCATCTCTTCCCCTATATTCATGAGAGAGTTCCCGGAGGTGCCCTTATCTTTATTTTTAATCTTTTCTTCATTTAGAGAGGATTTGCATGCTTCGCTAGTGTGGCCCCTGGATTCACATTTATGGTAAAAGAGAGTAGCATTCTCATACACTAAAGCTTGGGACCATCTACCTAGCTTAGATGTCAAGATTACCAAGTTGGGGAGGGTTTTGTTAAGAGTGAAATTAAAAAAAATCTCGTAAACCAACCTAGACTTAGAGAAGGTCACCTGATCCACCATAATAAAGGTGCCAAAGGAGTCACCAATCCACCTAAACACATGTTTGTCCTAGTATTCTAGTGGAAGTCTTGGGAGGCATACCCAAACTGGTTCCATCTTACTCAGCTCAGTCGTAGGATTGAACCCAGGTTTCAACTTCACTAGAGCCAGAAAGTATTTACCGTAGAACCACGATCCTGACAAAATAGAGGCTAGATCCTCCAGAGTGTTGAACTTGAATAGGAAGAGCCTACAAGGCATGGATACGACTAAGACAAACCCCTTGATCCTCCATTGAATAGCCACCCATTTTTTGACCATTTCAATGGTGGGTCAGAAGTTGAAGTACCGACCCACCAGTACCAATTGAAAATCATTCATAGTCTTGTTCACCATAGAATCAAGGAGTGAGAGTTCAGTGCCTTCCTTAGTCTGGATGAAGTGAACCAAGCGTGATTCCAGAGAGTTCTGAGCCTCAACAACAAGAGTGCCTTTCCAATTAGTTTTTGGCAGGGATGAAGGGGCAGTGGCAGAAGAGGATGCCCTGTGGGATCTATCCATTGAATCAAGCATAGTCTGCCCCGTGCTAGGGGTAGCAGTCTCGGGACTTGCATGGGGTCTGTTGGAGCTTTTCCTTGTAGGACCAAACTTGAATCAATAGATGGGCTTGATTCTCAGGGTAGGCACTCAAGTTTGACAAGAAAATAGTCCAATTGATGAAGATAAAGAATATCCTCCTTCTTCTTTGAGCTCCACATCACTCAGGTGGGTATTGCCTTATCTGCACACTCAAGACACCACATGATAAACAATAGGCCTGCAGATAGATTAATGTGGAATAGTCTTCAAGCCCTAATAGGTATCCTGTACCCCAATGAAGCAAATTATTATGCAATAGCCCTACTTGCATAGAATGAGTTTGAAGACCAGAATGGATCTCCTACTACTACTACCAACATGAAAGGGAAAGGAATTTGATTTGATGTTGGGTTGGAAGGGCTCCTGAGATACCCTAAGTCTCTCATAGACCAGTGCCTTGTCCAATGGTCCACAGAGTCAAATACCCTACTGCAATAGACAACTATGAAACAAGAAGACAAAATACTCAATGTGTTGATGCCTAACATCAATCACACACCATGACCAAACCTCACTTTAACAACCCATCTATGTATTCAAGTATGTTACTACCCATTCAAAGGATTTTAACCCTCCCCTTAGAAGAGACCCATAAATAGATGATACATTAACCAGCATCCACTGGAAGACAAGCATGACATATCTTTGACACCTCAGCTCATACATACATGAAGACTAATCCTAAACCAGTTATCTCTGCGAAGACAACTCCACTTGCAAACACATAGAAAATGCAAACAGAAAAATCCAACACCCTTGATGTATGATTAATGAATTCAACATTCAAATGGAGATAGCTTGGTAACAATAAGAATATACCGAATCCTCATACATAAGAAAAATCAATTACAACATGTATCATATTACCTAAACCAACAAAGGAAGAAAGAACACCCTATATGCAGAGAAGTAGAGAAAATCTATAGGAAAAGGACCCTTCATGGAACCGAAAAGGAACCCCTTGGGAACTAGGATTTCAGAACCCTTACAAAGTCAAAACTACAACCATTATATCACTAGCTGCCTTGGAATCCCAAAAGAATTTAGGATGCAACAAGCTTCAGACAGCTAAGGTTAGGGTTTCAACAACTACACCAACCCTAATTACTATAAAATTCAAAAAACTTAGAGGGAAAACTAAGTACAGGTCTATCAAATCCAAGGATGATCTTCATGAATGAGAAAAATCTATGAGAAGTACAAGAAAATCATAAATTTCACCATATAAACCAATCTGATCAGACCTACAAAATGCCATGAGCCACCAAAAATATCCATCCCCATATGGTACAAACCCCCCCTGCAATCGATCATGGCACCCTGGACCACACTACAACCATCTAAAAGTTAGTCTCCACCAACTTCGGTCGCTTGATCAATAAATTTCAATCCTTTCTGTCACTGAGAAACCCTCAAAAATTTGAATTTGAATTGCAATGGTTATTCCCAAGCCCTAATAGCAAATCGGCAGTTCACATTTGAATCTCAATCAACTTTATATTGTGACCATCAGATTTCTCTTTTTCGTAGTCTTTATGATTTACCTTATAAGAATCTTGGTTACATTTGGCGACCATGCGACAAAAGCCTTTGCCTATTCACAGAATGTTCCATCTCACCGCTCGTTAACCTAGCTATTGCATGAACATAGTGTTCACTGAATTGCCAATTGATTTGGAGCATCGCCAATTCTTCTTGTGAGTGAGTGAAATCTTTTAAAATTTATCAGGCTGCCAACCCTTTTATTAGGACCGCTAGACTCCTAGACCCCACCTGGGCCCGCCTTATGCCATCTGTCACCACCTTATTCACCGCTGCAGCCTGGTCATCACTGACAAAGGACCCACCGCAAAGCTTCCCCCTTTAGTGAAGATCGACGACTATCATTATACCATACATTTAACTATTGTGCATCTTACCCTAGCGGTATAGTGACAACCACAAGATCCTGTAGTGTATTAAGTCCCCTGAGATCGGCAGACCCACTTTTCATAAGCTTTAGATCGGACGATGATCTTATAATCTCATAGCCTTGACAGATCCCTTAAGATCTTACGCCGACCACTCGATCATCCATTCTAGCATCCCTTAGAATCTTTCGGGCCCACTAACGTAATCCTTATCATCCTCCGGTTTAGCGAATAAGAACATGACACCTCAACAATGAATCATCAGATGGTCCTACCATTTCTGGAAAACCTTTACCCTTTAATCAATATTTGGTGAATCGATGACCGAAGACTTTTGCCGGGTCGCAGAATACCTTTTACCTCAGCTAAAACTTTTAGCGATTGCACAAAAACTGTTCACCAAGTCACCAGCTAATTTGGAACACTGCCATTTTATTACGCGAATGAGGGAACCCCTTTGAGATTTTCTGGAACCGCTAAGCATTTTATCAGGACCGCCAAAAGACTAAGGAAAATAACTAGGCCCGCATCAAGAAGATCGATGGTTGTCTCATCTTCACATAGACCTTCGAGATTCCTTCAGATCATGAGACAACCGTCAGATGGAGAATCTTACCCTACTTTGACAACCTTCTGACACCGAGATAAATCAATGGCTGTCTTAAGATCGCAAGTGTCAGAAAAAATCATCAGATTACACGCTGACCATTGATGCTCTGTCATTTTCAGAACCCACTGAGCCTTGAAAAACTTGGCCCCACTAATAGCATGTCTAGTGATTCACCCATGGACCAATCATAGTTTTCCATATCAGCACACCTGGCATGTGGACCCGCCGCCTTTATCCCCTTTGAGAAAGATTGAAGCAACGAATAGCACATGATCTTAAACCTCTGACAAAACCCATAAGATCATATGCCTGTCGTCGATCGATTGATAGTGTTAGGACCCTCTGACACATCTAGAAACTAAGTCCCACTGACAACTGCCAACGTGTTAATACATGGACCAATAAGATGCCTCCATTTGTGTATACATGTCAATGGACCCACCTGCAAAGAAAGGCTATGTCATGGAAATAAATCAATGGCCGTCGCAAAAGTGCAAGCCTCTGACAAGACCCTTGTGCTTTAGCAACAACCATTGGATCGAGATGGTGTCAGAAGGCTAGGCCCATTAAACCACGTGAACACGTGACTAAAGATAAGAAACTGCCATGCCAAGTCACTAACTTTTAAGAGATAAGCTGCCAGGAATAGGAGAATATGCAAACACTGTGTTCGCCCAATCACTGGAAGAAATAGATAACCGCTGGGAAACCAAGTGAACCAGTGAAAAATATGCATTCGCTAAATTGCCAAACAAAAAGATTAACTGGCCAAGGATTAAACAAATAAGTAACAAGCCAAGAAAAGAAATACGCACATGCATTTAACAAGACTTAAGTGGCCTGAAAAGGTAAAGACAAATTAGAATAGGGCTAGGGAAAAATAAAGGGTTTTTATACCAACAGCTAGTTTTTTGAATTTTAAAAGCTTAGGGCTTATGCCAGAGACCTAAAAACAACTACAGAGACCAGAAGAAAAGGGTTAAAGCCATGAAATTTTTGCAGGTGCAGGCCATTTTCTAAAGATTTTTTGCATTGACATGAAAATGGGCTAATAGTGGCTATAGTTGGGGATGATGGGAAACTTGTGTCCATGCAAGAATTTAGATCTCTGGGATAGCAGACCACCCAGAAAACAAAAATAGGGACCTTCACAAAAACTGACAACCGAATAGGAAAGTAGGAAACAAGAAAGGGAAAGACAATTGTACAAGGATTTACAATTTTATTCAATGGCCCGAGGCCACCAAAAGAAAATCAATGCCCCTCCTGAATCAAAAATTTGATTCTCATCTACATATGTGGCCAGACACTTGAAATTATCTTGACCATTTAGTTGCCAACATATGTGAGTAACCATGGGTGAAAAAATGAAACTATAATGATCACTGCCCATGCTTTCCCAGTCATAATCATCCTCATACTCATATTCCAAGAAGTAAGGAACAACATTTACTTCCTCTCATGTATTGGAAATAAAAATTTCATCTTGTAATGCATCAAAAAATAAAGCATACTGATTGTCATGCACTACCCAAGAATTACCTGGCTGAAAAGGACCTAGATCCTTTGATTTGCCTTCATGAATTGCTTCAACCATTAAACAACTTGGTTCCTCCCTGGTGTCATCATGAACTGGATCATGAACCAAGTGAAGGTCAATGTCATAAACATTGTGACAGGGGAGCAACTGATCTACACAGTCATGTGCATCAAAAAATGTTCTATCCCAATTATTGAAGACAAGGTCCTCAATACTGTCACCATTATTATCATATTTATCAAAAGAAGGAAAAGGGTTTGAACAAGGAACTTGTTCATCAATAGAATTCCTATGATAGGAGAACACACTACCATGTCCTTCAACCTCTTCTTTTGCAGAGTCACTACATGAGGAGGGCTCTAGTGTACATGAGTCATCAAAAATAGGCACCTGTCTGTATTTGACAAACCCAAAAAATGTTAGTGGGTGGGAGGGAGAAAAATCAATACAGTCACCATGAGCATGTGAAATTTGAGTAGCTAACTGGCCATCCTTCCATGGCCTAGCAAAAGATCTAGAATTAGGAGAAGACTCAAAATCTATACAGCTTTCCCAATCAGTACTCAAAACCATATCAGGGACATCAGCATCACTTGAAGATGAAAATACACTAATGACCTCATCAACTGATGAATCACACTACACCTGGTTGTCATCTAGCAGTGTTGGGGTAACAAAAGGAACTGATGCACACATGTCAAAGTCAGATCTTCCTGACTCATGCTCTCAGTTAAAATCAATGTGTGTTGGTTGTAAGAACTTAGAGCCATCTCCCCCTGAATATCTAAGATATTCACAAGACAAGAAATCTAAAATTTGTTCACTGTGAAGTGAACAGTTGTCCCTAGCATCACCTTCCTCTGATAAGTAGTCATCAACAACATCTTCATTCATCCAATCTTTTTCTTCATCTGACTGACTACACAAATCTTCTGCCCCATATTGAGAAAGAGCATCACTCTCATGATTACAAGAAAGAGTGTCAGCACTTGACACATCTCATTCATAGGTTCCATCATTCTTAATAACATTACTACTAGACACAACCCCAAATGTATCTTCAAGACCAAGATCAACATCATTAAGTATCCACTCCCTAAGATGTACATAACACTCTTTATACAAGGAGGCTAGCCAATGGGTTGATTCAGGAAAATAGAGCTCCAAAAACAAGCCAATAAACATAGACTCTAGAAACTCAACACCCTCTAGAAGCTGATGATATGCTTCACAAAACTTCTCATAGAACAAAGGTATTGACAGCTCCTTTCTATTTCCCATCTTCAACCTTACCAATTTTATGCAATCCCTCTAGATGCCTTGATCTAATAATGCAAGCTCCTCCTCAAGCTTACCCATCATAACTTAATGCACTAATTCCATAAAATTTTGCAGAGATGCAACTGAAACCTTGAAGTATGAAAACCTCTACTCACACCTTATCCTTTTCTTAGTGCTTGATTACTTAATAAGGAAACATTTCGAAACATGAAAGCATGATACTTGGAAGTTCTGCAGTAGAAAAACTTTGTTGACTGGAAGGCAGGGAAAATCTAGAGCTCATCTTGAAACTCCATCAGGTTCTTTGCTATGCAGATTCACCACCTCCCTGAATAGGAAAAATACTTCACTTTTGTGTCTTCTTCCGAACAACCAAGAACTTCACCAGGCCTCACTATTTATCAAAAACTACACTGATCAAACAAAGAATCTTAGAGCCCCCACTCAACACTTATTGAGAAGATATTAGCAAATGCTTTATTTTATATCTGACTCTTTTCAATGGCTCCCCAGCAGAGTCACCAATTTGTTGGGGACTCAGATGGGTAAATCAATCTGGCCAACAAAAGATTTTGAATATAACAATATAACCCCAACCAGAGATTCTAACAAATATCTTTAAATGTTGTTCTCCCCAATAGAGTCGCCAATTTGTTGGGGCTTTTCCTTCCAGGAAAAAACTTGAATCAATAGATGGGCTTGATTCTCAGGGTAGGCACTCAAGTTTGACAAGAAAATAGTCCAATTGATGAGGATAAAGAACATCCTCCTTCTTCTTTGAGCTCCACATCACTCAGGTGGGTATTGCCTTATCTGCACACTCAAGACACCACATGATAAACAATAGGCCTGCAGATAGATTAATGTGGAATAGTCTTCAAACCCCTATAGGTATCCTATACCCCAATGAAGCAAATTCTTATGCAATAGCCCTACTTGCATAGAATGAGTCTGAAGACTAGAATGGATCTCCTACTACTACTACCAACATGAAATGGAAAGGAATTTGATTTGATGTTGGATTGGAAGGGCTCCTGAGATACCCTAAGTCTCTCATAGACCAGTGCCTTGTCCAATGGGCCATAGAGTCAAATACCCTACTGCAATAGACAACTAAGAAACAAGAAGAAAAAATACTCAATGTGTTGATGCCTAACATCAATCACACACCATGACCAAACCTCACTTTAACAACCCATCCATGTATTCAAGTATGTTACAACCCATTCAAAAGATTTTAACCCTCCCCTTAGAAGAGACCCATAAATAGATGATACATTAACCAGCATCCACTAGAAGACAAGCATGACATATCTTTGACACCTCAGCTCATACATACATGAAGACTAATCCTAAACCAGTTATCTTTACGAAGACAACTCCACTTGCAAACACATAGGCAATGAAAATAGAAAAATCAAACACCCTTGATGCATGATTAATGAATTCAAGATTCAAATGGAGATAGCTTGGTAACAGTAAGAATATACCGAATCCTCATACATAAGACAAATCAATTACAACATGTATCATATTCCCTAAACCAACAAAGGAAGAAAGAACACCCTATATGCAGAGAACTAGAGAAAATATATCGGAAAAAGGACCCTTCATGGAACCGAAAAGGAACCCCTTGGGAACCAGGATTTCAGAACCCTTACAAAGTCAAAACTACAACCATTATATCACTAGCTGCCTTGGAATCCCAAAAGAATTTAGGATGCAACAAGCTTCAGATAGCTAGGGTTAGGGTTTCAACAACTACACCAACCCTAATTACAACAAAATTCAAAAAAATTAGAGGGAAAACCAAGTACAGGTCTTTCAAATCCAAGGATGATCTTCATGAATGAGAAAAATCTATGAGAAGTACAAGAAAATCATAAATTTCACCATATAAACCAATCTAATCAGACCTAAAAAACACCCTGAGCCACCAAAAATATCCATCCTCATATCGTACAAACCCCCCTTGCAATCAATCATGGCACCCTGGACCACACTGCAACCATCTGAAAGTTAGTCTCCACCAACTTCGGCTGCTTGATCAATAAATTTCAGTCCTTTCTGTCGCTGAGAAACCCTCAAAAATTTGAATTTAAACTACAATGGTTATTCCCAAGCACCAGCAACAAATCGACGGTCCACATTTGAATCTCGATCAACTTTATATTGCGACTGTCAGATTTCTCTTTTTCACCGTCTTTATGATTTACCTTATAGGAATCCTGGTTACATTTGGCGACCACGTGACAAAAGCCTTTGCCTATTCATAGAATGTTCCATCTCACCACTAGTTAACCTAGCTATTGCATGAACACAGTGTTCACTGAATCACCAATTGATTTGGAGCATCACCAATTCTTCTTGCGAATGAGCGAAATCTTTTAAAATTTGTCGGGCTGCCAACCCTTTTATCAGGACCGCTAGGCTCCTATACCCCACCTGGGCCCACCTTATGCCATCTGTCACCACCTTATTCACCACTGTAGCCCAGTCATCATTGACAAAGGACCCACCATAAAGCTTCCCCCTTTAGTGAAGATTGATAGCTGTCATTATACAACGCATTTAACTATCCGCGTGCATCTTACCCCAATAGTATAGTGACAACCATAAGATCCTATAGCGTATTAACTCCCTTGAGACCAGCAGATCCACTTTTCATAAGCTTTAGATTGGATGGCGGTCTTATAATCTCGTAGCCCTGATAGATTCCTTAAGATCTTATGCCGACCGCTCGATCATCCATTCCGGCATCCCTTAGAATCTTTCGGGCCCACTGACATAATCCTTATCATTCTCTAGCTCAATGAATAAGAACATGACACCTCAGTGATGAATCATCAAACGGTCCTACCATTTCTGGCAAACCTTTACCCTTTAATCAATATTTGGCAAATCGGTGACCGAAGACTTTCATCGGGTCGTGAAATGCCTTTTACCTCCACTAAAACTTTTAGTGATTTCACAAACATTGTTCACCAAGTCACCAACTGATTTGGAACACCGCCATTTTATTATGTGAATGAGCGAACCCCTTTGAGATTTTTTGGAACCGCTAAGCATTTTATCAGGACTGCCAAAAGACAGAGGAAAATAACTAGGCCCGCATCAAGAAGATTGACGGTTGTCTCATCTTCGCATAGACCTTCGAGATTCCTTCAGATCATGAGACAACCGTCGGATGGAGAATCTTACCCTGCTCTGACAACCTTCTGACACTGAGATAAATCAACAGTTGTCTTAAGATCGCAAGTGTGAGAAAAAATCATCAGATTACATGCTGACCGTTGATGCTTTGTCATTGTCAGAATCCACTAAGCCTCAAAAAACTTGGCCCCACTTACAGCGTGTCTAGTCATTCACCCATGGACCAATCACAGTTTGCCATATCAACACACCTAGCATTTGGACCCACAACACTTTATCCCCTCTAAGAAAGATTGAATCGATGGATAGCGCACGATCTTAAACCTCTGACAAAACCCATAAGATCATACGCCCGTCGTCGATCGACTGACAATGTCAGGACCCTCGGACACATCTAGAAACTAGGTCCCACTAACAACTGCCAACATGTTAATACATGGACCAATAAGATGCTGCCATTTGTGTATACGTGTCAATGAACCCACCTGCAAAGAAAGGCTATGTCATGGAAATAAATCAATGGCCATCACAAAAGCACAAGCCTCTGACAAAATGCTTGCACTTTACCGACAACCGTTGGATCAAGATGGTGTCAGAAGGCTAGGCCCATTAAACCACGTGAACATGCGACTAAAGAAAAGAAATCGCCACACCAAGTCGCTAACTTTTAAGAGATAAGCCGCTAGGAATAGGAGAATATGCGAACACTATGTTTGCCCAATCGCTGGAAGAAATAGATAACCGTGGGGAAACCAAGTGAACTAGTGACAAACATGCATTCGCTAAATCACCGAAGAAAAAGACTAACTGCCTGAGGATTAAATGAATAAGCGACAAGCCGGGAAAAGAAATGCGCACATGCATTTAACAAGACTTAAGTGGCCCGAAAAGGTAAAGACAAATTAGAATAGGGCCATGAAAAAACAAAGGGTTTTTATACCAACGGCTAGTTTTTTTAATCTTAAAATCTTAGGGCTTATGCCAGAGACCTAAAAACAACTGCAGAGACTAGAAGAAAAGGGCTAAAGCCATGAAATATTTGGAGGTGCAGGCCATTTTCTAAATATTTTTTGCATTGACATGAAAATGGGCTAACAGGGTCCAGCTTGGGGACCTATAAGGGAGGAAGATTCCCCCTAGGGGAGGCAGGCATGGAAATTGAAAGTTTGAAATCAGAGGTTGGGCGGGAAGTTGTAGAGCAGGAGGTTAGTTCCAGAGCAAAAATTCATTGCATACACATGTAAATACTTCTAGGGGAAGAGATTTACATTTGAGACTATTTCCACTAAGTTTAATTAGAACATTAGAGTATGTGTTACCTTCAATAAGTCTAGCACAACATGAAGGAGTGGGTCCATTGTATACTTATTGCATTCCATTTTACACAAAGTAATTCCTTGCATACACATATAAATACTTCTAAGGGAAGAGATTTACATTTGAGACTAGTTCCACTAAGTTTAACTAGAACATTAGAGTATGTGTTACCCTGAATAAGTCTAGCACAACATGAAGGAGCGGGTCCATTGTATTGATGTCGCCAATCAGGACATTATTTATCAACTAAGTTAGGTGAGGGATCCACTATAGATGTAAAATTGCAATTTTACATCTCCTACAATCTCTCACATTTTTTTATGATGGATCACAAAGGTGATTTGTGACATTTATGCTAAAAATATAAAAAAATCTTTAAAGCTAGATGCTACTAAATGAACTGTAATAAATGACTTTCAATGGTGGAGGACATATTGGTGGTTCTTGTAATCTCTACCTTATTTATTCACACTCTGCATCAAGACTTACCAAAGCCACATGATATTTGACTGAGGTAAATAATAGAATCACTATACTAACCTCTTAGAAGTGTACAAGTTGATAGTGATGATGGCAAGGCTTAGCAATGCAAAGTTTGAAATTGGTTAGCTTGTGGCTAAGTCATCAAAAAGTGGTGCCATGGTCTTTTTTTTTATACTACATAATTAAAATATCAATATTTCGCTCATGTGAATGATTAATTGGTCCTTTGTGTCTTATGGAGAAATACTTGTAGTTGCAAGGAAAGAGTTTTAATGATTCCTCCTTCTCATCTATGATCTCAACATAAATGTATTAATGACCTTTGGCTTGAGCAATTATCATTTTGTGGATTCATGCACATACAAACTCTATTGTACAATATACTAACCAATTTGAAAATATCATATAAGGGATTGGCCAAATATACAAGGTTTGAGTGCTTGACCTTGACTACTGGTATTAACTCAAGTTAGGAATTCATCATGACTTACTATTGTTAGGAAAGGTATCTCATTCTTTTATAAATTAGTATTAAGAAATATAATCTTTTGGCTAGAAAACATAAGAGTGTAATTTTAAGAGCTTTAGCAATTGACTTTGACCTTGAAAAAATATCAAAATTGTTAGGAACAAGTTGTCTCAACCTTGGATTCCTAACATTGGCTATTTAATTTTAATTAAATATATGGTGTATATAATTGTTTATAATCTAGATATAAGATTGATATAAAAGGATGAAGTACATGTCATTTTATAAATTGATATATATATATATTAAGCCTATCTTTTGCATTATTTGGTACCTCTAAGCTCATTTTTTTCCTCACTTAATGGATACAATTCTATTTATGACACTTATTTTTTTCCAAATACTCACTTATACAAAATAGAATTGAGGAATTACTCATTAGCCTTTTCTTCTATTTATTGTTGGCATCATTAAGGTTTTCCTCTCCCCAAACCTTGGTGACTTCTAGGGAGAAGTCTAATTTAGAGAGAAGGGGATCCTATGATGCAACCTTTTTGTGACCCCATAGTTCACCTCTCATGCTAATTGACACTCATTGTGTTAGTTGATTTGATGATCCAACTAACCTTGTTACCCTTATTCTAGTATACTTTTTTCAACATTTACTTTGAGAATTTGTTTAAATGACATTATGTCAAATATGCAGATATTAATTTTAAATCATGTGATGATCTAAGTTACCGTGTGAATTATTTTGTTGCCATAAAAAAATATTGATAAGGTAAGAAATGAATATGTATGATTTAACTATATAAACTTGGCATCTAGAAAAACATCTATATGGTGAAATCAGTTCAACTCTAAATAATAAACTTAGAAATAATTACAGTGCACCCTTGTTACACCATATTGAAGTGAAAATTCTAATATTTTAAAGAAGTGATCTTCTATAAGTTTTTGAAGCATTATAGAAAGTGAATTTTAAGTTGTTTCCTTAGTTTAGCTAAACATTTGAGTCCTTGTTATCTAAATATTTATAGGGACTCTAATTCATCAATATGAGATATTGTGTCTATAACAAAAAAAACATCTAATTATTTAGCCTATTTACATATTGATCATTATAGAAAGAAAGTTGTTAGTTTAGATAAGCACTAAAGTCCTAGTTTTCCAAATATTTATGGGGACTCTAAATTCATGAAGATGAGATATGGTTTTGATAACAAAGTTTTTTTTCTAATTAAATAGCTTATTTACTTTTGGAGGTAAAAGTCCATTATATACTAAATTGGATTCTAGCTAAGTTGAAAATGTGTAAAGTCTAAGAGATTGTCTTGGTCTATAAAAGACATTTTAGGCACATAATTTTCAGTAGGAAATCATATTGATTACATAAGAATAATGCTTGGTTGTATTTCAAGTTTAATTTAGCCAATGATAAAATTTCAAGTGTTTAGTATTTGTTGATTTTAATGAAAGATAGATGTCACTAAACAAGAGTAGAAATGATCTTTAAAACAATTTCATACTCCCTTTCATTACAACATATAATTAATTTAAATAATTATAACATTTAAATAAGCTAAGAACCCAAGTGAGCAACATTATCATTCACTTTCATCTCATGTGCATGTTGTGTGATGTAAGTTGTGTTTGAGCACATGAAGTCCTTATCTTTAGCTCTTTTAAATGATATAGATCTAAGGTATATTATTTTGATAGAGGGAGGATGCTAATACATGATTAGATGAACTTGTTTACCTTCTCATTTTTGGATTTATTTTCCCTTTTGAAGTCTCACATTGGTCTTGATGAAGTGCAAGTGTTTAACAAATTGAGTCATATACTCATCTTGAGATCCTAGTCCAGCCTTCAATATTTTGTTCTTGAATGTTTGACCAATTTCCCTAGCCTTCGCTCTTATCTCTTTCCCTTCTTCTCATCTTCATAGCTTTGCAAAATTCTTCTCCTTGAAAAGCCCCATCCTTTCCTCGTCCAACTTCAATCCTAGAATTTAATTCATATACAACCAACCGTGCATTATGACTCTAGTCAAGTTTCATGGATGAAGTTACAAGAGATAATCCATTTCTCAATCGGTCCATTATAGAGTTCCATCCGTAATGTTTCATAAAGCTCCCAACACTAAAATAGGTGAATACCTCCCTTTGTGGGACCCATCCTCTCAACACAATACCCATCTTCCCAACCCTCTCTAAAAATCCCTTGGGGACTGAAGATGGAAAGCTATGTAGCACCCACAAGAAATTGCAGTGAAACTTTGTAATTTATTGTTGTAAGTGGACATAGAAATTGCAGTGTAAGTAGTAGGATGATTGTTCATGAGCTCACTATTTAATATTTGGTGAGACCATGTAAATGGTACCAGGCCAACCCAATCAGCCCAACAAAATGTGTCATGTTTATCTTTGTCAAATACACTCATTCACCATTTTGTTCTTGTTCTTCACACAAATATTGCGTCAAAAGTAATTGTAAACAATGATTCAAAGAAAAAAGAAACAACTACAATAGATTAGACCCCAAAAGAATATAGTCAACTACAATAGCTCATAGTCTCAATGAAATAAATAGTGTATAAAACAATATATGGTGCACAACAACAACAAGCATGCAATGACAACAATAACATTGCATGATAAAATTCAATACTCTTAGTTTTTATTCAAATCTATTCGAAACTCCTATCAGCTCATTGTCCAATTGTTAAACTAACCTATGACTTCAAAGGAGGAATTATGAAATATAGTTGTAGGTAGTTATCTCTTCTATAATGATGGAGGAGTCAAAGGTAATGATTAATGAGGTTGTTGCTATTAGATCATACATTAGTACACTTACTATTTTGACAACAATAACATTGCATGATGCCAGAGCTCAAATTCAAAATAGTAAGTGTATTATTTTATTACTAATGTCCCTATTTGATCTAATAGCATCAATATAACAAACAAAGCACCGACCAATCAAATAGGGACATGAGGTGCTCAAATAGTGAGCTCATAAACAATGCATGATGCCCTAGCTTGTAGCCCTCAAGCCATCAAGATATTTCTTCATGAAATGATCATAAATGGGGATTACCACATAGTGAATATCAAAAATAAAACAAATAAAGAGAGATCAAACACTTCACACAATGCCTTGAAGGTAATAGCAATGATGCCCTAGCTCTCAAAGCTCGTGGGTCATTGAGCATTCCAAATGAAAATATGTAAATAGTGCCAGTATTAACATCCATATGTTTCCATTAAATCAAAAAATGCCATAAAAATGAAATTGAGTTAATGAGAAGACAAAGCTCGAATACCTACCTCAATTCATGGCTACCATATAAAGATCAAATGCTAAGGAACTATGTTATAAAATTTCATGCCAAATTTCAAGGCATGAAATTTTATAACTGTACATATCTTTTCTTTGAGTCCCCACATTGTAAACTCAATGCTAAGGAGGAAAAAGTATGGTGTCAAAAAGTATAAAATTTCATGCCTTGAAATTTTAAAACATAGTTCCTTCGCAGTTGCCATATGAAGAGCAGTGCAAGGTGGTAACTTTCCCATTTTACCATAGTTAGGGCCCTCTTTTACCATGCTTTATGAGCTTTATGTTTTTACCATGCTCTATGAGATTTATGTTTTTGTTTTAAGTGAAGACAAATATTATTTTAATTTGTTATCTTTAAATTTTATTCATTTTATGATTTTAAAAATTGAAATAAAAAATCTAAACTTCTAAGAAACTTTTACATCTTTTCATCAAATGACCCATAAACATCAAGAATCATCATATATGGTCGCTAATAGCCAACTTTCAGAAGAATATGAATGAATGAAAACATACATAAGTGGATGAACATAAATAATGAAGGTACTAGACATTGCCTAAAGTAATGAAGTGTTGACTTGGGGTTCAATCCAGTATGCTCTTGTATGATCCAAAACTTGCAAGGAAGGAAAAGATGGGGTTAGATCCAAAGGATCTATGCAATACCTAGCACCCTATTACTGATCCTCATCTACAATTATGCATGTGCAATGTGAATGAAAACTAAGAGTATTGAATTTTATCATGCAATGTTATTGTTGTCATTGCATGCTTGCTACTGTTGTGCACCTTATATTGTTTTATACACTGTTTATTTCATTAAGAATGTGAGCTATTGTAGTTGACTGTATTCCTTTTGTTAGGAATAAGGTGTCTCAACCTTGGTTAATTCCTATTCTTATTATTTGTTTTGTAAAATGTATTTCTTGCAAATAATGTTGATGGGTCAGCATCTTGAATTATGTGTAAGGAGATCATGGCTAAAATGGTTATGATGGATTCCTATGACACGTAAGAGCTATGTCAGGAAGATTCAATGATAGGTGAAGACATGTGGCAACTGATAAAGTTGAGTACTGTACACTCTTCCCCAATCATGGGGTTCGGGGCATTGCCCTGAAATATTTTTTGGGGTTCCTATTTTTTCGGAGAATGGTAAAACCCTAACACGGTTATCTTTGGGAGTAGCCCTAAAAAGTGAAGCGCATGATATAAGAGTTTTTAGGGTTGTGAAGAGAGATGATGTGAGTTTATTATTGGAACATTTTATGCTGCTGTGATTTGTCTTCAAGGGTTTAGAAATCTTCTGAAAGAACTTGCATTGCAAGTGTATTGTAAGCTGTAATAGTTTTGATCAATACATTGTGCAGGTTTTGGAGTGCTAGGGTTTTTACCAAAAGGTTTCCCCAGGGTATATCATTGTGTCATTCTCTATTTTTCTATATGTATGGTATGTGGTTGCAATATCTTTGTTAAATTAGTTAACGAATCTGAAATTGTAAGGATTTAAAAAATTTGCACAATACTCTCCTATAGAGATTAGCGTAGGAAGTTGTTTCTGCACCTGAGTTTCCTTACAAGTGGTATCAGAGCTTGATCAACTTTTGATCCTAGTTGTTTGGTAGGGTTTTTTGAGCTGATCTCAAGTTTGAGTGGGAGTTTTTTGCAGAGCATTCTGAATCTTTTTTGCAGATTGAGATGGCAAGTTCATCATATGGAAGAATGGAGGTGGAGAAATTTAATGGCACTAATTTTGAGTTGTGAAAACTCAAGATGGAAGACATGTTGGAAGATCGTGACCTATGGGAAGCAACTTTAAATGCTACAAGACCAGAAACTATAGCTCAAGCAGATTGGGATATCAAAGACCGTAAAGCTAAGGGTCTCATAAGACTCTGTTTAACTGATGTAGTTCTTCTAAATGTTCTAGATGAGAAAACCACAAATAGTTTGTGGGAAAGACTTGCGGCCGTGTATCAGGCCAAATCTCTGGTGTCAAGTTAGAGGAGGAGGATTTTTGCTACACACTTTTGTGTTCTTTACCGGATTCATGGGACCATCTTGTGATGGCTCTCGGAAGCACGTTAGTCACCTTCAAAATGGATGATGTGGTGTCTTCGCTGCTATCAGAGGAGATGCAAAGAAAGGCTTCCATTTCAGAAAAAGAAGCCCTTGCTGTTTGTGGGAGATCCACTAAAAGAGGGAAGAAAAATGACAATAAGTCTAACAATAAGGGTAGATCCAAATCCTGTGGGAAGTCAAAGACTTCCATAAGTCCAATGCAAAATGTTGGAACTGTGATAAATCTAGGCACTTCCGTAAGGACTACAAAGAGCCGAAGAAGAAGAAGAAAGGTTCAGATTCATCTTCAGAAAGATCTCAAGAAGATGGTGATGCATTCATCATAGTTTTGGCAGCCCATGCATCTGATGATGTGTGGTTGGTTGACTCGGGTGCATCTTTTCACATGACCTCTCATCGAAACTAGTTCTCAAAATATGAAGAGTTTGATGGTGGAAAGGTGTACTTGGGTGATGATTCTCACCTAAAGATGGTTGGACGCGGAAGGGTCACTATCAAATTTCTTGATGGACGAGTAAAGGGAATCAACAGAGTTATGCACATTCCAGGTTTGGCATAAAACCTATTATCTATAAGTATGCTGAATGATGTAGGTGTGCAAGTTGTTTTTTCAAAAGAAGGATGCAAGATGATGAGAGGATCGATAGTGCTTGCAAGGGGTACTAGGAGAGATACCTTATTTCAGCTAGATGCATGTATTCCTCTATGTAATAGTTCTTCATCCTCACCATCTGAACAAGCAGTGAAGAAGTCTGTGGCTATTGGTTTCGATGGTAGTGCAAACACTTTGGAAGGTAAGCTTTCTGCAGAAAAGACAATGTTGTGGCATATGAGATTTGGCCACATTGGTGAAAAGGGTCTCAGAACCCTGAAAAATAAAAATCTCATTGAGGGGTTAAATGATTGCAATCTCGAGTTTGACTTCTACGAACACTGTGTCTATGGTAAACAAAATCGTGTTTAGTTTTACTGTAGTTCTCACAAATCTTCTGATGTTTTGGATCTTATTCATTCTGATGTATTTGGTCCTGTAAAAGTTCCTTCAATCTCCGAGTCTATATTTTTTGTATCTTTCATAAATGATTATAGTAGAAGGACATGGATTTATTTCCTTAAAAGTAAGACACAAGTCTTTAGTCGATTCAAGGAATTTAAAGCTCTTGTAGAGAATCAGACTAGTAAGAAGATTAAGTGTGTGAGAACTGACAATGGTGGTGAGTTTTGCTCAGTAGAGTTTGAACAATTCTGTAAAGAACAAGGTATCAAGAGGCATAAGAAAACTCCTTATACCCCACAGAAAAATAGAGTTGCAGAGAGAATGAATAGGACACAGATGGAGAAGGCTAGGAGTATGCTTAGTGGAGCTGGTTTAGAACAAAGGTTTTGGGCTGAAGCTGTGGCCAATGCTTGCTATCTAGTTAACAGATCTCCTACATCAGCCCTTGTTGGTAAGACACCCATGGAGGTGTGGTTTGGTAAGAAGCCTTCAATTAGACATCTTCATTTTTTTGGTTGTGAAGCTTATGCACATGTTCCAAAGGAGAAAAGATCTAAGTTGGAAAACAAAGCTGTTAAATGTATTTTCATTGGATACACTGCTGGTGTGAAAGGATACAAGCTTTGGGATCTTGTGACTAGTAAGGTGTTGTATAGTAGAAATGTTATTTTCAGAGAGCTAACATCTTCTCCTATTGTGCTACAACCAGATGAAAAAGAAAAGGAAAAAGATGTTGTTCAGTTGCCTCCTACCCCTGAGAAGACTCAACAAAGAGACCATGTTGGGCCTAATGATGAGGAGAGTTCTAGCAACTTTGATAGTTTGGAAAAAGAGGAAGAACAACCTCAACCGCAGCCCTTGAGGAGATCCACGAGAGAAAAAAAGCAACCAGAAAGGTTTGGTTATTCTATGTTAGATTCCAATTGTGCCTTTTCTTTGATTACTAACATTGATGAGCCTAGATCTGTGAAAGAGGCTTTGGGCATGGAAGATGCAGGTTCTTGGATTGAGGCTATGGATGATGAGATGGCTTCATTAGAGAAAAACAAAACTTGGGACCTTGTACCTTTGCATAAAGGGAGAAAATCTATTGGCTGTAAATGGGTGTTCAAGAAGAAATTCTATGCAAATGGCAGTGTTGAAAGGTACAAAGCTAGATTGGTTGCAAAGGGGTATTCACATGTAGAGGGAATAGATTATGGTGAAATATTCTCTCCTGTTGCAAAGTTGACATTCATTAGATTTATGTTATCTCTTGCTGCATCATATGATTTAGAGATAGAACAGATGGATGTGAAGATAGCTTTCCTTCATGGTGATTTGGAGGAAGAGATTTATATGTCACAGCCTGAGCACTACATTGTTAAAGGTAAAGAATCCTTAGTTTGTAGATTAAAGAAATCTCTATATGGTTTGAAGCAATCTCCTAGGATGTGGTACCTTAAGTTTGATGCCTTTGTGTTGTCAATTGGATTTGTAAGATCAAAATCAGATCATTGTGTTTATTTCAGAGTTGAAAATGATCACCTTCTTATTGTTGCATTATATGTTGATGATATGTTGCTATTTGGGAAGGGTAAGGGTATGATTTCTGATTTTAAATCTCAGTTGTCAGCACAGTTTGAGATGAAAGATCTTGGGGAAGCTAGGTACATCTTGGGTATGGAAATCAATAGAGACAGGTCTAACAGAAAACTTTGGTTGAGTCATAGTAAGTATGTGAAGTCTGTGTTGGACAAGTTCAGCATGGCAGATTGTAGACCACTATGTGTTCCTATTTTTGTGGGAACAAAGTTATTTGTAGATGATTGTCCAAAATCTCTTAGTGAGGTGGAGGACATGAGTAGAGTACCTTATGCTAGTGCAGTTGGTAGTCTTATGTATGCTATGGTCTGTACTAGACCAAACATTGCCCAAGCAGTGGGAGTCCTGAGTCAGTTTATGGCTAACCCTAGATGGGTACATTGGGATGCAGTTAAGCAAGTATTCAGATATTTGAGGGGTACATCAGATTACTCCATATGTTATCATGGTAACTCTTATAGATCTCCGCATTCAGTTTGTATTCGTAGGTTTGTGGATTCAGATTGGGCAAGTGATGTTGACAGTAGGAGATCCACCAGTGCTTATGTGTTCACTATGTTTGGTGGTGCCATTAGTTGGATGAGTAAGCGACAACCTGTGGTTTCTTTTTCCACTACAGAAGATGAGTACATGGCTGCTACTCATGCTTAGAAAGAAGCCATTTGGCTTAGAAGATTATGTTCTGATGTTGGTGTTGATACAGAACATAATACTATTTGGTGTGACAGTCAGAGTGCTATTTTCCTTGCAAAGAATCCAACTTTCCATGCTAGAACGAAGCACATTGATGTGCAGTTTCACTTTGTGAGAGATATGGTGGAAGATGGAAAGGTAAATTTGGAGAAGGTAGATGCTGTGAAGAATTTTGCAGATGCATTAACGAAACCAGTGGGCACTGAGAAGTTCAAATGGTGTTCGGAGTCTATGGGCCTTTTGGCCTATAGCGGTTAGTTCCTGTTATGTTCCTGTTGCTCTTACAAGGTGTTCGACAAGTGGGAGAATGTTAGGAATAAGGTGTCTCAACCTTGGATAATTCCTATTCTTATTATTTGTTTTGTAAAATGTATTTCTTGCAAATAATGTTGATGTGTCAGCATCTTGAATTATGTGTAAGGAGATCATGGCTAAAATGGTTATGACGGATTCCTATGACACGTAAGAGCTATGTCAGGAAGATTCAATGATAGGTGAAGACATGTGGCAACTAATAAATTTGGGTACTGTACACTCTTCCCCAATCATGGGGTTCGGGGTTCCTATTTTCTCAGAGAATGGTAAAACCCTAATACGGTTATCTTTGGGAGTAGCCCTAAAAAGTGAAGCGCATGATATAAGCTTTTTTAGGGTTGCGAAGAGAGATGATGCGAGTGTATTGTTGGAATGTTTTATGCTGCTGTGATTTGTCTTCAAGGGTTTAGAAATCTTTTGAAAGAACTTTCATTGAAAGTGTATTGTAAGCTATAATAGTTTTGATGAATACATTGTGCAGGTTTTGGAGTGCTGGGGTTTTTACCGAAAGGTTTCCCCAAGGTATATCATTGTGTCATTCTCTATTTTTCTGTATGTATGGTATGTGGTTGCAATATCTTTGTTAAAGTAGTTAATGAATCTGAAATTGTAAGGATTTAAAAGAATTTTCACAATACTCTCCTTTAGAGATTAGCGTAGGAAGCTGTTTCTGCACCTGAGTTTGCTTACACTTTTGGGGTCTAATCTATTGTAGTTGTTTCTTTTTTCTTTGAATCATTTTTTACAATTACTTTTGATGCAATATTTGTGTGAAGAACAAGAACAAAATTGTGAACAAGTGTATTTGAAAAAGATAAACATGACACATTTTGTTGGGCTCATTGGGTTGGCCTAGTACCATTTTCATTATAGAAGAGATAACTACATACAACTATATTTCATAATTACTCGTTTGGAGTCATAGGTTAGTTTAACTATTAGATAATGAGGTGATAGGAGTTTCGAATAGATTTGAATAAAAACTAAGAGTATTGAATTTTATCATGCAATATTATTGATGTCATTGCATGTCTGTTGTTGTTGTGCACCATATATTTTTTTATACACTATTTATTTCATTGAGACTATGAGATATTTTAGTTGACTATATTCTTTTGGGGTCTAATCTATTGTAGTTGTTTCTTTCTTCTTCGAATCATTGTTTACAATTACTTTTAACACAATATTTGTGTGAATAACAAGATCAAAATGGTGAACGAGTTTATTTGACAAAGATAAATGTGACATATTTTTTTGGGCTGATTGGGTTGCCCTGGTACCATTTACATGGCCTACCATATATTAAATAGTGAGCTCATGAACAATGCCAGTGTTAAATAGTGAGCTCATGAACAATGTATGATGCCCTAGCTTGCATCCCATGAGCAATCAAGACATTTCCTCATGAAATGATCATAAACGGGGAGCACCACATAGTGAATATTAACACCAAAACAAATAAAGAGAGTGTTATACACTAAGTTTGCACCCTTGGTTCAATCTCTCTCAGTCTTGATAACCTAGTATAACATGGGAATCATCTCCAGGTTGTGGGACCTATGCTAACTAAGATGAGACCTCTATGTTCTAGGCTGGTTCCTCTTGGATAATCACCTTAATTTGCATTTTGACATGAAAGTAAAACTTTGAGGGAAAAGGGATAGAAGGAATGTTGAAGGGAAACAACTGAAAGAAAACTACCTACTAGGTGATACACCAAAATGACATGAACATAATATATTGACCAAATTAGCATGAAGGCTGTCAGATCTAATAGAACACAATCTTCCTAAATGGGCTTGCATAAGTGTTTCACAGAGGGGTCTAAATGAAAGACATAGACTGTAACCTGCAAGCAAACGTTCTCTTCAACAAAAGGGCATAGGAATGAGATAGAATGATAGGGGGTTGAAGTATACCCACAAAATCATTCAAATCAAATCAGATAAAATAGTACACAAATAAGCTGAAAGAAAGAAGGGCTCTGGAACTCCAAGATTTCTCTAACAAAGCTAGTATATCATATTCAATAAGAGAAAACTTAGATAAGAAAGCATAGGGACAGAAAGAATGTCACAAAATGCCTTTGCAATATCTAAGCAATCAATGAAAGATTACAGACTGTAGAAGCCATAGGGCAGAAAGAATGCCACGGATAACTTCTAAGAAAAGGAAAACTCTTTCAGAAAGTAGCACTCTTCAGAAGGTAAACTCTAAGCTCTAAGAGCTCTAAAAACTAATATATACATCTCCTCTATTACACACAGGTAGAATCCAAAAATCAATTAGGGTTACATAGATTTCATATTGAATAATAAAAACCCTAATTCTATCATTTCTGATCATAAATGCATTATTGAAATATCTTGATTGATCAGATATCTATCTCTGGAAGTAATTCCATTGCCATAACTACCTCTGAAAAGGTCGGCCGATCCATCTACTTCTCTGCAAGTCGAGTTCACCACGAATGCCAAGATCAGATCTCCTGTAGATATTTTTAATTTTTTAATATAAACAGTCACAGGTGGTGCCAAGCTTATACATCCATCAACGGTTGAGATTCAAACTTCAATCTAACTTTAAAATAGAGACGTCAGATCTTTTCATTTTTCCCGAGCACCATTTTTGTCCTTAACCCTAACTCTAGTATTCACTATGGGTTTTCTTTTCCCTTTGGTCGCTGAATCTCCCAACTTTTCACTTAACTCTGGCTTACTATAGTGATTACATGACAAGTGTTGATCCTTACTTGATCTGACGGTGGTCACTTTATCTCCTGATAGCTTTTCCATATTCCCTCTCACTAAGAGATTACCCAACTAAGAAAATCTCATGATTGCTAGATAGGAAAGAATATTCCCTTTTTTTTGAGCAATTACCTGACTGAACCTACAAACTGGGCCCATCCTACCACTTGTCACTCTCTTACTGGCCTTTGACTGATTGGCACCTCAGATCTATTTAGCATAGGACCCACCTTTTCATTGATTGGCTGTCACAAGATCGTAAGCTTAACTATCGAGCACTTTTCCCATAGCGATGATGCAACAACCGTAGATCCTAACTTCATTCTAACCCTTGAACAATCGAGACCACTAGTAAAACATAACCATTGCCATGTGGCATGCTCTCATTTTATCTCAACTGCCTTATGATCTCTGACAATTGCCAACTGTTCTGTCATTATCTCAACTTGTCTTTAACCGCAGGAGATCTGGAGATTAGGTGACTATGTATTCGCTAGTCTGCTGAAAGATTTACCTAACCATGAGTTACTCATGAGACTTCCTGACTAAGGGATTTCTAACTCATCTTTAACCTCTGCCTTTAATCAAGCGATCACGTGACTATGCCTTTAATCTCCAAGTCACCAGATAGAAAATGATATTCTTTTTGTGCTAAGCGATTACCTGACTACATAAATCTCATGATCTCATGACTTCATAGAATATTCATTCTATATTATGAAATCACCTAACTGAGCCTTAGTCATTGAATCACTGAATAACATCTAGAGACCTTGTGACAAGACAAAAATTTCTAAATCACAAGACAAAAAAGGATATTCCCTCTATGTTCTGAGATCACCTGACTAAGGAAAATCTCATAATCATTGAATGGATTGGAATATTTTGTCTACCTCACGTGACTAAGAGACTGAGCCTATGAAGCTTTGGCCCACCAGAGACATGTGGCACCTTATGATTTGTCATTTTATGTCAACCTGCCTTGCTGTCTGAACTAACGATGCACTGACCTTGAGTTACCTTTTCTCTTAAATCTCCAAGTCACTGGATGAAATCTTTGACCCTAGGTTTGTTATGAGATTCCCCGACCAAAGGGGAAATCACTGAGTTGCTGAATGAAAAAAGAATATTCCATCTAATCAGGAGATTAAGAGACAAAAGGTAGTCATGGGATCGAGAGATAGGAAAGAATATTCAGCTAAGCTAAAGAGATCTCATGACTAGCCAATCATGAAAAAGTGCACATGGAAATATAGAGACTTAAGTGGCCAAAAAAGGTAACGGTGAAATAGAAGAGGCCATAGGGTTTTTAGGGTTTTTTGCCTCTAATGGTCACATTTTCAAATTTAATGGCTATCAGACCAGAGAGCTTGAATCAATTGCAGAGACCAGAGGAAAAGTCACAACCCCATGAAAATTTCAAGGGTGTTCAACAGGGCTTAAAAATGAAGATTTCCTAATAGAGTTCAACCCGTTGGCCAAAATGTATGGAATAGGAAATTTTGGGTAACATTTTGGCAATTTTTGCTCAATGTCAGCCTGCTAAACATTAGATCAATGGCCTTAGATGAAATTCATTGGGAATAGGAATCATCTTTTCAACACAAAAAACCTCTTGACAAAGAGATAGACTGAGAGAGGAATAAAACTATGCTCAAGCACTTCTTGCAAAATAGGAAAAACTAACCTGGAAAGTAAGGACAGAAAAACATGGAAACATATTTACAAATATTTACAAGGAAGGAATGACCTCAAAGCAGGGCTTCAAGTGGAATCCATTAATTGATATAGGCAAGGCATCTCCTCCAAGAGTTGACAACTAGAAAGCATTAGGCCCCTTGTACTCAGTGATAATAAATGGACCCTTCCAAGCCCTTGTGATCTTGCGACAAAAATCTGATGTGATCTTAGTCTGCTGTGGGTGCTATTGTCAGAAGGGTTTGCAACGTGTCTCCTTTGGCAGCTTGTGATTGGCTGGTTGGTATGCTACGTGGTGGTTGTCAGTGGGTCCATGGGGTCAGGGACTTCTAAAGAGCTTAACATCTGATTTGATCTAGCGGTTCTCATTATACTAGGGATCCAAGATGCTTGACTTTTAGCATCACGGTATAGCAACAACTGTCTGATGCTCTTTCTGTAGGTCATGGGTCCAAGTCTATCAGACGTGCTGATTTGCTCACATTTCATTAGTTGTTGACTTCCAGGTGGCAGTTGACCTGTCAGAGGGGGAAGTTTAGGCTATTTTTCTCGAGTGCATCATAGCGATTCATCTGCCGGGAGGGGTTTCTCATCGATGGTTACATTTTAAGAATTTGTCGCTAGCCGTTATATTTCAAAAAATTGAAATGATTTCTACTAGTTTTGCTAGGGTTTTGCATTCTTTCAGCCATGCACGATGTGAGGTAGCTCAGGAATTTAATTCTGAGGACATTTGTGGGTGAGGAAGTTGATGAAGATAACTGTTGGCAGTGTTGCAGGGTATTGTTCTGCATTTTCACACCAGGAGATGCTAGAAAGAGTTGGCACCACCTTTTGAATGGTATTGTTACCAAGGGAAATATGATTGGATTTGAAGCCTTCATGGCAGGGCTGAGTTGTAGGTGGGTAGTTGAGTCGAGGTAGATGTGTCTGCAAGTGATCTCAGTACTGGATGGATGCACACAAGGAAGATTTGATTTGATTGCCGGTGTTCTCAGAGATTTTGATGATTAGTAATCAGTGTACCTAGGGTTTGATATTATATTGCTATACCTATGTAACCCTAGTTAGGTTTTTGACTCTTGCCTACATGCAGTTGAGTTGGTATATATTGTATTTTTAGAGCTTTTGAGTGCAGAATCAACCTTTTGTAAAAAAAAAAGAGTTGGACAATTGTAAAGAGAAAATATATCTTTTTTTAGAAATCTATCTGTGGCATTCTTCTTGCCCTCTAGTTTTCTACAGTTGTAAATTCCCATTGATAATTCAGATATTGAAGATATTTTGTGACATTTCTCATGTCCTTGTGCCTTCTTGTGTGAGTTATCTCTTAATGAATTCAGTATTTACATGTTTCTCAGTGATATCTTAGGGTTCTTGATCCCTCTTTCTTTCTGCAATTTTGTGTATCATTGTGGATGATTTGATGGGAATGATTTTGTGGTTATACTTCAACCCCTTAACTATCTTGTCTCATTCCTATATCGAGTTGCAGAGGTGAATGTATGTTTGTAGGTCATAGATTGTTGTCTAATCCTAAGAGTGTTATTGTTTGTGAAAGAATCTCTCTCTTTCCCTGAATACTCTCTTTTATTTGCAGACCCTTCTATGAAATATTTATGCAAGCCTATTCAGTGAGTTGTGATCTCCTAGACTTAAGTTTATTCATTGAATCCATCTTTTATGCTGCAATTCATACTTTCATTTCGATGCATCCCCTCAAGTTTTACTTTCATGTCTAGAAGCAAATTAAGGTGATTATCCAAGAGGAACCAGCCTAGAACCTGGAGGTCTCATCTTAGTTAGCATAGGTCCCACACCTGGAGATGATTCCCATGTTATACTAAGTTATCAAGACTATGAGAGCTTGAAACAAAGGTGCAAACTTAGTGTATAACAATTTTGGCATGCCCGGTGGGACTACTAAAAAGAAATTATTGTTTGAAGGTTATGTTATCTCTGATATACAGATTGCATAATACAAACTTTTAGAAGTTTTTCTATCAAGTATATCTGGCGACTCCACTGATTTCAAATATCTGTGCCAACCTTGTTTAAGGTTTATGAGAAATATTGAGACTAGGAGCTCAAAGCCCAATAAATTTTTAGAGTTACCCTCAAAAGGAGGTCATAAAGGCAGGTCAACTCAAAGAACACCCCCTGCAAGGAGAGTTCAATCAACACCTCTAGATACCTTAGAAAGGAGACCTTTTCTCTTTCATTCTAGAAGAAGAGGCAGATCTCTAACCAGAGATCTAGATGAGGATTCAAATCCAGCAGCAAATACAACCCACATAGTTGTCAATCTTCAAATCACAGCCCCTACAATGGAAAGACAGTTTGCATTTGCACCATTCAACCAAGGGAGTCCATTAGCCTTTTCTCACCATCATGATGTGCCCTTGGTGGCACTAAAGATTATACCTAATTTCATAGGTGAAGGGCAGACAACTGCTTTTGAACACATAAGAGATGTGACCACCATCTGCAGCATACACAATATAACTCAATAGGATGTGGCCGAAAAATTATTAGCAGCCTCTCTAAAAGGTAAGGCTCTTGAATGGTTTAGAACTTTAACTGTTGGTTCTATTACTTCATGGGATGAGTTAGGGGATGCATTAAGTAAGCATTTTGAGGATAAATTAGATAACTTGTCTCTAGTTGAGCAGTTGACAACCATTAAGAGAGACCCTCAAGAGAAAATGACAGATTACAATAGTAGGTTCCTCAAAATATGGAATAGAATTCTAGTCTCTGTGAGACCATCAGCTGACCATGCTTTCCTATACTACTTGCAAAGTCTAAATGGTCAAATTTCTGTCATGATCCAATCTATGGGTGGTACTTCTTTACCCCAAGCTTTTGACATAGCTGTCAGGGCTGAAAATTGTTTGATCCAAGTGGGCATGATACAAAGAAGGCCACCCATGCCCATTTTTCCTAGCCTTCAACCCATTGCACTTGCACAAGTACCCCCATTTACCCCTATTCCCACCATATTAGCACCCCAAGCTAGTACCAGTGGTCAAGAGCTAACAGCTAGTTTTTCTCAAGAGTTACAAGGGATAAAGAATAGCCAACAAAGTAGTTAGCAAGAGATGACAAACTTGTTGTAGACTTTGACTAAAGAGGTTACAAATCTAAAGAAGCAAGGTCAAGGGATCAGACCACCATTTCAGCCACAAGGCCAAGGTCCTAATCATCAATATCAAAATCAAGGACAGCCTTATCAACAAAATAGGCCACCATACCAAGGAGGGTATCAAGGACAAAGACAAAGTTTTAACCAAAGACCATTGCAACCATATAACCCTGCACCCCTCAATTCTGCAAATCTAGTCAGGGATATGGTTCCTAGTCAAAACAATATAGCTATGGATAATGAATGGTGTTTTCCTTGTAATTAGCCTCACAATCAAGCTACATGTTCAAATGGATGGATGAACCAAGATGTAATGGTTCAAAATGCCTCACAAGCTCAATTAGAGGCTTTATCTAGTGGGTCAATGCCTCAACAAGAACCACAAGAAAATGAGACTGCTCTTTTCAATTGGGAGCTTCCGGACATCAATGGAGTCAATGATGAAGTTGCTTTTATTGCCTATACAAGAGCAAAAAGAAGAGCTCAAGACATGGAGAGGGAAGATTCTAATGCCAAAGCCACTACATCTACAGAGCCAGTACAACAAGCTACTCCCATCACACCTAGGAAGGCTCTTGTCGTCACAAGTAAAGAAGGCCAACATTCTAAAGAAGTGGAGCCCATCATAGTGAAGGCACAACAAAGAGTACACAGTGTAACACCTTTTAATATTGTAGACAACATGAAGAAGGTGAATGTCACCATGTCCATGTCGGACTCTTTGGCTATCCCAGGGCAGTCTGAGATTTTGAAGAAGGCCATAACTAAAGTAGCAACTCCTCAACCTGCAAAAGAAGTTACAAAGCCAGTGTTGGTTAACACTGATCAAGAAAAGGAGGCTCCAAGTAGCAACTCTAAGGCCAATACCACATAAGGTATGAATTCAAAGCCACCTCCCTTTTATGTATCTTTAATCATTGGAAAATCTTTAGTACATAATTGTATGGTAGACAGTGGAGCTACTAGCAATGTAATGCCTAAGAAAGTAGTTGACCAATTATGAATAAAATATGAGCCCTTCCAAAAGAACGTTAGACAACTTGATGGATCCTCAGTCAATACTATAGGTGTGGCTAAGGATACCAGTCTGATCCTTCATGCTAGTCCTAATTTTTCCATCCTCCTAGATATATACATCATAGATCTCCCTGCATTATTTTCTATATATCTTCCAAGGGAGTTTACAGCTAAAATAGGAGGCTATCTATCTTCTGACTGGTCTCACATGGTTTTTCATACAAGATATGGTACCAAGGTTACCATTGATAGCACACCATATAGAACAATATGTGTCCAATACCATCAATGTAAACTACCCCATATTTGATGACAGTGACTTCCAAACCATTAGTGAAGCAAGCACTAAGATAGAAAGTATCCCTGATATTTTACTAGATGAAAGATCTTCAGAGGCCCAAGAAAATCTTGTTTGGGATTTTGGTTTGGGAAGTTATTTGATTCAACAAAGTGGATCCATAGAGCCAAGCCTTTTCAAAGAAGACACTGATTCAGAGGATCATAGTAATCAGGTTTGGGAACTATTTTTTGATGGAGCTAGAAGTAGACATGGTTTTGGTGGTGGTGCTATGCTAGTGTCCCCAAAAGGAGAAAGGTACCATACTGCCTTTAGATTCAGTTTGTCCTGCACTAGTAATACTGCAAAGTATGAAAGTCTAGTCAATTGACTAGAGTGGGCTAGAAAGAGAGGGCTTAAGGCCTTAAAAGTTTATGGTGATAGTGAGTTAGTTGTCATCCAAGTGAGAGGGATAAGTGCAACCAAAAATGACACTTTGAAAGCATACAAACAAAGAGTTTGGGATGCAATTGAAGATTTTTGTGCTTTCAATATTGTTGCTATCCCTAGGAAGCTAAACCAAAATGCAGATAGGTTAGCTACTGTTGGATCTCAGTATGACATTCCAAATAGTGTTTCAAAAGAGATAGATCAACAGCATATCAAAGTGATTGTTAGACCCTCTATTCCTGATAATAATGTCAATTTGTAGGTGTTTGACAACGATGAACAAATTCTGCAGTTCTTGTTCAAAGAAGATGTTTTTTCAAAGCATAATCAAGATAGGTTATCACAAAATTATGGTGATCAAGTGATACAACTTAAGTCCAATAAGATTCCTAGAGGTCTTGTTACCTTAGAGACTGTCTTCAAAAAGGATGATGAAGTTAAGAAAAACAAAGCTGGCCTGGTAGTCCAACAAGAACATTGTGTTGAATTAGAGTTGGAACCAAGTAAGAGCTTACAATTTGGAAAAGTGAACACTGAATTGGAAAAACAAGCTTACACACAGTTATTCAAGGAATTTAGTGATGTTTTTGCATGGCAATATGATGACCTCAAAGGTTTTGACCCTGCCCTTGCTCAGCACACTATTGAATTGGAGCCTAATGCTAAGCCAGTAAGACAAAAGAAAAGGCCTATTAATCCCAAGCTTGAGCCACTTATGCATAAGGAAGTGCTCAAATTGATAGAAAGTGGTATCATCTACCCCATCAAGCATACTAGTTGGGTTTCCAACCTTGTTCCTGTCAGGAAGAAGAATGGGGAGATGAGGTTATGTGTTGACTTAGGGATCTTAACAGAGCTTCATTAAAGGACCGCCATCCACTACCCTCTATGGAAAAAATCTTACAATGTGTCTCTGGATCTGAGAGATTTTCATTATTGGATGGCTATTCAGGATACAATCATATCCTAGTAAATGAAGAGGATCAATACAAGAATGCATTTACAACCAAGTGGGGAACCATGGCTTATCAAAAGATGCCCTTTGGTTTGTCAAATGCAGGTGCTACATTTCAAAAGGCAATGGATATGGCCTTTAAAAGCCTCATGTACAAGTTTGTATTGGTCTACTTGGATGACATAACTGTTTATTCTAAACATGTAGCAGACCATATCAAACCTCTGAGGAAGATTTTTGAAAGATGTAGAGAATTTCGGATATCTCTTAATCACAAGAAATGTGTGTTTGCAGTTCATGAAGGAAAATTGTTGGGATACGTAGTATCCAAAGAAGGAATTATAGTGGATCCTAAGAGAATTGAAGCCATCCTAGAATTACCATTGCCACATCATAAGAAAGGTCTCCAATATTTCATAAGAAAGATTAATTTTGTTAGGCGTTTCTTGCCTAATGTTGCAGATTTACTAAAACCTTTAACAACCATGTTAAAGAAGAGTTCAACTTTCAGTTGGACTAAATAAGGAAAAGCTAATTTCTAGGCTATCAAAGAGGCCTTAACAGAAGCTCCTTCTCTCCTAAACCCAAATTTCAGTAAGGATTTTATCCTTTATGCTTATGGAGGTCATGATGCTATATTTGCAATATTGACTCAAGAAAATTCAGATGGATTAGAGTAGTCTATTGCTTTCTTTAGCAAAGGTTTAGGGGAGTATGAACAGAGATACTCTTTTGTATAGAAACATGTACTTGCTATGGTAAAGAGCCTTAAAAATTTCAGATATTTGTTGACCCATAGCAAGGTGCATTTAAAAGTTACTCATCCAAGTGTCAAATAATTTTTGTTTTCCAAAGACCTAAATGAGAAAAGAGCTGGTTGGATCACCAAGGTGATGGAATATGACATAGATATTCAAACCACTAAGCTGGTTAGAGGAAGGGGTCTTTGTGAGCACTTGGCAGAGGATGAAAGTTCAAAGAAATCAGAGCAAATAGATGCATCTCTGGTGGTGCATTCTATAGAAGAACAAGCCAAGGCAACAAGCTGGTTTCCTAATATGATCAATTACTTGAAGACAGGACAATGTCCTGTAGGCCTAGATTCGACAAAAAGAAGGTATTATAGATTACAATCTGTTCCTTTTGTGCTGATAAATGAAGTTCTTTTCAGAAAGGATCACAATGGTGTCCTTTTAAGATGCATAGATTCAGAAAAGATAGCTGATGTCCTATTTGAGTTTCATGATGGACCTTCTGGAGGTCACTTTTCCTCCAGGACTATTGCTTTTAAAATCATGAGGGCTAGATACTACTGGCCATCTATCTTTAAGGATAGCCATGATTATATGAGAAAATGCATCAAGTGTGCCATGTTTGTAGGGAAAGAGAGACTTTCCACTCTTCCCCTCCAACCAATCAGAATAGATCAGCCCTTCATGAGGTGGGGCATAGATTTCATTGGAATGATCAATCCTCCATATAGTGTAGGCCATAAATGGATAATTATGGCAACTGACTATTTCACTAGATGGACAAAAGCAATTGCATTAAAAGAAGCCAATGAGAGTGTTGTCTTAAGTTTTTATGATGATATAGTTCATAGGTTTGGCAATCCTAATTCCATCATATCAGATAATGCATTGGCATTCACCAGCCTCAAAGTCTCAGAGTGGGCAATCAGAAATGGCATTTTTTTGAATACCAGTTCCAATTATTACCCTTAGGGAAATGGTTTAGCAGAATCGACAAACAAGAACTTGATTAGGATAATCAAGAAGACTTTGCAAGACAACCAAAGGGATTGGCATACTAAACTGAGGTCTGCCTTATGGTTAGATAGAATTACTCCAAAGAGGCTTATTGGGAATTATCCTTATGTGCTAGTGTATGGCAAAGAGGCCAGGTTGTCCATTTCAACTGAATTACCAGCTCTAGACTTGGCTACTCAATATGCTCTATTTGAAGAGGAGGATCCCTTGCAGATCAGGTATGCTTAGTTGATCCAGAATTAGAGGAAATTAGAGATAAGTCCATGAAGGACATGGAATACCATCAGATTCAGACAAAGAAAATTTTTGATAAGAGAGCCAAGATAAAAAATTTCAAGGTTGGAGATGTAGTCCTCAAGTGGGATGAGTTCAGATCCAGGCCTGGCAGACATACCAAATTTGACTCATTTTGGGGTGGACCATTTGTTATAATAGAGTGCAAGGGACCTAATGCTTTTCAGCTATCAACTCTTGAAGGAGATTCCTTGCCAATCTCAGTGAATGGTTTCCACATTAAGCCTTGCTTTGAGGTTAATCCCTCTCTATAAATTTTTATAAATATGTTTTACCCCTGCTTTCTTTCCCTATTTTCTAGGTAGGTTTCCTTCTTTTCAAGAAGTTCTTGTGCACAGGTTCATCCTTCTATTTAAGTTTTGTCTCCCTATCAAAATTTTGTGCTTAGCATGACTCCATGCCCAATGAGTTAATGTTAAGGCCACTGATCAATGTCTAGCAGGCTGACATCCAGCAGAAATCACCAAAATGTTACCCTAATTTTCTTGTGCATGCAAATTTGGCTAATATCTATCCCAAGGTCTTTATTTTTATCCTGCCAAGCATCCCTAAAAATTTCATGAAGTTGTGCCTTGTCCTCTGGCCTCTGCAAATTGTTTTATCCCCTGGTCTACAGTTAAATTCATAAAACTAGTCATTACCCAAAAAACCCTAAGGCCCTGTTCTAATTTGTAGTTTACTTTATCGGCCACTTAAGTCCCTTCATTTTGCATGTGCGTTTTAAAATCCTTCAGTCACCAAATCTCCAATTCCCGACGGTTAATCCCTTAATACTTAGCGATTTGCTGAGTGGTTACCGTTTCGGTTGGCAGTCTCAGTTTGGTGGCCAAATCAAGATTCTAGATCTGACGGTTGTCACATGATCTCATGGCCTCAAAAGATTCCATGAGATCTTGTGATGATCATCGATCTTCCTACTTACAGAGTTCATTTGTGAGTGGGTCCTACCACATAGTCTGAGCTGTGAATTTGTGATTGGTCAAGACTTGTGATTCGGTGCCATGTCAGCGCGGGCCCTTTCGGTAGTCAGAGGCTCTGACATCTATAGAGGATCGAAAGTTGGCATATCTCTGCAAGGAGCTTTTCTGACACATGCAATCATGTGATGGCTATTGATCTTGCTTTATCTCCAGGCTCTGTCAGGTGGGTCCTCGATCTCTGACGTGCTCATTCTTCATTGGTCGGTCAGATGACAGCTGGGCTCTATTGGTAGGACCGTGTCAGAGTATCTGCAGGGTTGTCAGTAGACTGAAGATCTATGGTTGTCGCTTGATCGCAAGGGATCTTCCAAGCCCTTGCAATCTTGCGACAACCATCCGATGTGATCTTAGTCTTCAGTGGGTCCTGTTGTCAGAAGGGTCTACAACATGTCTTGTTTGGTAGCTTGTGACTGGCTGGTTGGTATGCTATGTGACAATTGTCAGTGGGTCCATGGGATCAGGGATTTCTAAAGAGCTTAACATCTGGTTTGATCTGGCGGTTGTCATTATATCGCGGATCCATGATGCTCGACTTTTAGCATCACGGTATAGGGACAACCCTTTGATGCTCTTTCTGCAGGTCGTGGGTCCAAGTCTGTTAGACGTGCTGATTTGCTTGCGTTTCATTGGTTGTTGACTTCTAGGTGGTAGTTGACCTATCAAAGGGGGAAGTTTAGGCTATTTTTTTTTAGTGTATCATAGCCGTTCATCTGCCAGGAGGGGTTTCTCATCAACGGTTATGTTTTAAGAATTTTCCGCTAGCCGTTATATTTCAAAAAATTCAAATGATTTCTTTTGGTTTTGCTACGGTTTTACATTCTTTCAGCCATGCACGACATTAGGTAGCTCAGGAATTTAATTCTCAATACATTTGTGGGTGAGGAAGTTGATGGAGATGACTATTGGCCGGCGTTGCAGGGTACTGTGTCGTGTTTTCATGCTAGGAGATGCTAGAAAGAGTTGGCGCCACCTTTTGAATGGTACTATTACCCAGGGAAATATGATCGGATTTGAAGCCTTCATGGCAGGGCCGAGTTGCAGGTGGGTAGTTGAGTCGAGGTTGATGTTTCTGTAGGTGATCTCAGTACCAGATGGATGCACACAAGGAAGATTTGATCTGATTGCCGGTGTTCTCATAGATTTTGATGATTAGTAATCAGTGTACCTAGGGTTTGATATTGTATTGCTATACCTATGTAACCCTAGTTAGGTTTTTGACTCCTACCTACATGTAGTTCAGTTGGTATATATTGTATTTTTAGAGCTTTTGAGTGCAGAATCAACTTTTTGTAAAAAAAAAAGAGTTGGACAATTGTAAAGAGAAAATATATATTTTCTTAGAAATCTATCTGTGGCATTCTTCTTGCCCTCCAATTTTCTACAGTTGTAAATTCCCATTGATAATTCAGATATTGAAGATATTTTGTGACATTTCTCATGTCCCTATGCTTTCTTGTGTGAGTTATCTCTTAATGAATTCAATATTTAAATGTTTCTTAGTGATATCTTAGGGTTCTTGATCCCTCTTTCTTTCTGCAATTTTGTGTATCATTGTGGATGATTTGATGTGAATTCTTTTTTGGGTATACTTCAACCCCTTAACTATCTTGTCTCATTCCTATACCGAGTAGTAGAGGTGAATGTCTGTTTGCAAGTCATAGATTGTTGTCTAATCATAAGAGTGTTATTGTTTGTGAAAGAATCTCTCTCTTTCCCTGAATACTCTCTTTTATTTGCAGACTCTTCTATGAAATATTTATTCATTGAATCCATCTTTTATGTTGCAATTCATACCTTCATTTCGGTGCATCACCTAGTAGGTAGTTTGCTTTCAAGTCATTTCCCTTTCAAGTACTCCTTCTATCCCTTTTCCCCTCAAGTTTTAATTTCATGTATAGAAGCAAATTAAGGTGATTATCTAAGAGGAACCAACCTAGAACCTAGAGGTCTCATCTCAGTTAGCATAGGTCCCACACCTGGAGATGATTCCCATGTTATACTAAGTTATCAAGACTACGAGAGGTTGAAACAAAGGTGCAAACTTAGTGTATAACACATCCAACCGTGCATTATGACTCTAGTCAAGTTGCATGGATGAAGTTACAAAAGATAATCCATTGCTCAATCCCTCCATTATATAGTTCCATCTGCAATGTTTCATAAAGCTCCCATCACTAAAATAGGCCAATACCTCCCTTTGTGGGACCCATACTCTTAACACAATACCCCTCTTCCCAACCCTCTATAAAAATCCCTCCGGGACTGAAGATGGAAAGCTACGTAGCATGATAGCGCCCACAAGAAGGGCTGGCAGCTGGCTTCTAATCCCAATGACACCTCAGCACTCTCTTCCCCGCTTAAAAAACATTGGCTCCCAAATGAAACATAGACTACGGACCTTGGCTACTACTTTTCCAGCCACGTCATGATATCGGAGTCAGCTTTCCATTCAAACATGTGCAGTAGCAAGAGAGGGCCAAGTGGAACAATGGTTTCCCTGGTCACCTTCCCAAAATACTCAACATACTTGCCATCCAGCTGAGCACACATTTTGACAGCCATGCTGTCACAGGCGTCTATGCCACACAAGTAGCACTCGGTGTAACCGATAGCATCTGGTTCATGGGCCCTATTGATGATTAAAGCCCCTATCACTTCAATGTGATCGACCGCGAGGGGTAGTCTCTTGGCTCTTCCATCAAATCCTCCATCGTAAGTCCATTTTCATAGCGCCGCCAAACGGTATGCATAGCCCAGTTGATAAAAGTGGCACCCAAGGTAGAGAAAGTGATAGAAGCTGTGCCAAATTTGGCGGCGTTTCTCCCCGCCCACCACTGGACAAAATCAAAGATCACACAGTCCGAACGTCATATTGTTGGTTTTGTTTCTTGTATCTTTTTTTCTTAGTTAGTTAATAGTTTGAATTGACTTCTTGTCAAATCGTATTGTGTTATCTTTTTAGACTTGATGTTACTTTAAATGATGAGTTTGGGTACTATTCCATTTGAGTTAATTACTAGCAATCACACCTTAGTGTGTGCAATGGGTACATCGAAGATGTTTCGAATGTCTATTAGGAAGAAATGTTTTTTTTTCCTAAATTTGTAGTTAATGAGATCAATTGGTATAATATTTTTGTGCGAAAATGGTCTCAATGAAAAAATCATAGCTACAAATCAATCATGCATTCAATTATAGAAATCCAAGCACGATTGGGAAAAATCTCTAAATCTTTCAATATTAGTAGAGTATTTATAATTTTCTTTTCAAAGATATGTCAAGGTCATGGCTTGCATATATATTGTCATTTTATGGACCTAAGTACAATTTTACTTTTGAAATATGTTGTTTGGCTCAAGTTTATCAATCTAGATTTTGGGCTATGTTGAAATGTATTGGGTTAGAAAATAGAAAATATTAGGTTATAGACATGATTCCAAATATAATATATGGTTGAGAAAAAGTTAATAAAAATATTATTATTTTATACAACTTTAAGGTTGCATTAGAAATTATCCTAAATCATCAATTATGAAGCAATTTGATGATCAAGAAGTTGAAATGCAATTTTTATGATAAAGAAATTGAGATGTATCTATCTTTGGTACTATTGTGTTGCACTTATTAATGACATGTCTCTCAATGCTATGAACCTAAGAAATTTGTCCCTTGGAGGCAACTATATCCACATGGATGCTTCTTATACACTACCCCAAAAGCAATCAACATTGTTTCATTCACCCAAGTTTAATGTTTGTAGAATTTGATAAGGGAGTCATATAGACTTAGGAATTTTTAATCTTAAATATTATTAGTTTAATATTGAGGTGATGAAAGATAGAATAATGCACAAAGCAATGAAAGTTAATCTATATGTTTAATTTATAGAAAGACCGTATAAAGACAAGAAAAATAACTTGGGGCTTCTCCTTTAACATCTGAATATAGGATATTTGTTAATTAGAAAAAGAAATAGTCCATATGAAATCAAAAAATGATACAATATTATTGCTACATAATATTATTTGATTGTAAAAATTTTAAAATTTAATTTTTAAAATAATATAAAAATAATTATACAAAATGTTAAGTGCTACAATTCTATAAAACTAGAATCTTATTTTAATTATACAAACTTCTATATATAATGATTGTATGAATATCTCAAGTACAACAATTTCACAGGTCTAAATTTAATCTTTAATCATACAAATTAATTAAATTAAACACTTATATGTCTCCATATTTATAACTAGTGTATAAGTCTATGACTAGTTATACATGCAATAAGGAGAGATGAGTATATGTATCTCTATACTTATTTATTATATACTTCATTTTATTTATTAATATTATAAGACATACAACTATTTTAACCATTCACCAATTATATACGTACACATGCCAAATTGCATGCACATAGACAAATATTTTTTGTTGGATCCACAATTTAATTTAACCTTGGTGTGGAGGTCAGTTAGGAAAAAAATTGTCTACTTTTTTATTATTTGTAGAGTAATGAGGCAATTGGTAGACCATTTAGCAAGTGATGTTGTTTGCACTTAATAGAGAAGTGATAGTTTCAAATCAACTATGCATAAGAAAGAAAATCAACTTCATTACTAAAAGACTCATTTAGATGAAATGTAGATATAAACGTCTAGGAAGAAGGAAAGGGAGAGAGGGAGGGAAGATGGATAGAGAGAGTGAGATATGTCTAGAGATAGACAAGGATAAAGGAAGATAATGCACAAGTTATATAATTTTAGTATAGTGAAAACTTCAACTTACTAACACTTTGTTTTTTATATAGAGTATAGTAAAGTATATTTTCTAACATAATCAAGATTTTTTAATAAATTAAATAAGATATATTTTCTAACACAAGAAAGGCCAATTGTGAAAATAATTTTTAAATATTTAATTTTATATCTTTTTAATATCAAATCTTTTTATTATCCATTAAAATCCCCACCTCCAAATGAAAAACCACATAGAAAATAAAAATAAATAAATGAATACTCGCAAATAAAGAATCAATTTATATAAAAAAATACAATTCATGGAACAAAAAAATAAATTTGGATGAGTGTTTTAAATGTGTATTTTATATGTTCAAAAGAGAAATAATAATGATAGATCAAACTAACAACAAATGGTCAGCCATTTGGGACTTCATGATCTCTTCCAGAGATTTAATATGCAAGTATATTACATGGGAAGTCAATAATGGTCATCAGTCAAGTTTTGGCGTGACTCATGGAGTGGGGTACCACCTTTGATTAGTAAAAATGACATTGGAATGGAGGATATTATCTCTGTAGCAGAAAATGTTTGGGGTATTCACTTAATTGGATATGTATCTACTTTATGCCTGCACTCAAGGAAAGTAATTTGGAAAGACCCCCAAGAGCTACCTCTCTCACCACAACAGATTCACCTATTTCAAAAAATCTTGCCTCATAGACTGATCTACTTATCAAACTTGGAGGATAATTTGATTTGGGCACCGAGGGCAGATGGGAATTTTAATATTAAGGATGGATATAAACTTATTTAGCAGAGAGACGCAACCAAGCAACCATCCCATTCTTATTCCTTCTGCTGGAATAATCTAACATTACCAAAAGTAGGATGCTTTTCTTGGCTAGCTTTGAATAATAGGGTATTAACAAGTGAGAAGCTTCAGAGACTTAATATAGCTCAACCTTTTAATTGTCTGCATTGTGATAATCATCAAGAAGACACAGACCACCTATTGTTAAAATGTGAATTTGCTCAAGAATGGTAGCATTTTGTCCTTAGAAAGTTACAATATCCAACTCCTCTTCCATGCAAGCTAAGGGACCTATTTGACTCATGGCCACAACTATATTCATCCTCCCTTTTTTTAGCAATTTGGAAGTGCACTCCAACAATAGTGGTCTGGGCAATTTGGTGGGAGAGAAATAAAAGAATCTTTCACATACAATTTTTGACAATCCAAGTGGTCATAGCTCAAATAGAAAGATCGATATCAGAACTAGTTAATGCCAGCCATAATAAGCTTAAACATAATCTAATTATGACATCATGGGACTCGTTTATATTGCGAGAGTGGAAACAAATACATGCTCCCTTTGGTTGGTGTTATCAACCAAAACCAAACAAAATGCTGGACAGAGAAGGGATTAAGTGGATGCTGCCATCCAAAGGGTTTAGCAAGATTAACTTCGATGGCTCTTCAAGAGGGAATCCAGGTAAATCCGGGGTGGGAATTTGCATCCAGAATTTTCAAGGAATATTACTAGCAGTAAAATGTTGCCTGCTTCCTGATGGCACAAACAATATGGCTGAGGCCAAGGCATTATTAGAAGGTCTAATATTAGCAAAAAATGGAGGCTTCCGACAGATTCAAATAGAGGGAGATTCAATAGTGATTATATCTGCATGTACAAGTAGAATATCCCATAACTGGAAACTATCATACATCCTTCAGCAGATTTGGCTATTACTAGATTCATTTCAAGAAGTCCAGATCTCTCACACACTTAGAGAGGTTAATAGACTAGCAGACCATCTAGCAAACAAAGATTGTGATGGGTATGAACTGGTGGCTATTAATGATGATTCATTTATTAATCACGATGCCAAGTTGAAGGAAATCTATAGTCGAGAAATAGTGTCATGTGCAGTTGATGCCTCAAATGTTCGGATGTGAAGTTTGTTCTTTAATAGATGCATATCTATTTCCCCATCTACAAGTTCATTGGCACACATGTGTTTGTGGTTGTGAAAGTTTAATCAGTGTACTATTGGCAGAATCCCAAGTTCCAAAAATGGCATTGAAACTTATGAATATTTTCGCTCATGCTTGGGATATCCTAATTTTATTTTGGCTGCACTTGGCAAATTTTTACAGCTACAAATATGTGGGCTTTTGATCATATCCATCACTCATTGTCGAGTTACAAGCTGGGAGCCAATGGATTTGCGGGTTAGTCGGGTGATGTTATGTAGACAATGTGCCTGCTATCACCATGAAGTCATGCTTAGAAATTTTAGAGTTAGGATGTGATTGGAAAATTTGGAAGAGGCTCTGCCATCTCACATCGATGAGGGCTCGATTTCATCAATGTTTATATGCCAGTCCCAAGCAATAAGGGATGCAGTTCAACTGGTTTTTTGATCTACAGACTATGCCGAGAGCTGCCTATGCCTAGAATATCATCTATATTTTTGTATATGGCTGAACTTCAAAACATTCCTTTGTTTACAAAATATTCTTCCTATAGAATGTTCTCGAAATGCCTTGGACTACATCCAAATGAGAGAAACGTCAAAGAAAAAGGAATATAAAATGTACTGCATTTATTACAGTAGTTGGCGGATGAAAAATGGGCTGGTCGCATGATCACATGAAGAAAATAATGCTCATGCGATCATGCGACAAGAGCAATAGAGGTGACCCACGCACTTTGGATCATTAGCAAAGCTATCGCATAAGGAAAAGCGCCTGGCCAAAACTTTAGGCAGTGCATAATAATTGAGGTTGTCGCATGATCGCATAAACCAAATAAGGGTTATGAGATCATGCGAAAAGGTGTAAGGAGAGGGCCCCACACAAAATTATCGCAGGTTCACATATAGAAAAGTAGTCGCATTTAATTCGGTGGTTGTGGTTCAAAAAGAGCTGGGCAAGTAGAGAGGTCGCATGATCGCATGGATGGGAATGAAGTCATGCGATCATGTGACAAGGCACGAGGCACAACCAGTGGTAGGTGCGAAAGATGGACGGAAGTTGGGGCAGTTAATGTAGAGTGGCGGAAAGGAGTGTGGTCACATGATCGCAAGCGAGGAGAGAGAAGCCTTGCGATCATGTGACAAGGCATTGAGAAAGCCTGCGGTAGAAAGAAGTATGGTGGACAGGGAAGATTAAAACTGCCCTGCTGGCATCCACGTCCTTCAACATACTAGACCCTCATTCATGGATCATTTGCAACGTGATGGACTTATCCCAGTCAATGTCTTTAGTGTCTTCGCTGTATTGCTCATAATATGGAATACTTATGTATTTATATATCCTCGGATATATGCATGTATATAACTATGATCCCGAGGTTTCTTACTGGTTCTTCCACGGGGGAGTTATTGAATCAGATTAATAAAATATGGTGGTTACACCACTTTTGCTTAAAAAACAAAAAACAAATTAAATAATAATGATGTGCATCTTAATGTTTCAATGAATGTTGATTTTTTTCAATAATAATATATCGAGTAACATATAAAAATAAAATAATAATAATATTTTTTTAAAATAAATTAATTGTAGGCATTATGTTGATCATTCATTTTTTTTACTTGAATGAAAAATTCATAATGTATATATATTATTGAGAAAAGATATTGAATGTTTATTTTATATTTAATATAATTACAATTATACATATATTGTAACTAAACATATTAATTTGTAATAATGTATAGAAAAATTAAAATACAAACAATTTACATTACAAAAAAAATTTCTTGCTACTTTTTTTTTAAAATAAATATTATGATATTAAATAATATTTGTCAACTTAGACACATTTCATTATAATATTAAGAAAAACATAATAATAAATCTCATAATTGATTATCTATTTTCGAATACTTTTAAATAATTTTATTATACGAACTAAAATATTTAATCATAAATATATACATTATTTTTTTAAGAATTGTCTATTCGTAAATCAACCTTTACAATGAAATCTATTATAAAACATAATTTTAATTTTTTAATGTTTGAAACATATTCAAGCTAAGATATGTTTTTCAAATAAAATGTCATAAAATGAGGGGAGATGAAAATTGGGAAATTACAAATTAATTGTCTACCATTCACATAGCAGAGGAAACCGCACGTAAAATTTTCGCCTTTACATTGCCAAAAGCACAATAAAACTCATATCTTAGTAAGCGAAACACTCAGTTTTTGTGTCAAACTCTTAGGGCAAGTTTGGTGCATGGAATATGGGCTCTAATTCTGGAATTAGATATTTGGATTATTGAATTCCATGTTTGTGTCCATCCAAACAAGAGGAATTGGAATTTCAAAATTCCAATTTTGCCCACAAAATGGGCATTTCATCTTCCACTTGAAAAGGTGGAATTAGAAATTTCACTTTTCAAATGCCAATTTTTTGTGTCCGTCGGGTCCGCTTGCTATTTAATTCATTTTCAAGTCTGAAATTTTCGTTCATTTTTGCCGAAATTTTCATTCGCCAATTTTGGTGAGGGGGAAATTTTCATTCGCAAGACAAGATTACAGATGGCATTTTAGAGGAATGCAAGATTACATATGGCATTTTAGAGGAATGTATTTCTGGAATGAATGAGTTTCTTGGTAGTGTTTTGTGTGAATTCAGTTTCTCAGAGGAGTCGAAGATGTTGGAAGACTACAAATTTGACACAAGTGCATCCTCGACTTGGGATGTCTTGCTGAAATAGTCTTGTATGTTGCTGAAACATTCTTTGTCTCCCAGCTATGCAAAAAAAAATATAATCAAGTGGTGACTCTGGGAACAGAAAGATGAATGACGATTGCCCAACTGTGATATCCCTGATTTACCACATCTACTATTTATCCTTGTTGACAAGGGTTTCACCAAATTTTGATAGTGCTGCCGCCTGACTTCCCCTCAACTCACATACTCCATTCACCATTTTCACAGTGGTGTATATACAGTTTTTGTGGCGCTACGGGTAGCTAGGGTTTGGAGGCTGTTCTTGAAGAAAAATTGTGGGTTCTCATCTTTTGGGTGAACCAGCCAAACGGTTCCAACACATTCTGAAAATCATTTTGAGGATATGTATCTTCCAAAATTGCAGCATATTCTAGAATTGACTATATCCAGCATTCCGTATTCCATGCACCAAACGAGCCCTTATAAATTATAAGGTTTAGTTGGCCCAAAATCATAAAAAAGCTGACACATTATTAAATGCAATTAATGAAGCAGTCACCTCACAGTAGCTGATGGTTTTTTTTTTAATCACGGAAACAATGGTAAAATGAAAGGGATGAATGGAGTGGAGAATATAGTAAATTGTGAACCATTGATTTAACAATCTAGCTCGCCCTTCTCATATAAGAAAATGCCTACGGCGTAGCAACACTTTTAAAGTTTATGTGCTTTTTTTCTCATTTTATTTCTATTATGCTACATTATTTGTGAACATTATTAATATTCTTTCATTAGGATTATGTGCATGACATGCCACTTACAATACACTAGTCAAACATGCCACTCACATCACATAGTTAGAACTACTAACCACAAACAACCCACTTAGGATTTTGCGTAATAAAAGCATCTGTGAAAGGACCTACACCGAATTGTTGAAAGTTTGTTTTGTTAGAATGCCCTCTATATTTCTAGAAATTAATTTAATGAACTAATCAATTTTGATTGGAAGTTAATTAGCATATGCAAGTTTGGTGCAACAAAATATCTCCATATAGCATCAACCTCAACTTTGTTCAATCCTAATAAGTGAACCAAGTTGAGATGAAAAACTAATAAGTGAACATTATTAAGATTCTTTCAAATTATGAACGGTAAAATTATAGGGAAATATTTTGGAAGACAATATGGTTAAATCATGTATTAATTAATTTTTCTTTTTAGTATTTCACCTTATTTTAAATATTTTTTCTATTTTTATAACATTGAGGAATGCATCTTGTATTAATCCCTAACTAATTGTCTTTCCTCCTCAAGAAGTTTCCATGAGGATAGATATGACTAAAACATTTCAATCCTTATATAACTTCCTCAAGCAGTTCTAATGAGGATGGATCACACTAAAATATTTTATCCCTCTAGGAAATTCCTCAAGAAAATCTTGAATAATGATAGATTTGTTCAAAAAATTGACCCCCTCAGAACATCCTCAACAGATTCCCATGAGGATGAATTTGACAACAATATTTCATCCCAATTGGAACCTAGTGTTGGATTATTATTAGACAATGTTGCAGAGATTTACTAATTACAAAGAATCATGATTTTTTTTTTATATTAGATAAACAACAAATAAAGGTGTTGATCTTATACAATAAAGGATCTAAGGGATGAGAAACAAGGCAATAAGAAAAGGCTTATAGATAGGCCATGACATGCCACTTACAATTCACTAGTCAAATATGTCACTCACATCACATAGTTAGAACTACTAACTACAAACAACCCACTTAACATTTTGTGCAATAAAAACATCCACGAAAGGACCAAAGGTGGGTGTTTCATTAATTGTTATTTTTTTATCTAAATGGAGCTGTTGATTTGGAATAATTATTTTTTGCAACTATAGAACTACATTTTTCCAAATAAAAGTGAATGGAAAATGCACTTGAAAAAATATAGATGATAGAAAATGTAAATATGATATATTTTACTTTAAAAATAACACTTATGTAGAATATACAGCTTATAAAAAAAAATCATTTCAATGCCATAGTCATCAAGAACAAGTTCCATGTAGTGGCTAGTACTTGCCTTGTAATCATGTAATTATAATGTGAAATATATAATTAGAATTTTTTAAAATTAATTACATTTTATAAAGTATAATTCTATTTAATAATCATAATAATAAAAAAAATTCATTTGGAAATTGAGCTACTAAAAATAATATCAAGAAATTATAATAAATTATTCTGATAATTCTACTTGTCATTTTAGTTTACCTCAACTGAAGTGAAACACTAGGAAAAATATGTGGCCTATTAAATTAATATATATTATGATCATTATTTTTAATCAAAAATCAATACTTAACATATATTCCTAATATTTTAATATAAATATTATATTTCACATAGTTAAAATATTTAATATTTTAATTTGTATTATTAATTTTATAATAAATATTTAAATTAATTTTTTGAAATAAAACTATTATAATAAAATTAAATATTAATTTAATATATTTTAACTTAAATAAAAATAAATATATATTATAATATCATAAATTTTATGTAAATTGCAATATTTGGTAAAATTAAATAGTATAAACTATAAATAAATTTGTAAAATTTAATTTTTAATTTAAATTGATTGATATATAATAAATATAAAATTAAAAAATTCAATATTAGGGGAGGCAATTTATTTTCTCCGTGCAATAAGACCCAATCATATGTTCATTTATAATGTTAAAAATATTTTCATGCAATTAGTTTTAATCACTTATTCAGCTTAAAAATCACCGACGTGCAAGTACTAATACGGGTAAATTGGGAGGATTATAAATTTAATTTAAAAAATTAAATAAATTGAATTTCTCAATAGAAAATTATTTCAACATCAACAATTTTATGTTAAAATATTTATGAATTAAATGTTATGTCTCAAATGTTAAATTTAATATATATTTTTCAAAACAAGCATTGCTTAACATGGATTTCAAAAATAGAGAATACAAGACAATTTTCCATACAATGTTTCACAAATATCAAAAGATCAAAAATAAATATTATTAATAGAAAATACATCATTAAACTTTCTAATATTGAAAATAATTAATTGACTAAAATATAAGGTCTATTTTAAATTAATTATTTCAAAATAATTATTTAAAAAAATTGCAAATAATCATTACAAAAAGGAAGTGAAATTTTCACAATAAATAAACGAGGGCCCAGGATATATCATTAAAATTGGTTGAAATTCTAATATTGATGAGCAGGGAAAGATTTAAGTTTTGCCCATAACCTTTTAAAAATCACTATAAATATCATTAATATAGGCGGCAAAATACATCATTAAAATAGGTTGAAATCTCCATTATTGGAGAATAAATAATTGAATAGAAGGTAATTTGGGGAATGCGAATATTCTTCAAAGCAGATCCCATATAAACGCTTATGGAGAAGATTTAACAATTGAAGGGGTTGAACAGTTGAAGGAAGGAGGAACATGCATACGGCAGTGATTGATATAGTAATCAATAAGGTGACGAGACCGTGAAGAGATGAAAATGCTGCAAAAGCAAGGTAGGTGCACTTTCCTGATGCTCCTGCAACAACGGCCATTAGGCTTCTTCGTCATAGTTCCATTCGAAACACAAGGGGCCACCCTACTAAAGGCCTCATACATATTGCGACAAACTTCACCTCCCACCTGCTCATTATACATACTCATTACCTGCACATTATACATACTCATCAGCACTACAACACAAATCAGAATTGCCTTGGCCTTGGTCATCTTTTCTTTGAAGATATCGAAAATTGCAATTGATGTTTCAATCCATCTACTTGTCTCCTTTTATGGATTTAGAAGGCCATAAATTGCACTAGATGATATCAACATGGACAATGGTGACTGCAGTTACGCAAGAATAAATGCTTTTATTTTATCTCTGACAAACTTGAACCACCCAAAAGAAAAAACAAGAAATTTGTGATAAGAAATTACATGCATTTGTTAGTAGAGGCACCGATCAAGGTGAAAGACGACTGTAATTTAGCATGAAAGAGTTTTGATCGTTGCTGGAGAACAGATATCTAATTTTAGAAATTTCTTTTGGCCTGATTGTGTTTGTTATAACAATCATGTAGTACAGAATTTGTTGAGATTATAGGGTAAACAAATAATACTTGACTACGTATCATTCGGATTGAGCAATACTAATAGTAACACTAGTTTGGGTTCTGAGGCTCTAGTTTATTAGATGATATACATCTTGAACTCCACCGCTTCTCAATACTTCAAAAAAATTGATGTTGAACTCCACTCTGTTTCTCAATATCTTCTTCAAATAAATCTATTAATCACATCTTACATCTTCTTCATTGGCACAAATCAATTTAAGGCCCTCGAAATTTCAGCCTAAAATTATGATCAATTTCAGTGGCAGTTTCATACAGTAAACAGTTGTTTTTAGGATTGTAAATACATAATAAATGTATTGTCTATCCCAACACAATTCTTTGTTATGTATAAACTTCGATGTGGGTGTGTGTAAATGTGCATATGTTGTTAGCAAATTTACTTTCTATAATTTTCTGTGAATGTAGATTAAATTAATCAAAATGTTCATAAGTCTCTAATTTTTAGCAGTCTATTTTTATGTACAAATCTGTCAAAAATTATAATAAGAAATTACTTCCTTCAAAATGCCTGTCTGTGAATGTAGATTAAATTAATCAAAATGCTTATAAGTTTCTAATTTTTAGCAGTGTGTTTTATGTACAAATCTGTCAAAACTTATAATAAGAAATTACTTCCTTTATCAATATTTTAGATCACACTCTCTATCATCAGGATGATACAAGAGAGCATAAGGAATACAAAGTGTGATCCTTATGATCTCTTGTATTATCCCAATGATAGATCAGAAAGTGTGATTTGAAAAAATGAGAATAGATATATTCTCACCATTCTGAGAATGGTAAAAATAAATAATATCTTATAAAGGTTTTACTTGAAGAGTGCAACAACTTGCAATTCAAGATATAGTTACACAAAAACCATTGACTATAAGAAAAGGACATCCAATACTATTTTCCATTTTGGAATCGGTGTAGTATTGTAGACATCCAAGAAGAATCCCATAGTAAAACTTTCATTTGTTGAAGCATTATTTGGGTGTATAAACATGCCCATTTACATAATTGATAATATTTGTAGGCATTATCATTATCAACATTTCTTTCTGAAACCCCATACATTATTCATGTCCTACAAGAAACTATGTTTTTGTACACATGGTATGTGGAATTGTCTACCATTCAAAACTATCATTAAAATTAATCAAAGTCATTCATTGAACTTTTTACAAATTGTTTATTTCTTCTACAATTGAAAGCTATATACTATTTATTTTAATGTTTCTTCACCTTTTGAAATTTTGTATGTTTCCAAGTTTAACTTGTCAAGAGAGGATATCTATATATATCCTTGATGGAGGATTTACTCATATTCATTTGTCAACTCTTCATTTCCACAAATGGGTTGGGCTCCCTCATAGAATGCAAGGATTAATTAGTTTTTTTGTTAGATATCACACATGTTCCTAGTAGTGTTGATAAAAAAATTAATAGTATTGTTGCCACATGTTAAAGGTCCTTGTGCTTCTTACAATCAAATCCTCTCAAATTAAAGTAATAGCTCAAAATCTTCATTCATGTAAATACTTTAAGCAGGTTAATCTTTTCCCCTAAAATGAACTAGCTATTGTTCCTTAAATTAGTACAACATATATATATATGCTTGAAGGTAATATTTTTTTAGTTCCAAAAAATTCATTCCAAAAAATTTTCTTTTTAAAATTATAGATTATTATGTATCAAAATTAATGACTAAAAATATAAAATTTTAATCATTTACAATTAATATCTTTAATAAACTTGTTCTCTATTACTAGTCTCCTAATGATAGAGAGTAATATTCATTAATATATAAAATTAAAAATGAATTTTTTTATCATTTTGAGTAACATAAGTAAGCTATGTCGTAAGTATTTTGGTTGAAGAACAAGAACAATTAATATTAACATATGATTCTTAACTCCTACAAGGAATAGAAGAAAATACATTTTGCGTGAGCAATGGAAAGAAAACAAAATAAAATATTGGAGTTGATGGGAGCAAATTATGCATATAGTAAGAAAATTAGGAAGTGGTAGAATAATATCAAACAAATGCTCAAGACAAAGACCAAAACAAATATTAATTACTTATTCATCAACAGTGTACTACATATTAATCAAACAACGATTTGAAAAAATGACCGCACGACAATATCAATTGAATTATACACCAACAATATTACATATTAATCCAACAAATAATCAATATAAGGACAAAATGTATTAAATTATTCATCAAAAATCATACAAACTTACAGATACAAACATCTCAAGAATCTTCTTATTAATACTTGTTGATAGGCTAGCAAGTACTATTGCATCACTTTTTGCATTTCTTCCATTAAATAGATTAAAACCAATTCTTTGCACCAATTATAATTTAGTATTTTCTTATTTTGTTAAAAATAACACATATTCTATAGTTTAAATGTTAATTTTTTAAGTTCATAATTTGTAAAAATTATTTTTTGATTATATGATTGGCTAATACATTTGAGCTCTTATTACTGGAGTGAACTAATTAAAATGTACCACGTTTGTTATTTATTGTACATGAAAATCATGCATTCAAATAATACAATCTAATTTATATATCATCTGATTTTATTTGGTTTATGGTTTACAACTTTTTAGATACCTATTAAGAGATTGATAAGTTTTTCCTTATATTAAAATAATATTTTTATTTTTTTGTATTATAAAATATTAAATTTTTTAGATTTATTTTAATGCATATTATATAAATTTAGATTTAATAGAATAACATTATAATATTGTTGAAAAAGAGTTATTTGGACTAAATAATTAATATTAAAATTAATTATAAGTAGAACTATTTTACAATTTAAATTAATTATAAATGATATTTTATAATTATTTATAAAATTTGGTTTATGGTTTACAACATTTTAGATACCTATTAAGAGATTGATAAGTTTTTCCTTATATTAAAATAATATTTCTATTTTTGTTGTATTATAAAATATTGAATTTTTTAGATTTATTTTAATATATATTATATAAATTTAGATTTAATAAAATAACATTATAATATTGTTGAAAAAGAGTTATTTGGACTAAATAATTAATATTAAAATTAATTATAACTAGAACTATTTTACAATTTAAATTAATTATAAATGATATTTTATAATTATTTATAAAATTAAAAATATTATTAGAACTATAATTATAGTAATTTTATAATTTTTTATAATTAAATAATTACTTTACATATAAATTAAAATTAAAATTAAACTTAGTTATAAATTATCATAATTAAAAATTCACTTTATATATAAATCAAAATTAAAATAAAATTTATTTATAAAGCTAAAGGCAAGTACTTGGCCACTACGTGGCACTTGTTTAGGTGTTGTATCATCCTAAAAAGTAACCCCCTTTAATTAGGTTATCATTTTACCTCTATTTAGTATGTATGGGTTCCCACATTGATTTCATGTGCCCCTAACATTTATTGGACCTTTAAATCAACATTCTAAGTCTTACATTGATTCAATTTATTCAAAAATTGAGGTCTTCCCTTATTTCTAAGTTTGTACCTCTATTTTTTTCCTCCAATCAAATAATTTATTTCATCACCTAGGCTCTGTATCCCTATTTTATTTTTTGTCTTTGTGACTTGTTCTAACTTTAGATTGAGCTATATCTGGAAATCTTACACCTGCTAACTATCTCAAAATTTTGGAGAAAAACTTTAAGCAAATAAAAAGGAAGAATAAAAATGGTGATGTCAAGTGTCATTTTTCCATCTTTTTCTCAATAAGCATTGCTGCTTGTTTTCAGCCTCTCCTTTTTTTTTCAAAGCTTAATTTTAAGTTATAAGTAGCAACTGCTTCAAAAAAAATAGAATTATCTCTTTCTCCAAATTAAAAATTTACATGGGAACACTCTACTGCTTAAATTTAAGAAAAAATTGTATATAAGCAGCTGCATGGGGAGCATAGGGTTATTCCCTCATAGACTATTTAAGAATCTTTCAACTTCACCAATAAGATGTCTATTTGTCCATAGTTTAAATATCTCATTTTAAAAAATAAATAGAACATGGTCCCATAAAATGTAGTCTTAAGCATGATAACTTAGAAGACGCCAAATGCGGTCAAGAATAATTTCCATGTGTTTAGGTCAAACAAGAGTCAGTTTTCATGTGCGTGAATGGAAGCAAGCCCGAACCTAGACTGCACGACTTTCTTAGCAATTTCTTCAACTACTTCAACAAATGTCATTCTGTAATCACATATAAGATGAAAAGAATGCGATAAAAGCCATTGCGAAGAAAGATCATTTTACACATTCATATGAAAGAGAGTATGAAACAAAGGAAATAAAAAATCCACGTACATTCATGCAACTAACGAGGAAAGATCTCTTAATGCAGATTCCTGCGACAATGCAAACTCATACGCGTATATGCTGAGAATACAGATTCCTTTGCAACTTCAATAAACTGAGTCGTTTAATTTCTTATATAAATAAGACGGTACAATTAGCCTTACAAAGAGTGCAAACCACATAAGAAAAACTAAAAGGATTATGCAGCAGTAAGCTTCGAATAGGAAAGAAATTGATCGTGTATAAATTACTAAATACTTTAACAAAATGGTGTCGATGATTGCAAGCTCTATGCATGGAAAATCACAGAAGGCTTCGCAGAGGGCAACGAACAAGATTTGTAAAAGGAAATATAGATCAAATTATCCTAGAAAAGGGCTTAGAATTGACTCACCAGATGTACTTTGTCAGTATGTGCAATATGCCCTCAATGTTTCAAGTAATGATTCCATGGATGGTGTACTCAAGAAATGTTTCTTAGACTTGGGATTATTGTTAGAAATTAATCCCAACTGCCTCAATTAATACTTCCGTATTATTCTCTCATGCAGAAGAACAACTTTTAATATTTTAAGTTAAAATCTTTTCAAAAGTTCCTTACTTCTGCAGGCTGTTAAATCAACATTAATTATTTTTGACTGCGCTCTCTTTATGCATTGTCGCATGACCTCAAGGTTTTCTTTCTTCTCATGCGATCATGTGACCTCTCTCCTTCCGCTATGTCCGCTCAACTACCAAACAACAACATTTAATTTTTCCCTTCTTTTTGCCTTTGTCACATGATCTCAAGGCTCTTTTCTCTTTCATGAGATCATGCAACCAGTACCTTTTTCAGCCACATCACATTAAATATAGTTTTATTTAATTTTTCTCTGAGGTTTCTTTTGTTCGGATTTAATTTAGGCATCTTCTAGAGGTTTCTGGATATTAGCGGGAATGTTTTTCTCAGTAGTGAATGTAGAAAATATTCTCAATCTCTATAAAAAGATAGATGATAGTGTGAGCTTTTTCACTACCTCTGTAAATCAAAAAACTGGGCATTAATATAAAGTTTTATTTTAATGTGAGAAAGGATCTCTATTGAATTTTCTAATTGCAACTGTGTGTGATTTTTACTATTCCTCTGCCTCCATCAAATTGGTATCAAAGCTGAAGGTTGTTTATGAAAGCTAAAGGTGAATCAAAGAGCAAAGGTATTTACAGCCAACAATGGCAAGCACAAGCTTGACAAATCCACAGATGTCATAGTTCAATGGGAAAAATTATGATTATTGGGCAATCACAATGAGGGCATTATTTTGTGCTCAAGATTTATGGGAGCTTGTTGAAAATGGTTACCCAAAACCAGCAGATGCAGCTGCATATAATGCAATGACTCAGGCAGAGAAAGATTTATTAAAGGAAAATAAAAAGAAAGATTCAAAAGCCCTCTTCTTCATCTTTCAAGGAGTGAATGAAAGTATCTTCCCAATAATTCAAGTAGCAACAAAGTCCAAGCAAGCATGGGACATTCTTCAAACAGCTTATCAAGGAATGGAAAAAGTAAAAACAGCTAAGCTACAAATGTTAAGAAGAGACTTTGAAACAATGTATATGAAAGAATCAGATACAATAGACACATTCTTCACTCAAATCATTGGTTTGGTAAATCAAATTAGATCACATGGTGACATTCTTGAAGAAAGGAGAGTTGTTGAAAAGATTCTAAGAGGTTTGCCTACAAGGTTTGAATCTATTGTGGTAGCCATAGAAGAGACAAAAGATCTCTCACAGTTTTCAGTTGATGAACTTCATGCATCACTCATTTCTCATGAGCATAGATTGAGTAGGTCAGCAACTTCAAATCTGGAGCATGCATTCAAGACACAAGTCTCAATCAACACTGGTAGAGGCAGAGGAAGAACAAATTTCAGAGGTAGAGGAAGAAATTTTTATAGAGGTAGAAGAAACACAAGTGGAAGGGGCAGCAGTCCATCAAGCTCAAGTGGAAGAGGTAACAGCCAAGACCCAAGTCAATACTTATCACAAAATCAGCCTCAAAGCCAAAGGTATGACAAATCCTCAGTCCAATGTCATTATTGCAAGAAATTTGGGCATTATATGAATGAATGTAGAAAGAAACAATATGATTTTAGACAACAAAATGTGAATTTCATGAAAGAAACCCAAAATCAAAAATCAGAATAGGGTACTATGTTTTTGGCATGCAATGTTGCACAAGCAAGTGAAAAAGATTTATGATTTTTAGATTCGGGTTGCAACAATCATATGACAGGGAATTTAGAAATGTTTTCTAGTTTGGATGACAGTATAAAATCTGATGTAACTTTGGGTAATGACAACAAAGTAGAAGTCAAAGGAAAAGGGAACATCAAAATTCTAACTAAAATGGGGGAGGGAAACATATGACTGATGTCTATTTTGTTCCTGGTTTAAAACATAATCTAATGAGCATTGGGTAGCTTGTTCAAAATGGTTATAGAGTATCTTTCAAAAATAAAGAGTGCACAATTTTAGACAAATACCCAAGCAATCAACTCATAGCAAAGGTTCAAATGACAAGAAATATAATGTTTCCTTTAAAGATAAGACCAGATTTGAATGTAGAGTTCTCTCAAGTAGACAACTCAATGAACTCACAAATGAATGAAAGAAAAGTTGCAGCACTTCCTCAAGTATCTTATCAAGTAGAAATAAAAGATGAAAATTGGTTATGGCATCTAAGATTTGGACATTTAAATTTTGCAGCTCTAAATCTACTCTATAAGAAAAGCATGGTGAAGAGATTACCCCTAATTGAAAAACTAGAAAGAGTATGTGAAGGGTGCATCTTAGGAAAGCAACATAGAGAATCATTTCCAGCCGATATGTCAATGAGAGCTAAGGCACCTTTGGAGATAATTCACTCAGATTTGTGTGGGCCGATGCAAACACCTTCAATAGGTGGAAGATTCTATTTTTTGACATTCATTGATGACTATACAAGGAAAACATGGGCTTATTTTCTAAAGCATAAAAGTGAGGTGTTTGAATACTTTTGTCAATTCAAAGCACTTGCTGAAAAACAGAGTGGTTATTACATCAAGGTATTGAGAAAGGATAGAGGGGGTGAGTATATCTCAAATGATCTTTTAAGATTTTGCAAAGAGCATGGAATTCATAAGCAATTTACCACAAGATATACTCCTCAACAAAATGGCATAGCTGAACGGAAGAATAGGACAATAATGGAAATGGCTAGAACCATGTTGAAAGCCAAACATTTGCCAAATGAGTATTGGGCTGAAGCCATATCATGTGCATCATATATTATAAATAGATGTCCAACAAAAAGTGTCAAGAATATGATTCCGGAAGAAGCATGGAGTGGAAGAAGACATAGTGTTTCTCATATGAGAGTATTTGGATGTGTGGCATATGCACATGTGCCGAATGAATTGAGAAGAAAATTGGACAACAAAGGAGAAAAATATATATTTGTGGGATACAATGATGAATCTAAGGCATACAAGCTATACAATCCAATCAACAAGAAAGTCATAATCAACAGAGATGTGCAGTTCGTAGAAGATGAAGCATGGGATGGAACTTTGGATAAAATAGTCAATATTGTAACCAACATACCACAAGAAGAAAATGAAGAAACTATGCCAGTAGGTTTTCCTCCAAATGTGACTTCTCCCACTCCTAATCAAGGACAACAAAGTAGTGCTCAAATGACACCTTCAACAAGCACAAGAATAGCCTCACATATTCAAGCAATCACACCTTCAAGTGGACAACAAACACCAATATCATGAGGAACACATAGTGCAGGTCCATCAAGCCCACATTCAACAAATTTGAGTGACATGTCCAATCCCACATTGGCAAGCATGAGAAGACATAAAATCAGAAGTTTAAGAGAGATTTATGAACAAAATGATTGTGAGAATAACACAGATCAGAATTCTTTTTTTGCATTGTATTCACATGCTGATGATCCAATTCATTTTGAAGAAGCAGTTAAAGAAGAAAAATGGACAAATGCAATGGATGAAGAAATTGATGCAATTGAAAGGAATGAAACATGGGAGTTGGTTAGTCTTCCAAAAGGAAAAGAAGTCATAGGAGTAAAGTGGGTTTACAAAACCAAATTGAATGCAAATGGAGATGTTCAAAAATATAAAGCAAGACTAGTGGCAAAAGGATATTCACAATAGCCTAGGGTTGATTACAATGAGACATTTGCACCAGTAGCTCATTTGGACACCGTGAGAACAATATTAGCCATAGTAGCTCAAAACAAGTGGGTAGTATATCAAATGGATGTGAAATCAGCTTTTTTCAATGGCATTTTAGAAGAAAAAGTTTATGTGGAGCAGCCACCTGGGTATGAGATTTTGGGTCATGAAAACAAAGTTTACAAGCTCAAGAAGGCTCTTTATGGACTCAAACAAGCCCCAAGAGCATGGTATAGTAGAATTGATTCTTATCTTTTACAAAATGGTTTCAATAGGTGCAATAGTGAGCCCACATTGTATACCAAGATGAATGAAAATGGTGAAATATTAATTGTTTGCTTATATGTTGATGACTTGATCTTCACCGGTGATTTATCAATTGATATGTTCAAATCAGCAATGAAGAAAGAATTTGAGATGACTGATTTAGGATTAATGAAGTTTTTTCTTGGCATTGAAGTGAATCAAAATGATAAAGGAATTTTTATTTCTCAATCTAAGTATGCAAATGACATTTTAAAAAGGTTTAATATGATGAATTGCAAATCAGCTCCAACACCTATGATCACAGGTTTGAAATTGAGTAAAGATGACAAAGGAGATGATGTAAATCCAACATTGTATAAAAGACTTGTTGGCAGTCTTATGTATATAACAGCCACAAGCCCAGACATAATATTTTCTATAAGTTTGATTTCAAGGTTCATGGAGACTCCAAAAGTTACACATTGGAATGCTGGAAAAAGAATTTTAAGATATGTGAGTGAAACACAGAACTATGGGATTCAATACTCAAGCTCAAATGAATTCAAACTCATAGGATATACAGACAGTGACTGTGCTGGAAGTATTGATGATAGAAAAAACACTTCAGGTTATGTTTTTCATTTTGGATCAGGTGTAGTATCATGGGCATCTAAGAAACAACCGATTGTCACTCTTTCATCTACTGAAGCAGAGTATGTAGCAGCCACAAGTACATCATGTCAAGCAATTTGGATGAGAAGAATTTTGAAAGATCTCAGACAAGAACAAGAAGAACCAACAAAGATTTATTGTGACAATAATTCAGCCATAGCATTATCAAAAAATCCAATTTTTCACAAAAGAAGTAAACATATAGACACGAGGTATCATTTCATCAGAGATCTGATCAACAATGGAGAAATCTACTTGGAACATTGTAGGTCTAAAGATCAATTAGCGGACATCTTCACCAAGGCACTGGGAAAAGAGAGTTTTATTTATCAAAGAGATCAATTGGGCATCAAAGACAGTAGCAGTTGTGATTAAGGGGGAGTGTTAGAAATTAATCCCAATTGCCTCAATTAATACTTCTATATTATTCCCTCACGCAGAGAACAACTTTTAATATTTTAACTTAAAATCTTTTCAAAAGTTCCTTACTTCTGCAGGCTATTAAATCAGCATTAATTATTTTTGACTGCGCTCTCTTTATGCATTGTCGCATGATCTCAAGGCTTTCTTTCCTCTCATGTGATCATGCGACCTCTCTCCTTCTGCTATGTCTGCTCAACTACCAAATAGCAGCATTTAATTTTTCCCTTCTTTTTGCTTTTGTCGCATGATCTCAAGGCTCTTTTCTCTTTCATGAGATCATGCGACTAGTACCTTTTTTAGCCGCATCGCATTAAATATAGTTTTATTTAATTTTTCTCTGAGGTTTCTTTTGTTCAGATTTAATTTAGGCATCTTCTAGAGGTTTTTGGATATTAGCGGGAATGTTTTTCTCAGTAGTGAATGTAGAAAATATTCTCAATCTCTATAAAAAGATAGATGACAGTGTGAGCTTTTTCGCTGCCTCTGTAAATCAAAAAATTGGGCATTAATATAAAGTTTTATTTTAATGTGAGAAAGGATCTCTATTGAATTTTATATTTGCAGCTATGTGTGATTTTTACTGTTCCTCTGCCTCCATCAATTATTTCCCGGGAACAGGAAAATTTGTTCTGACGCAATTTTGGACATTTGGGTATATGTTCGAAACTATAAAGGCCTGATGCTTTCGCCATCTTATCAGAACTTGCAGGAAGAAATCTACTAGATTTTACCAGCAATTCAAGGTAGTTTCCTTTGCTTCTATACAATTTTATATATCAAGTTTCTTTTAATAATCTCTTTCAATACTAAGCCGACATGCTTGCAAATAGCAGTGGAACTACAACAATCCCATATGGAAATGCTTCAAAGCTTTACTTTTCCCAGCATGATGGAACGCGAGATTTGGCCTTGTATTTGGGACACCATGACAATACTCTCCACCGCAAGAGGTTGGTCATAGAAAGCAAGAACTTTGGTTCGTTAGAGAAATGGGAGTTGCTCAGACACAGAGCTTTTGACACTCAAATTCTCTCCATTCTCACCGGTGAGTTATTCAAAAATTCTTACACATCTATTTTGGTCCAGAATCTCACTAGTAGTCATTATTAGTGAGCAATTTTGTAATTAGATTTTCTCTGTAATTAAAACATGCAGGCCCTATGGAGGAAAAGGACTGGTATGATATGAATTTCCCTAAAGCAGAGGCTCTGTTGTTGCTCTTTACCTCGACAAAATACATTCTTCCCCCATTTCTGAAATTCATGAAAAAACTTGAGTTTCTGATGATAGCCAATTGCGATTCAAACAAGGCAACAGTGAAAGGTCTAGATGTCTTATCTTCACTCACTCAACTCAAGAGTGTCCTCTTGGAGAGATTGATTTTACCTCATGGTGAAAAATAGAGCATTGAAGCACTGCATAATATAGAGAAGCTATCTTTGAGCTTATGTGAAGGATTTGAAAATATATCCACATTCACCGAGCTACAAGATTTTAACTTGGACCACAACAATAATTTGGAGGACTTACCTTCTAGTATCTGCAATATGCCCTCCATTCTGTCATTGTCGATTGCTAACTGCCGTCAGCTTCAAAATTTACCATATGATTTTGGAAATATGAGAAATATAAGAATGTTAAGGTTATCGACATTATCATGCCTGAAACAGCTTCCTGCATCAATTGGAAAACTTGAACACTTGGAATATCTAGACATTTCACTGTGCGAGGGCTTAAAAGAACTTCCAAAAGAAATAGGAAAACTCAAGAAATTGAAGGAGCTTGATATGAGAGAGTCTTCTCGTTTGATGGCGTTACCTACAACTGTTTGTAAACTACGTTCCCTGAAGATTGTTACCTGTGATGAGATGATTGGGAAGCAGTGGTTGCGGGCCAAGAACATTTCTATTCTTGAGCTTAAAGTTGAAATTGTGGACGCACGCTTTAGTTTGGATTGGCTTGATGGTTGACTTCTTTTGTTATCTCTTATCTTGAAGAACAAGATCAAAGGATCTTGACATCCTTTTCAAATTTCTTAATATTATTATTTTACATGTTCATTGTCACAAATCAATACAGAGTCTCCTAGTTTTATGGCAGTTCAATGCAGTAAAAATTGTCTATCCCGAGTACAGTATAAGGCTAAGATGCGGGTGAGTGAATGGATCCGCACAGCAATTAAATTGGTCTCCCCTATCTTCTATGAATGTAGATCAAATTAATCTAAATGCTTATATGTTCTCAAGTTTTAATAGTGTTGTGTGTACAAATTTGTCAAAATTGTAAATTAGAAATTAGTTTTTTTAATTTTCCTACTATAACAAAGCAGAGCAATAAATAATTGAATCATGGGCTGCTAGATGTTGTAGATGTGCTAATGTTAGTTTACTATCAAGAAGTAGCGTGATGCTAGATTTGAGGTTTGTAAACATTTTTCCCTTGATTACCATGGCCTGATGTTTATTTTTATAATTGTATTATGGCATGAGAGTAGAATTGGATGTGACTTTACATTGGAGTATTCAAGAATATATGAAAACCATGAGAGATAATTTTTAGATACAGGGAGAGAAAATGTTCTTCTATTACATTTATCAGTTCGATCCTTTTGTTTAGATTGATATAACTTCATGCGCCCAATTTATGAAACTTTTGAAGATAGACAGTGGTTTGCTAAAGGAATTAGTGATAATCTTTTTATAAAAAAAAAATTGGAAGTCAATAACCACTGTAAACACTAAATTGGACCTAGAGTTCCATTAATTGAAGGAACGTGGCATTCACATTTGATAATAAGATAAACATTTCTCTCACACATTCCTTGAAAAATAAACTAAAATGAACAAGAGCTTCACTGCAGCAAAGTTCCTACCAAATGCAGGGAGGACAGTTTTATAAAATAGAGATAGACTGCAAAATCCTTTGTGGGACAAAGAAAGATGCAATCAAAGGTGCCAAATATGATTGGGAAAAAAATGATCCATTAAAAGAGTCTATTGAGAGTCTTCCTGACTACACTTGTCATAGGCATTTCAAATTTGGAGGCAAAACTTGCTGAAGATGGTTGCATGTGGAGATTGTCTAAGAAACAATTAGAAGGCACAGTTGGAGAGCTACAAAATAAGTTCAATGAAACAAGACTGAAGCATGAAGAATTCTGCATCTAACTAAGAGATGGGAAAAACCATTTGAAAGAAGAGGTCAAAGAGTTCAATGATGAAACTAAGGAATTGAAGACCAAAATGACTGAAGATGAAGATAAGTGCTTTTGGGATTCAACTAAGGCAGAGTTTTAAGGCCCAATTGCAAGACTGTGGAATGAGCTCAATGTAACAAGACTGCAACATGATGAATTTTACATTCATCTAAACGATTGAAAAGGACTTTGTGGAATGAGCTCAATGTAACAAGACTGCAACATGATGAATTTTACATTCATCTAAACGATTGAAAAGGACTTTTGGAAGAAAAGTTGAATGGGCTTGAATATAAGAATAAAGAATTGTATGTAAGAATGACTAAAAATTCCTCTTTTTGGAAAACGTGTAAGGCCAATTGTGTACTAACATACGATGGTTGATAGGTACCAGCCTTGAGAAAATAAGTGACTTCATAGTTCATTCTTAATTTTCTTGACCTGACTGCTCTCATGGGTTGATTTAGGATTATTGAATATTTTGGTAGGGTCCCCATGTGACTTTCTTCTAGAAAAGGGTTTAAAATTTTTGTCATATCAAACAGAATAGTCATTGCCACTTCCACTCGCTCCCTTTAAGAATTTTTTCATATAGATGATTTATAAGAAAAATGGGTAGTCTTATTCACACTCATCCATAATAACAAGAGTTAGCACATGAGCAGTTTAAGTCCAAGCAAAGATTCAACTAATGAATTTAATGCTCTGTAGAAACTAACTATTCCCATAAATTGTTGAATGAACTTCTTTCACCTTTTCTGATTGAAAGCTACATGAGTGAAGCAACCCAACATCTTTAATTTTCCAACTTCAATTGCAGACTCTGGTGACCTGTATTTTGGCAGGCTCTGTAATGATATTCTATTACACTTCATTTAGGCCCATCCGCCATGATTATGAATGTCTGTCTTTTGGGCCCTTGGAGATATTATGATAAGGTAATATTGTGAACATCATGACAAGAGACTCTACAAAAGTTTTTTTTTTTGAGTGATTGAATTTGATTTTAATAAGGACTCTGCATTGTGTCAATAAACATATTGCAACCAACAACCAAATGTTTTTATAAAGCATAGCACAATATAAATATTAATAAGTATCCAGCAATAACAGTTACAAAAGTTTTGTTCAAAACTTCAATACAATAACAAAACAGCAACCAAAAATGTTACAGTGAAGACTGAAATATAGAATCGAGACACCAGATCCACACTTTTAGTAATTAGCTAAAATAGAAGATCTTACTATTTGTCTTCAAATTTTATAATCAGTTTAATAAAGTATAATTAATTAAATAGAGTACAACATTTCTAAAACACTCCAGACCTTCTATGGCATTCTCATAAAACATTCATATAAGCCCTCTCTTGCCACCATTTTCTCATTAACATAAGCATTCTTCGTTTTTGAAGGAGAATTTTGCCTTCGAGCACACCTCGGCCACTCTAGCCACCTTTGGGTGCACCTCTTCCTGCTACCTAAAGTGACCTATGGGGACCTACTCATACTCTAGGAATACCTTTCTTGCATTCACAGAATGATTCGTAGATGACTTATAGTGAGTCTAATTCGTAGAATAACTAGTACGAGTCTGATTACGCGGTGAAGGCTCAGTGTCACACATCGAATAGAACACCCCAATTGTACTTCAAACCACTGGAAGGTTTGCTGATTTCATGGATATTGAGCCAGCCAAATCCAGAAAGGCGCACACTATGGAAAAATACAGTGGCTGTAAAAATTCAGGCCTTTTTTTAGGGGTTTTATGTGAGGAAAACTAGGGCTTTGAACAAGCTGAGGGTTATAGTGAAAACCAAGGCAGAGGCTATAGAAATTGGGAGGCATGTAAATGATGAATAGTTTTTTTGGAGTTGATTGGATGAGATGATGATTAGGAGCGGCTCAAAATTATGAAGTGGATAATATATCTGCTGCTCGGGCTCGACTAAAATAAATTACACATCGTACTAAAAATGGCAAAAACAGTCTCGATTCTTAAATCTACAATAGCGAGAAAAGGGCATTACTATCTCAAAAAAAAATGTATTTAAAATAAGAAGAAAGAGAGGGCATTCCTATTTGTAATAAAATAAACACATTTTGAAACAAATGAATAAGTCTGAAAGTAATGTTAGTGGGGGAAAAGAAACAAAACTTGTTACAGTCGTCGGTAAAAGCTTGTCAACTGTCATCTTTGCAATATCATTTTTAAGGTTTTATAGATTGAAACCCTCAAGAATGCCTATAGCTATTTGTCATTCAATACAGTAAACAATGTCCTAGAAGAAGATTTCTAATGCATTATGTAAGGAAGAAGAACTGGATAATGGGTTATCACCTCAATCTCGTAGGCCTAAAAAAGTGGGTCATGATTTCCTTCCAAAGAAGAGGACTCCTCTCACTGCACGCAAAAAGATAATGTTTATAAGGCATGTAAACAAATGTATAAGGATGGAAAAGTAAACTAAAAGACATAATGCCATGTGAAGCTTCTTCTACACTCCACGAGCCAGTCAAAATATGGTATCAAATATCACTTGAACCTATTTTTTATTAATGTTCCGCACAAATCCTGTAATGCACTGCTGCAGACCTCACTTTTGTGCATTCTCTTTCATCGTAAATCTAAAACCTTTCCTGCAACCCTCCCTGCCATTCTACAACCGAAACATAGGCCAATAACAGAATGCCAAAGAAAAATTGAACGTAAATTTGTCTAAAAAATATACAACTTCACCAATATGCATAATAACAGAAAATAAAGCTTTAGAAAATGTTGAATGCTGATTGATTGGTTATGCTTGGTTTAATCACGGTTTAACATTTGAGCCTCCGCGATAGTTTCCTGCTGTGGCAGGAACTAAAAAAGATTTATAGTTTACAGAGAAAATTCCAATTTGGTTTCATCCTATTTTTTTGGGGCAGCAAACATTAAACATTAAGTCTATTTGCACTTTATTATTAACATTGTATTATGCAACTAATCTATGTAATATTAATTGATAATTCAATTTATTTTTAATGCACTAACAAAATATCGTTCATGAATAACAATGCATTGTATATATAAAGTGTATAATTGACATATATTTTGTCATATAATTATAGCATTTAAGTTGTTGATGTTTGACATCTTCAAGAGATGAAGGATTGCTTTTGTGGATCTCCGCGCACAAAACCAATATAGGTGATGTTGACTTACATTTCATGCAAGTCTTTATTGGTATGTCTCTAAGAGAGTCACCAATCACACATGGTTAACTTTTGATGGTTCAAGGTTTTATAGTGTGTATTCCAATTTCATTATCCCAAAGGTTCATATAAAAAGTGATGAAAATTAGCTCTTTGACAGGATTAAAGAATCATATTAGAATAAATTGTAATTAATCTATCATAAATTACCAATATCCAGACTATGCTTAACATATTAAATAAAGTCCTTGATTCACTAATACACATAGTTACACACCCAAAGAAGCCTTCTTAGTTTATATTAAAATTGTCACCAAGTTATCATCTTGTGGTACTAGATAAGAAATCAAGATGATGTTGTAGTACTCAAAATTGTTAGAACACCTAGGTGTTATATATCTAATGAAAGAATAAAAAGTTAAATAGGTGTTGGAAAAGATAAAGTTCACTAACAAGGTAAAACTAGATGCATGACTCCAAAATTTGATAGAGTTAACTAACATAGAATTTCAATTTTTTGAATTATCTCTCCTCCTCTCTCTCATAAATACTCATAAAGAAGTGTGACATAAATTAGGTAAGGTTCAAAAGATATAAGAAAATGTAATAAGAGGAAATAACCAATTGAAATTTTAATTTATAAATATTTGATATAACAGGATCATAAACAAAAATAGAGTTGTGAGCTAGGAAATGTTTGACACTTTAGTCCAAGAGTCCAAGGAAGTCTTTGCAAATAATATTGAAGCCTGAGTAAAGATCAAGAAAAAGTTGTGGTTGAGTTCCTCATTAAAACATGAACTTGAATGAAAAGAATGCATAGCAAAATTACTATTGAATAATTCTTATAGAGGATATTAACAAAATTCAAGGAAATGTTTAACGTACCATGCAAATGAGGTTGATTAATGAGGAAAACACTTCTATAGAATAGGAAGAGCAATAGTTGTTTGTGCTTTTAAATCTCAAAGTTGAGTCATCATGAAAGAGCTACACATTTGTAAAGTATGAGGAAGATGCAGAATTCTTGTGCTTCAATTTCTTAGTAGATACATGGTTTGTTCTAGTGGTTAGGTTTCTTGCTAGATATAATAAACAAGTTGAAAGCATGTTGTCATGATTGTAAAAATAAATTGTAGATTTGTATAGGTATATTGTCGCATTTTGGAGAGTGATAAGAAAGAACATTATATGATAAAGGTTTTGCCTAAAGAGTACATCAACTTGTGATTGACAATATACTTGCACAAAAATCTCAATGCAACTATAAGTCATTTTAAATTTCTCCCTTACTCTACTATACAAGTTGAACTAGGTGTATCATGCCAAATGAGTAGTTTGGAAGAAAAGATGAGATCATTAAGGCTAAATTTATTAACCTTGTAGAACCTTGCCTCCATTTAATCAACTATCCATGTCATTGGGAGGTGCAATTACCTCTTAGATACCACCTCAAGCATATTAAAGTTACCATTAAAGATATACTAGACAACAAGTAGTTCATATGCAAGAAATCACCGAAAGAAGGGTCCTTTGAGATGCATCAAGGCATATATTTGACAATACCAAAGGCTTTGTTATTAATGTTGAACATGGACTTCTTCTTATAAGTGTCGCAACGATGTGTAACATAATGGGTCTACTAGTATGTAGCCATAATTGTCACCACATCATCATACCCTTGCTCATGATTTGAAAATAAAAACATTTGGTCATATGAAAGATATGTGACATGGAATAGGAAACCAACTACACTAATCTCTTCAAAATAAAGAATGCTCAAAGGAGTGAATTTCTACTGATATTCTTGCACAATTGTCACCACATCACCATACCCTTGCTCGCGATTTGAAACTAAAAACATTTGGGACCATATGAAAGATATGCAACATGGAATAGGAAACCAACTACATTAATCTTGTAAAAATAAAGAATGTCCAAAGGAATGAATCTATACTAATATTCTCACACAACAAACTAGTATTGTGAGTCTATCATCCCCCTAACTTTTCATGAGAAGCAATTGATTGAAAATATAGACCTATTGATATTTCCTTGGAGTCCAACCCTTTAAAATTAGAATAATTAATCCAAAAAAAGTTCGCTACAATTTTATAGGCAATCCTTCCTAAACTCAAGGAGGGTTGTGAGAATACCAATTTCCCTCAAGGGAAAAAAAGGTTTCAATAAATAAAGGCACTGCATAAAAGGAAGAAGATAAAGCACTTGTAGCAAGTGGTCTTCTTAAGCAACAAAGTTTATCAACCTTCTTGGAGGGCTCACTAAAAGGGCAATTTCATTCTGACAAAGCCACCACTACTTCTTTCACTACATTAATATTGGACTAAGAACATGCACACCTACCCAACCCTTAGTAGTTGTATCATTTTTATGTTTCATATTATAGATGCTATTATGAGACCCCTTGTTAGACAACTACAATCACTTCAACTACATCAATTCATCATCCCTTACATTTGTATCAAAGAATTTTCACCACTAATTTAATCTAATAAATAACTAACAAATAATCTTTATTATTATGTTTAAAAATATAAATCCTAAATTTTTTTTTAATAAATTAACATGCATTATTGTTGAAATTTTTTTAATAAATTGATATGCAATACTCTTAAACATGAGATATATTTTAATTATTTAAAAGATGGTCCTAGGGAACAAGTAAATTTAGCAATAATTGCTTAGAATAATTTATTTCCCATAAATAAAACAAATTGCGAGAAACGTCAGCTTCGTGGCAGCACGAATGGAAAAAATAGACAAGCAGTAGCAAGAGAACCCGACCTGCGACAAGGTTGGTAGGAGGAGAAAATAAATTTGTAGATTCATGCGCGTTGATATTTGATCATCTATTATATGAGGAAGACACACATAATAGCTTCTCAAAGAAAAATAGTACATAAAAGAAATGGTTTATGAGAAGTTTAACAAATGGCTTCGATTTAAATTTTGACAGTTCTAAAATGGTGAATGATTCCACGTATTGTTTAATAAATAATGTTCTTGCAAAATCTCAGTTTTACATGAGATAGGAAAAATGTATTGGGGATTTGGACGGATTTATGTTCCACAACTTAATATGCATTATGCGGGAGGTGGTGGGTAGAGTGCTCTCATGTTTTCTCTATGAAATCATCTTCAAATGAAAGGTTATATCATGTTTTCCTGAATGTTTTAAGCATTTCTTAATAAATCCATTCTCTTTAAATTCTGGGTTTTTTTTTCTCTTTGAATGTTGCAATGTACAAGGAGAGATGAGTTAGCACATAACAAACTGTGTTCTTAATCTGTGTTTTCCCTGGCTTGATTTATTGGATTTCTTTTATTGTATAGTGGATAGAAAGTGTTTCTTTTAGTAGTTGATATACTGGTTATGTTTTCTGCAGAAAATGTGAGGAAAATGTATTCTTTGAAGGTCCATGGTACAAAACATTTAAAGTTTCAGAGATAAATTCACAATCTCCTCAATCCCCGCTACAGAACTCTCTCAATTACCATTGTTGGACCCAGTGGATTCTCTATTGCTTCTCTGCTTCTGGGCTTTTGGACATACATTTTAAGCTTTACGGATGCAAATATAGTGAAGGAGGTATGGATTTTTATGAAGTAAATTTTCTTTTCTATGGATTTTTATGAATTTTTTATTAATATTCTGTTGTCCTACATGGTGTGCTAATTGCAAGCAGAATATGATGATCAACCACTTGCTCTGAAGGTGATTGGGAGCTCTTCTCATGGGGAATTCCGAGAGTATTGTCAAGGGGCAGAAACTAGGATTTCTAAATGAGAATACACATCAGATCATCATAGAGAAAGGCTACGTTGATTGTTGCAGATCTGTATTGACTCGTTAATGTTTCTTAGACTTGATGTTAGTTCTAGAGGACAAGAAAATCTGTGGTGATGCACTATTGGATATTTGTGTTTATGTCCGAAACCTGCAAACATGTGATGCTTTTGGTATCTTACCTGAACTTGCAAGTCGAAACCTGATAAATTTAAGTAGCAATCTGTGGTAATTTTTCCTTTCTTTTATATTTGTTCTTTTGCTATCATATTTCTCAACACTAAGCTAACATTCTTGCACTGAACAGGGGAAGTACAACAATACCATATGAAAATGTCTCGAAGTTATATTTCTCTCAGTATGATGTAATACCAGATTTGACATTTTATTTGGGATACCAAGAAAGTTTAGTCGACAGCAAGAGGTTGTGTATAGGGAGTTGCTAAATGATCGTTCATTTGATAATCAAATTCTCTCCACTCCTACTAGTATGTTGTTCAAAAACTCTTGCAAAAACATTTTGGCCCCCAAGTTTCTTTTTTTAAATATTAATCATTATTTTTATGTTCACCCTTGATGCCAAATTGTGGATTAGAATTGAATTTCAAAAATGATTTTCTTCATATCATGATGTTTGCATCACTGCTCTAAGTAATTTTGCAAACAGCCTATCGTAAGGATTTGATATTCTAATCACTTGTTCAGCAGGTAAGCTTAATTGCCTCCGTAAACTACTTTTGTGGATGCTCTAAATGTCCTATTCCCTAATTAGCAATAATATGTAACATTGTTGTTTTAAATTCTTAGATTTTTCATGCTGTAACATTAAGCGCCCATCTTTTTCTGCATCGCATATATAAGCTCTCTTTTCCCTTCCATATATCCATTCCTATTTTCAACTTCATATGACAAGAATAATATAACCTAAATAACTAATAGTCATAATTAATGCACAATGTTTTAACTGGATTTCCTTTGTCATTTAAACATGCAGATCCCATGGAGGAAATCGCTGGCATGATATGAACTTCCCTGAGATGGGCTCTATTACTCTTTTATGAGACAAATTACTTTCTTGAATCTCGCCCCAATTTGAAATCCCTGAAAGAACTAATTTTCTTATGGAATAAAATTGTGATACAAAGAAGGCAACAGTGAAAGGTGTAGGCTCTTATCTTTACTAGCTCAACCCTAAGAGTATCCGCTTAGAGATCTTGTTTTCACCCCTTTTAGAAAAATAGAGTTATTAAAAGCAGAGTTATGAAGAATATAGAAATTGAGAAAATATCTTTCAGCTTATGTGAAGGATTTGGAAATATATCCACATTCAACACAAGCAATCTTGTATCATTTTAATCTTGATCAAAGCAGGAGATTGAAGAGTTAGCCCTTGGTATCTCGAATATGTCCTCCTTTCTATCATGGTCTATTACTAATGGATCAGCAGAAAAGGCCATCTCGTAAATGCCAACACTGTATTTAATGTGCTGGCAGTTTATAGTGGTGTGCTTCCACAATTTTAACTCTAAGTTCTGGAGTAGAAATCTTCTTGACCAACAACCACTTTCTCAATTTCTCATCACATACAACAAACTTCAGGGAACTTAGGTCACAAATAGTTGTAGTTAACCTCTTCAAATGGGAACATCCTGTCATATCAAATTCCCTCAATCTCTTTAGTTTTCCTATTTCCTCTGGAAGTTCTTCCAAACCCTCACATACTAAAATATCTAGATATTCCAATTGTCCAAGTTTTTCAATTTCTACTGGAAGCTCTTTCAGATCTGGTAAAGAATAATATTGATATTCTTAGATGGTTCATATTTCAAAGATCATATGGTAAATTTTGAAGTAGATGTCAGGTGGTTGGGGAAGAGCTTAAAGAGCTACAATGTTCTGGTGAACCTGCTGGCATTTTACATTAGCCCCTATTCTATCAATTACCATTGTTAGGCCCAAAGGATGTTATGTTACTTTTCTACTTCTAGACTTTTGGGCAGATAACACTTCTGGTGCTATTGATGCAATTCTCATTAAGAAGGTAAGGATTTTTCCGAAATAAATATTTTTATCAGATTCTTATAAAAAATATTTATGTATTAATAAGATTTTGTTGTTTTCTGAAATCATTTCCTTACAAAGTTTTTTTACCTTTTAAGGAATGTGTTTGCAAGCAGAATGTGATGGTATGCCACTTGCTTTGAAGGTGATTAAAAGTTATTTGTATTGGGAGACATAATTGGTTTGTGAAAGGACAAAGAACAAGATCTCTAAAGGAGAATAGATTTCAAATCACCACAGAAAAGGACTATTTAGATTGGTATGGGCCCATATTGATTCCTTGGATTAGTGTTTCTTAGGCTTGAAGTTATTTCTAGAGGACAAGAAAATCAGAAGTGATGTATTGTGGGTTATTTGGATTTTTGTTCAAAACCTACAAAGCCAGGATGCTTTTTCTATTTCATCTGGAACTTGCAAGCAAAACCTTATTAAATTTAATGTCATTCTAAGGCATTGTCTGTCCTTTTATTTCTTGGATCTTCTGTTACCATAACATTTAACACTAAGCTAACTTGCTTTTCTGTAACAGGGGAAGTAAAACAATCCCAAATGAAATGCCTCGGAGCTATTCTTTTCTTAGCATGATATGAACTGAGATCTGCCTTGTATTTGGCACAATAAGACAATGTAGTCAACAACAAGAGGTTGGCCATAAAAAATAGGGAATCTAGCTTGTTTGGTCAAGGGGAGTTACTTAATGATAATGCATTTGATACTCAAATCCTTTCCATTTTCACTGGTGAGTTATTCACATATAGATTTTGTCCAAATATGTATATTTTGGAAATGCTAACCATTATTTTTATGTTCGTCATTAATATCAAATGTGGAATAGAATCAAAATTCAAGAATTTTTTTATGTATCATATTGCTTTAACTTCTCTATAATGCACAAAATTAATCTCTGATTGAAATTGAAAAATTAATACTGTCTTTAATAACCTAAATTCTAATCCCTTGTTCAGTGGATGAACTCAAGAGTCTATGTAAATTATTCAACATATCTAGATTTTTTGGATGCATCACTTACTGTTTTCAATTCTCAACTGTCTTATCATCGCTCACTTGTGTCAACAGTGTCCTCTTGGAAAAGTTGACTTCACCCCTTGGTGAAAAGCTGAGCATTGAAGCACTGCAGAACATAGAGAAGCTATGTTTGAGCTTACTTGAAGGATTTGGAAATATAGCCACAATCATCAACACCCAGCTACCAGATTACAACCCTCGCTATTGAATGTGAATGTCATCAGCATTACAACCCCTGGACAGCTTCCTGCACCGATGCTTACCTTAACCTGTGTTCCCTGTCACAACCTTAATCTTGAAAAACTTATGAATACAAAATGGAATCTCCTCGCAAAAGAGAATGGAAGCCTCAGCTGATAACAACATGTTATCAGAGCCAGGTTTCGATCCTGAGACCTGTGGGTTATGGGCCCACCACGCTTTTGACAAAAGAATCTATTATGTAAAAAAAATAAAAACACATCAACTTGTCTGAGACTAACGTGATTTTCAACTACACCACCCAGACAGTTATTTGCACAATCTGCAATGTTTTCTTTATGAATTCTTTTTCAAAGAATCTTCGTAACATGAAAGAAATCTCAACAAACATTTACCAGGGCAAATATTTTACCTGTGAAATCTGAAAGAAGCTTTGTAGCATGAATGAAATCTCAACAAACATTTACCAGTGCAATATTTTGTGACATGTATGAAATCTGAAAAAAAACATTTACCATTGCGCTCTCTGCAACAGAAGGATAAAAGTGAAGGCAAATGCATATTCTCAGTACACAAGGGAAACGCAAACAATGTGTTCCGTTCTCAAGATTCCTTGTGCGGCGTTGTATAGCTGTGTTAGAACCCATTGAATCGGGGTTGAAATGTTCAGATTTTTTCCAACGGTTAGGATAATTGCCTTCCAAGCAATAGACCCGGGTTCGACTCCCGGCAGACGCAGTGATTGAGCACGACATACTTGTAACTTTTTGAATGAGAGCCGAGTATCTTAACCAACTAGACTACAACGGATTATATGTTTTAAAGCATATACTGTCGTATGTTGTTTTATAACTTAAATTGGGAATTTGGCCCTAATAAACTGAAATCCAAGTTAAAAAATTTAATGGAGCTAAAAATTGATCTTTCCTTCCATATGATTGACACCACAAATCCCAACCTTACGCTCCGTTCCACTCCACTGCACTGTAAAATGATATTGAAGAGCCTCACAGTACAAGTGCAGATGAAATGAAACAATACAACAGTTACAAACGCATGAAAATAGAAGACAAAATGATTGTGCATATTTTGTTATTGAAATAAACTGGTTGATGAGGCACAGGCGTCTGTTCTGTTGACTAATTATCCTTGATGCAACTTGTGCCACTTTGTTTCTTGTGCTTAGTCAATATTTGCCAGCGCATATGATGTGAGCATAATAAAATTATTAATTTTGGTATCTCCGTGGTATATTCTGGGCCGTTACTTATGTTTTTACTTGGTTAATAAAGTGCCCACGTGTTTTTCTCTTTTGTCGGAGTTCAAATTTTATAGAAATATGTTAAGGGCGATGTTTGGTAAAGCTTCCGATATGATGGTTTTTTTATTTGGTTATTTTCTCCAAACCCTATGTTAGAGATTTTTTTTGTAGGATCAAACTTGGCAAAGGTATGGGCTTGATTCTCAGTTTAAGGGGATTCCAAGTTTGCAAAAAAGCTTAATTGATGACGATTGGATAAGATCCTCCTGCTTTGAGCTCTACAGGACTCAAGCGGGTATTGCCTATGATAAAATTACTATATCTCAAGCAAGCTTTTAATAGTGGATTATGTTCTTCACTGTTATGTTGTGTCTTAAATTAACTTAATAAAACACTATCACTTTGCAGACAGCCCAAACTATCCTAATACAGAGTACCACAATAGAAACTAAAAATGTTACAACATAAAATAGTGGTATAAGGATATTCATCCTTCTTCCTTTTCTGAGCTAAACTCAAGGAGGGTTAACCTTTGATTCTTTCTTTAATTAATCACTAAATGTGAACTTATACCACTCGGATATAGCTCTAGCAGAACATCAACAAAATTCTTAAAAATAAAGTGTTGGTAATAAGATGAAAATCTGATTTTTCTAAGGATTGAAAAGATAATACTTAAGAGAAAAAACACTCAAAACTAGTGCCTAAATCCAAAGGGCAAAAGAGTTCTAAATGCAAATCCACAAGCTTCTCTAAGAAAATATAACAGTATGTCTTACATACAATCTGCAATTTGAATAAGATGTCTTACAAACTACTCTGTCAACCCACTATTATTATTATCAATATCCTTACAGATATATTTACTCTCTGAAATTGATGACAAAGATTTTAATCCTCTCCTTGAGAGAAACTTATGATCAATTACAGCAGTTGCCTAACAACCAGTATATTTTAGATGCCTTACATATAAAACATACAAGAGTAAACATAAAAACAAAGAGATAATAACAATAGGAGATAGAAATTGCAGTATGTTTATATTATAGAAGACTTGCAATTTACATAAGAAAACTCATGCTTAGAAATTCAGACACAAACTTCTAAAGTCTGTTCTATAGCAATTGTAATTTCTTTTCTATTATCTTCCATCTAGAATCCTCAAAATGAGGTTACAATTCTATTTATACCTTGTCTTCAACCATCCTCTAATTCCCTCATTAATAGGAATGCAACAAGCTTCGAATGGTTGAAAACCTAACCCTAAAGAGTATAAGAAACAAAGCATAAAAAATAAAATACAACAAGCCCTTAGGCAGTGGAAAGACAAAACTTTCTTGGACTATTCTACATCCTGTATCGTCGATAACTAACACCTTTGTCTACAAGTATTCATGATAGCTTCTTGAGTTTTAATGAGATATGGTGACTGCCATCTGACGAATCTACACCATTCTTAAATGATAGCTTATCATCCCTATGCTCTAAGATCAGGTGTTAGGTCCTCCAAGTGTCCTCTCTACTCATCATCCAAGATATCAAAGTCAACTGCAGAAGATTTGATCTTCTTGGGCCTTGTGAGCTCATCCCATGCGGCAACCTCTTCCTTTGTCGGCTATTTATAGTTCTGAGTGTGTTGTAGTTGTGCCTTATGTTGCTCCCACCTAGCATCTATTAGGGTTTTGACATCTACAACACATTTAATCAACTCCATTTTTTCTTTTATGGCTTCATCCAGGGTCTTGTTGAACCTTTCCATATCTACTTCATTATTCTCACCTAAAAATGCCTCTTTCCTAGGCAACATAAAATCAAAATCTGATCTCCATTGATCAATACTCTTAATGGCACCCTCTGCATCTTTAATGGGAGGTATAAACTTATTTGAATCTGAACTGAGTAGGGCTATCTTGGCCTCTATCTGATTTGCTTTGCCTTTAAAAAGTGGCAATACATCTTTAACTCTATTAATCTCCTCTCCCACATGTAGGACTATCTCCGGTATATCATTCCTCAAGGACTGAACCACTGCCAATCTCTCAAAAAGTGGCGATCTAACAGACCAAGTTGCATAATACTTGCTCAAAATTTGTACATAATTATCAACTTCTACTTGTAACTCTGGCAACTTCCTATAAGCATTAAAAACAAGATCAGATTTATCCTTAATAATATTAATTCTATACTGCAAAATTTTTAATAAGGCCTGCAAGATAGCCTCATTCTTCTCTACATTTATCTTTTCTAATTCTACAACAACTTCTTCTTATGTCATCACTTGTGCTTCAACTTTGTTGTTTGCTCAGGAGGTGCAGGGGCTTCTACAAGAGTATTCATAACTTGAAGCTTTAAGTCTTCCAGAGACTTTTCTAATGCCTTCTCCCTTATTATCCAGAGGTCTCTATCCTTCAGCAATGCACTATAATCCTCCAAAAGGGAGCCATGCCTTTCTGAAAGTTGCTTTGTTTTATCTTCATTTCATTTAGCAAACTAGGTTAACACTTGAGAAATTTCAAGGTCCCCTGCGTTGCAGATAGACCACACAATTTTATCCCCTTCCATCTATTCTTTCACATTCAAAATTCAAGGTTTTTTGTCTTTGGGATAAAGACTCCACAAGGCCAAAGCCTGATTTCTTGGGCTATAACCAAAGCCTCTAATGATATCCCCTACTTGGGTTTCAGAAGATAAAGATATGTCTTCTTGCCTTTTGATCTGATCAATGATGAAGTTCGAATACAAGTTCCACCCAGGCACAAGTAGCATATTGCTCTTCTTCACCAATTGTCTGGCCTCATCTAGGGTGAGATTTTCAGCTTCAGGGTCATACTCTCTTAGCTGTTGTACTGCCTCTTCTGGAACTTGACCTTCTTCAGTTATTTGCACACCAGATGCAACTTGTTGTTGTTTGTGCCAAATCAAGAAGCTCTTGAATTCCTCTGATTCTATGAAACTATCATCCTTGAAGAAAGCATCTTGTTCAATCATCCTTTCATCTTGGCATAGAACCAAGGGCAACTCAACATCTTCAGTCTCAAGCCTCTATTTTTGTGTTTCATCTCTTATCATCTTCCCCAACTGGTGATGATGGACACCAGTCCCAGGGAAAAGGGTTCCTACTCTATCATTTTTCTTCACCTAGGAAGACTCACCAACCAACAACCTTTTCTTCTTTGGAGGTGGCTCATTGGTATCTTGAGAACTATGAAGTTCTGCAAGATCAATAGTATTTTCTTTATCCTGGTGCCTCTCTACCATTATTGATTCTAAGGGGGGAACACTGTGCATAGAAAAACCACCATCACTATCCTCATCACACTCAAAGTCAGAATAACCCTTGTTTTTCTTTTCTGTTTCATCAATACGATCCCCAAATGTTCTCATCAGAGTATTAAACTGAGACATCATTTGCTCAAGCCTTTGAAGACAAGGCAATTAAGGGAAGAAACCACTGAATGCCAGTCCCTTTTTCTCAACTTCCTCTCCATTGAATACAATTCATTTATCTGGGAGGTTCTCCTTGCAGCTTCATCCTCCTCAATTATATTTCTTATCACATCTTCCTTAGGGAACTCCTCATGTTTTTAATTGAAAGGAATGGTGGGCATGTAGTACTTCCTGACAGCAGCCATAAATCCCTCTGTATCTACATACCTGTGGGAGACAGCATGCATTTTGAATTGTCCCAACCATTCATCAACTTTGCTTTTAAAGCATTCTTGCCTATTGTAATACTATGCACTCTAAAGTGCCTTGGAGTAATAGTCCCCTTCATGTGTGAAGCCAAATGCTCCCTATCAGTCAACATCAGTTGCCAAATAAATTCTAGAAATGTCACCCTTGGTGGAACAAAGAATGGTAATATGTGAGGGGGTTGGGGGCATCCATACACTCTAATTAAAGTGTATGTTTTGTGATAGTATATATCTCCCCAATTATGGCCCTTATCTCATTTATCAAAAAAACTGTTTGGGCCTCACCAGCTGCAACACTTTGGTAGACAACCTTGATACTTCAATGCCCATATAGAGGAGGATAGGCCGAAATATCCAATTCTCAAACATACAAAAATCACTCCTTGAAGTAGAAGGGCTCCAAGCCCTTATCCAAAATTGCACTGGAGTTTTCTACCCTCTAACCATCATCTGTGGCTCCAACTCTAGGTGATCCATGTTCATAATGTTGTAATTAAAGTATAAAATCAAATGTATTAATAGAGAATAATGCATGAATCGGGGTGCAGGACCAGATGGAAAAGCTTTCAGAGCTTGTAATCCCTCATGCATCTTGTTGATTACAAACCCTATGTAATCATAGCCCTTTGTCACAAGAAGACTCTAGGAATCTAGCACTATCATCAGAAATTCTAGAGTAATTCTTTCTCCACCATTAGTTCCTAACACTTGACATAATCTGTATGCAATGTACTTTATGTAAAATTTTAAATCTTTGAAATAATATGGATTAGACCCAACTATAGGTTCAATGTATTTCCTACTCTCCCGAGGAATATGAGTTTGAATCTCTCTTATAACCACAACAGTCTCTCTAATATATCTGTTGGCCAAGGCCTATAAATTGATTTCGGTGGTCATAGGAACCTGAATACTGAAAGCCCTCATGAATGAACTTCTATCAAGGGCAACTAGAGGGGACCCATCTTCTTTCCTAATTGTTCAAGATAAGGGATCATAGTTGCGAGATAAAATAATTAGGAGATCTATGTCTAAAAAGACTTCTGGAACTATCAATTTTGCTAACCCTAAAGTCCAAGGGTTTGAAACAGGGACTAGACTCTCGACATTTTTATAAAAATACTTGAAAAGGAACATTCCAGTGACGTCTCGCGTCCTAGCATCTCTACACTGAGTCAATTCATCAACAAAACATTCATCACTAACCTTTTTGTTTTGTGATGAGTCCATCAATAAGGTGAGGAATTCATCTGAGAAGCTCAACTTAGCCTTCTTCTTAGGGCCCTTGCTAGTTGAAGGTTCACCTCCTATCTGTTGGCTAATCTTGTCTACAATTTTTAAACTCTCTGCAAATTCTAGATCCACTGAAACTTCAGAATTGCTCTAAAAGACCTAAAAAATTCTCTCGCCTAGGCTTTGCAAATGCTTGGTAATTTGAAAGAATGACAACCAACTCTATGTATTTCACAGAATTGAATGCAAAAATCCATAAGAAATCGGAAAGCTATACCCATGTCAACTCCACCATTATTTGGCACGCACAGGACTTCAATTCACTAGCCATTCTCGAGAAGATGACAGGTAATCAAATTTAACTTTCTGGTGACCTAGCGACTACAACACTCCTCATAATGGCTGAAGAATCTGGCGCCATTTGAATAGTTATGGAGATCTAGCGACTATAGTCACTACCTAGTCATTGCAAAATATTTCTTCTTTGAATTCATCCCAAGATCTTGCGACAATGAATCATCACGAGATCTGGCGACAATAGTGTATCTCTTAATCGTTGAAGCCCATTGACTTTTCAAACTTCTTCTTGAGATCTTCTGACTAAACTATTTGGAGATTCAGTGACTGCAGACATGATAACTATAATTTATCTCTTCTAGAGATCTGGCGACTATAGTCAAACTCGCCCTTTCTATCTATATTTTCCCATATTCCTTCAACCAATCCTACGAGGACACGTCACAAAATTCAGCAAATGAAAAGTCATATTTTCCTCAGTCTTTCAACTTTGGTCAACATTTTAACTTTAGTCTCTCAAGCGATCACGCGACTGAAGATAATCTCATAATCGCTAAACAGCTTCCTTAACCTGAGTTTATCCTTGAGATTGAGCGACAAGGCAATTCTCTAGGTCGCAAGGTCATTTTTTAACCCATGGTTCAATCTTTAGATTACACGACCACTGCTTGATCACATCAAAATCAATGGCTGAGTACAACTGTTAGAAAACCCTTTACTTAACTCACATTTGTCCAATGAACATGCGACTGCAGACATCTCTATGTTGCTGAGTATATTTCTTAACTGCAATTAAAATTGGAGATTACACGATTACCGTTATTCTCTAAGTCACTGGAAAAATCACTTAACCTTAGTCAAGTCATGAGAATAATCATCAACCGTTGATCAAAACTTGATCCAATAGTCCTTGTTAAGTCACTGTAACCTTTGTATCTTGACCACTTTATTGGGAGATCCAGAGATAACCGCATCACTAGATTGTTGACTGCCAAAGAGATAACCGCTAGAATAAAGAGAACACACAACTAAAGAGATCGCCAAGTTGTAGGATAAAAGAGATAACTTCTTTCAAACCCTAAGACCTGGCGACCAAAATAACAAACTGTTGCCTCACACTTGGAGATTTAGCGACTAACCGCAGATCTCGATACCGCTGGATTTTTATATCAATTGCTTACCTCCTTCAGAGATCAGCTGACCTAAGGTACTTTGATTTGGAGATCTAGAGACTATAGTTACCCTGCAAATATTTATCATGGTAGTCGCTAGATCTCACAATGATGATCCAGAGACCTGGCGACTAAAGAGATTCGCTAAGTCATTTAAGTATAAGGAATATTCTTTCTTCCTAAGGAGATCATGCGACAAGAGGTTTTGGGTATTTGCTAATGAGAAAGGAATATACCAAATGAAATGGGAGATCACGTGACTAATTGAAAAAAACTAAAGCGCACATGCTTTAAAAGATCCTTTAAGTTATTGAAAAAGGTAACGACCAAATAGACTTTGAGCAAGAATTTTAGGGTTTCTTGAAATTTTCTATGGTAATAAGATCTGAAACCTAGGGTTTTTCACTTATAAGTGAAACTTGGAGCTCGTGAGGCCATGATAAAATGGGGACTTGAACCACAAACTAGGGATAGAGATCAAAACCTCAAAATCTTGACAAACAAAATACAGAAATCAGAAAGACAACCAACAGTGGCTCTATCTGAGGATGTTTAAATAATAGTTTAAGCAAGAACCACAAATCTCTAGGAAAGCATACCCAAAAAAATGTTTAACCCAAAATAGGGAGAAGAAGACACAACCGAAAGGAAACAAGGCTATACAAATTTACAAGAAACTTACATGTGCATCAGGACCAGAACCTTTAGTTGAAAAAGGGCTTTAAGAATTGCCCACGCACTAGAAACTCAAAAAGCTCTCCATCCATATTCTTAATCAAATAAGAATCCTTTCCAAAACGTCCATGAATTAGGTAGGGACCAAGCCATAATGACTCAAATTTTTAATGCTTTCCTTTATCCTCTACTCTTACATTCCATTGAAGTATTAAGTCATATTTTTTGAATTTCCTGGTAGTCGCTCTTTTGTCAAAAAGGTACTTCATTTTTTGCTGAAACTTGATATTACTCTTTTGGCTTTCCCTTCTTATTTCATCTAATTCAGTTAGTTGCGTGATTCTATCCTGCACTAGCTTTGATACATCCAGTTCCTCATCCTGAATAAACTTATAAACAAGAAGCAGATTGTTTATGGGTAATCTTGACTGTAAACCATACACAAGTTCAAATGGAGACTTCCCAATGGCTTTCATTACTATAATTATGTCTGTCCATAGGGCAAGTTTCAAATTTGAATGCCAAGCTCTCTTATTTTTCTCAAGTGTTTTCTTTAGGATTGTCAAAATGCCTTTGTTACTAGATTCAACTTGTCCATTAGCTTGGGGGTTATAGGGAGATGAATAAGATGTCACGATTCCATTGTCCTTACAAAAATCCTTGAATTCATTTGACCTAAAACACATTGCATTATCATTGATTATCCTCATGGGGACACCAAATCTAGTCAAAATATTGTCTAGTAAGAAATAAATCACTATTTTACTTGTTGCCTTTTTTGTGGGAATAGCTTCTATCCACTTTGTGAAATAGTCAGTTGCAACAAGTATCCAACTGTGTCCTCCACTAGATTTCTCAGCAAACTCTCCTATGAAATCCATTCCCCACATGGAAAAAGGTGCTTCTGCAGTTATTGGGTTTAACAATAATGCTCTTGAGTACCTCAATTTGGAGGCAAACTTCTGATAGGCCTCACACTTCTTAACAAATTGGAAAGAATCCTTAAACAACGTAGGCCAAAAATAGCCAGCTCTTAAAATCTTGTGAGCAATAGTCTTTGCTGAATAGTGGCCCCCACAAACACCAACATGTATTTCATTCAAGATTTTTTCTGCCTAATATTTGTCAAGGAAAAATAGAAAAATTCCATCTCTATTTTTCCAATACAGGTCCCCTTGTATCAATGTGTATCTCTGAGCTTGCAACTTGAAGGATCTCTTTTGATTGTCAGTCATATTCTCAGGACATTTTACAGTCATAATATACTATATCAGCATAATATGGCTGCATCTCAATACTTGTTACAGTCATGTCTGATGTTCCTTCATTGTTAACATGGACCAAATCCATATTATCCTCAGTCATCAATTTTTCCAAGCCTAGTCCTCTTACTAACTTGGTGATATGGATTTCCAAATTGAATTCTTGAATCTTGGTGATCCATTTGCATCTTTTACTAGTGACTTCTGACTGTTTAAGGACATCCTTCACTGCTGCATGTAGAACATATGCAATGACCCTGGCACAAACCAGATAAGGTCTGAAAGATTTTATAGCTTTCACCAATGCATATGCCTATTTTTCCATCATTTCATAATTTAATTCAACAACCTGCAAGGATTTACTGAAAAATGCAATCAGATGCTCAAAGTTTTCTTCATCCTTTTGTAACAGTACAACAACAATAGTGTGAAATGATGCAAAAGAGAAAAGTGAAAAAGGCTTGCTATAATCAGGAGATTTCAATACAAGTGCTTCTTGAAAAACTTCTTTAATTTTGTCAAAGGCACTTTGAGCCTCAGCAGTCCATTGGAACTTAACATCCTTTTTTAGTAACTTAACTATTGGTTTAACAATTTCAGCAAAGTTGGCAATGAACCTCCTAACAAAATTGATTTTTCCCAAAAAGGAATGTACACCTTTGAGATTTTTGGGAGCAGAGACCTTCTTAATTGCTTCTACTCTCTCTGGATCAATTCTTATTCCATCTTTTGATACAATTTGTCCCAAAAATTTTCCTTCTTCAACTGCAAAATTACACTTCTTTGGATTCAGAGACACACCATATTCTAGAGCTTTGTTAAAAATCTTTTCAAGATGCGAACAATGATCCTTAGCCCTTCTAGAATAGGTAGTCATGTCATCCTGGTACACAACCATAAACAAATCAATATACTCTTTGAAAGCAACATCCATGGCCCTTTGAAAAGTTTCTCCAACATTCCTAAGGCCAAATGGCATTTTGACATACACATAGGTTCACCAAGGTATTGTGAATGCTATTTTGAACTGCTCAGATTCTTTCACCAACACTTGGTTATACCCAGAGAAACCATCCATCATAGATAGTAATTCACATCCAGTGACTTTATGAAACATAGTTTCCATATTGGGTAGAGAATAATTATCTTTTAATGATGCAACATTTAGGTTTCTAAAGTCCACACACAACCTAATATCACCATTTTTCTTTCCGACTAGGACTAAGTTAGATACCCAAGTTGAGTGCCTTATAGGCTGAATTATTCCCGCATCACTTAATTTGAATAGTTCTTGCTGCATTTTGGGAGCCAACAATGGATTAATAGGTCTATGTTTCTGTATGAAAGGTTTAACATCTTGCTTCAATGGGATCTCATGTTGGAATAAGTCTTCTCTATAAGATTTTAGATCATCATATGACCATGCAAACACATGCTTATGTTTTCTTAATAGTTTGATCAAATTGTTCCTTATTTGAGGATCTAACCCCTTCCCAATGTAAACCATTTGAGGTGCATTATGTGATCCCAAGTTTACTTCTTCTAGATCTTCTATTTTAGTATTAAAAGTTTTTGACATATGATCATCCTAACTACTATATAATGCTTTCAACTCAATTAAACCCCTAGGAATATGATTTGTATTTAGCTAGATTACTTCATTTCCAATAACCATATCTTTACCATCAATTTCCTCAACTAAAGAGTTATAGTCTATAGGTTGATCTTCATATATGTCAAGGCAATGAATAAATTTCAAAATGTCAAGTTCATCTTCAAAGACCTACCAATTATAGATATTATCTGGAATAACAGGCCTACTTTTTATCTCAACTACTGATATTCTAGACAAGCTTATATCATCTCCTTTTAAGGCAACATTAGCTAAGAAGTCAGCCATCATGTTTTTAGACCTTTCCACCCAACAAATATTGAAAGCATCAAACAATTCAATCTGATCCCAAACATCATGCTTATATAATTTCAATTTATCATTTTTGACAGCATACTTGGATGTAACTTGTGCCACCACAAGTTCAGAATCACCAAAAACTTTTAAACATTTTATCCCATGTTTTATGGCAATGTTCAATCCCAAAGACAGTGCTTCATACTCGACAATGTTATTTGTGCATTGAAAACTCAATAGGAAAGAAAACTTGAAAGTGGTACCTGATGGAGATATGAATAGAACTCTAGCTCCTGATCCTTCCTTTGAACAAGCCCCATCAAAATACATTTTCCATAGTCCATTTTGCTACTCCTTCAATTCTTTAGTCAATGGATATGTATCTTCTTCTTGTGCAATAAATTTTTCCACCCTAAAATTTTCCATATTAACATCCACACAACAATTTAGATCATCAACGTCAATTAGTTCAATCATATGTGGGCTTCTGCTTTCTTTGGATACTTTTACATTGTTTCCATCAATGTTAAAAGTTGCAAAGGATAAATTGTTGGATACAATTTTCTGAAGTAGATTGTTGGATTAATTATGTGTTGTCTTTGATGTCACACAAATTTCATATCATTTATCATGCTTAGTCCGTCAGCAAAGCAGTTCTCAGTGTTTACCGAGCTCAGTCGGTCAGCAAAATAGTTCTGTGTGTCTACCGAGCTCAGTCGGTCAGCAAGTGGTTTTTAGTGTCTACCAAGATCTCTCAGTCTCCAAAGGATGTTGTAGAATTCGCAGTGTTTACCGAGTTCACTCGGTCACCAAAGGAAATCTTTTCAGGATTAGTGTTTACCGAGCAAGGTCGGCCCAGTAAAGATTTTTGTTAATTTGAAGAATAAAGTTTGTTTATTCCAGCCGACTGTTGTAATGATTAGTAATGTTTGTAATGATTATTAGTGCCAACTTGACAATCTGAATGGTATATATAGAAGGTCAAGTTGTGAATTAGAAGTGTGCAAGTGTAAAAGAAGGAAAGTGTGAGTGAATTTTGAAGGATGATTAGATATCCTTGAGGAGCAGTAAAGATATATTTGATTAGGAAGGATCTAGTAAAGTAGAACATAGATTTGTAATCAGTAATTTAGTTGCATCATTATTCAGGTCACTTCATTGTTACTTTCTTACCATTGTAGCAGTGATTTCAAAATCTCTTAATAGAGTTGGTTTAACAACCATTTTGTAAATCCTCTAACAAGGTGATAGTTCTATTGAATTGTTTCAAAGACCTCTTACAAGACCACTCCTAATAGGGTGATTAAATCCTCTAACAAGGTCACACCTAATAGTGTGTTTTGTAACCTTTAACCAGGTTGGCTCCTAACAGGGCTCACTTCAGAAGAGTGAAAAATAGTAACTAGTTACATTGGTGGTTTTTCCCATATTGGGTTTCCACATTAGATCTGGCGTCTCTTGTGTTCATGTTATTTTCTTTATGCATGCATGTTAATCACTAATGAATACTTAAGAACAGTTATAATTAATACTCACTGCAATAACCAAGTTTCAGCATTTCTCTGTATGTTTACCGAGTAACAGCAGCAAATGATTTATTAAGACATCTAAGGGATCTATGGTAATATTTTTGTGGTTAACTAATTCACCCCCCCTCTCAGTTACTCCATCTATATTTCCAACAATTGGTATCAGAGCTTTTGGTGCTTGCAGGAAGGGTTTCAAGGACCTAAGCTAAAGATCAAGATGTCTTACAAGAGATAAATTCCAAGGCTTAACAAAGATAACTTTTCAGTATGGCAAGGTCTCATGAGACTTCATCTGGCTTCCATTGGTGATTTAGGATGCAAATATATTGATCAAGAATATACAACTCCTACTGGCACATTAACTGTTGAAGACATTGCAGAGAAAAAGAACCATAACACCATGATGATAGACATTGCATCAGCTCTCAGCTATGAAGAATTTGATGAGATCAAAGACTGCACAACTTCTTATGCAATGTGGACCAAGCTAAAGAAAATTTATGGCGGTGATGAAAATGTGAAGAGAGCCAAAGCAGAAAGCCTAAGAGGATAGTTTGATCAGATGAAAATGAGAAAAGATGAAAACATTGCAAAACATGTTGAAAGGATCAAGGCAAGTGTTAGTGCAATCAGAGCTTCTAGAGGAAAAATTGATGATGAAACTATTATAAGTAAGGTTCTCAAAACATTACTTCCTATCTATGTAATAAGAGTATCTGCTATTCAAGAAAGAAGATGTGAAGAAAATCACAATATAACTTTGGATACTTTAGTGGGAAGATCGATAACCTTTGAGTTGGATAACTATGACAACTATGTTCCAATTTCCAAAAATATTCAATCAGCATTTGAGGCCAAACTTTCACTTAAGAAGGGCAAGAAAATCCAGTTAGAGAGTGAAGAAGAATCAAAGGAAAGTTTTGATAGTGATCTTGAAGTTATTGAAGCATTACTTGCAAAGAAATATACTAGAGGCAGAGGTAAATACAAAGGTAAAACTCCCTTAATCTATTTTTCATGTGAAGAAATTGGTCATATTGTAGCTAGGTGCCCAAACAAGCAAAGAAAGGATGAGAAGAAAGGTCACAAGTACAATGGCAAGAAGAATTTCAAATCATTCAAGGATAAAGGTAAGAAAACATGTTTTTTGGCTAAGGATTCTGATGATAGTGAAGAAGAAATTGTCTTCATTGCTGTAAAAGATGAATCTGATGATGATGAAGATGAGATGACATTTATCTCTCATATAAGCAAAAATGATACATGGATCATAGACAGTGGATGTTCACATCATATGACTGGTGACAGAATAAAGTTTGAACACCTTGAAGACTATGATGGTGGTAATGTAAGGTTTGGAAACAATGAACCTTGTTGCATAAAAGGAAGAGGACGAATCTCATTAACCAAAGAACTTATATGTGATAATGCATATTGGGTTGAAGGACTAAAGCATAATCTTCTAAGTGTAGCATAGCTAATCAACATTGGATTCAAGGTTGAATTCATGCATGGCAAAGAAAGACTGCTGGATGACAAGGGAAAACTAATTGGATTAGGCAAACAAACCAAAGGTAACTTGTTTTATCTTGATCTTGGTGAATGCTCATGTTTTATTGCTAAGATTGAAGAAAGTTGGTTATGGCACAAAAGGTTATGTCATGTAAATTTTGATAACATGGTGAAAATAAGCAAATTCAAGAAAGTAAGAGGCATTCCTACTTTGAAGAAACCTGATGTTGGTCTATGCAAGAATTGTCAGATTGGAAAAATGGGAAAGACTAGCTTTAAAAGTAAAAACTATCAGTCTGAAGATATTTTAGAAATTGTGCATACTGATTTATGTGGACCTATTGGAATTGAGAGCTATACTGGAGAAAAATTCTTTATTCTCTTTGTTGATGACTACTCTAGAATGATGACTCTTATGTATCTAAGAGAAAAGTCAGAAGCATTTGAGAAATTCAAATGGTATTTGGCAAGAGTAGAAAAGGAAATAGGGAAAAGAATGAAGTGCTTAAGATCAGACAGAGGTGGTGAATTCATCTCCCATGAATTCAATATTTTTTGCATTGAAAGAGGAATCAAAAGATAGGTATTAGCCCCAAGAACTCCTGAGCATAATGGAATAGCTGAAAGGAGGAACAGATTGATCATGGATTGTGCAAGAACTCTAATGATTGAAAAGAACATTGCTATGAAATACTGGAAGGAAGCTATTAGCACTGCAATTCATACCTTAAACCGAGTACAGTTGAAGAAAGACACATTCAAAACTCCTTATGAGTTATGGTATGGTTATAAACCCAATGTAAGTTACCTAAAAGTATTTGGTAGTAAATGTTACATCTTAAAAGAATCTAGAAAAGGAAAATTTGATGTGAAAAGTGATGAAGGAATATTCTTGGGATATTCTTGCAAAAGTAAGGCATATAGATGTTTGAATTTCTCTACTCACAAAATCATAGAAAGTGCACATGTGAAAGTTGATGAGTTTGCAGAAAAGACTGAAGAAGAAAGAAAAAAGGAACTAGAGGATTACAGGAGATTTGTTTACATTGAACCTGATACATTACCAGACATGTCTATCAATAAGGAGACTGCATCTACCAAGCCCAGTACAGTAACCGAGTCACAAGAAGAAGTTCAAACTGAGTCACAAGGACCCGAGTCTCAGTCTGAAGCTACCAAGAAAATATCTACCGAGCCCGAGCAACCTGAACCTGAAGATGAAATTCAAGAAGATGACAATGTAGCTCATTCAAGAGGAAAGGAACCTATGTTGGCCGACTATGTCAGGAGGCATCATACACCAGATCAGATTATTGGAGACAAATCAGATGGTACTATGACAAGAAGTAAACTAAAAGGTACATGTTTACTTGCTGATTTTGAACCTAAAAATGTAATTGGAACAAAATGGGTATTCAGAAATAAGTTGAATGAAGATGGTCAAGTATCAAGAAACAAAGCTAGATTGGTATGTAAAGGATATTCTCAAGAAGAGGGCATAGAATATGGTGAGACTTTTGCTCCTGTTGCAAGATTAGAAGGTGTGAGAACTCTACTTGCATATGCAGCACATAAAGGATTTAAGGTATATCAGATGGATGTAAAATCTATATTTCTCAATGGTATTCTTGATGAAGAAGTCTACATTGAGCAACCTGAAGGTTTTATTGATCCAGACAAAAAGAATATGGTCTGCAAGTTACACAAAGCATTGTATGGTCTAAAACAAGCCCCTAGAGCATGGTATGAAAGACTACATAGCTATCTTATTCAGATTGGTTTCAAAAGAGCTAATGATAATAGTAGTTTGTACATCAAGGAAGGACTAGATAACAAAATTGTTTTGGCAGAAATATTTGTGGATGATACTGTGTTTATAGGTGATGATGATCAGTGCAAATAATTTTCAGAGAAAATGAACAAAGAATTTGAAATGTCCATGTTTGGTCAAATAAAGTTCTTTGTTGGTCTCCAAATTCAGCAGAGCAAGAATGATATCTACATTACTCAGTCTAAATACATCAAGGAAATACTTAAGAAGTTTGGTATGGAAGATGCAAAACTAGTTGGTACCCCCATGTGTAATGGACTGAAGCTTACCAAAGATGATGATTCAAAAGAAGTAGATCAGACCTTATATAGATCAATGATTGGAAAATTATAGTATGTAGTTCATACAAGGCCTAATATTGCCTTAACAGTTGGTATAGTAGCAAGATTCTCAGCAAAACCCAGAGAAAATCATATGATGGAAATCAAAAGAATCTTGAGATACTTGAAAGGAACTAAAGATTATGGCTTGTGGTATAAATTTGGAGGCAATCTGGACTTAAAAGTGTTTACTGATGCTGATTGGGCAGAAAACATTAATGACAGAAAGAGTACAAGTGGTGGAGCATTCTTTCTTGGCAAGAGGTTGGTATCTTGGACCAGTAAAAAGAAAAATTGCACATCCCAATCCACAGCAGAAGCAGAATATGTTGCTACAGTAGTAAACTACTCTAATATTGTTTGGTTTAAACAGTTATTGGAAGGCATGAAGGTTGAGATCAAAGAACCAGTTGTTATATTTTGTGATAATACAAGTGCAATAAATATTTCAAAGAATCCAGTAATGCATTCCAAAACCAAGCACATTGCTATAAAATATCACTTTGTTAGAGAATTGGTGCAGGATAAGGAAATCAGATTGGAATATATTCATACAAAAGAAAAGATTGTAGATATATTCACCAAGCCACTACCTAAGGATGCATTCTTGTATCTAAGAGGTAAGTTAGGGGTTATTCCCCTATCCGAGGCTCACTAAATAAAGTTTTAGTGATGCATCAACCAGAGCATATTGAAGATTAGTTAGTTGATGCAGCTTAGTCAAGGAATCATTGCATATGAATCAATACTCAAGGTACATTGCTATTCACCTGGTATGTGTTGTCTTTGGCATGTCTTGTCAAAGAGGGAGAGTTTGCTGTCATATTTCAAGAAATTTCTTAAGATTTTTAAGAGGGAGAGTTTTCTTGGAGATTTTTTCAGTCAGAAAGAGAAGTTTGCTGATAGAGGGAGTTCTCATAGATAAGAATCAGAATGAAGCTAAGGATATGTTCCTTACTCTATGTTTTCTGTGAAATTTCATGGTGCTATGACATGTTGTGTTGCCATCAATGCCAAAGAGGGAGATTGTTGGATACAATTGTCTGAAGGATATTGTTGGATTAATTGTGTGTTGTCTTTGATGTCACACAAATGTCATATCATTTATCATGCTCAGTCTATCAGCAAAGCAATTCTTAGTGTTTACCAAGCTCAGTCAGTCAGCAAAGCAGTTTTGTGTGTCTTCCGAGCTCAGTCGGTCAGCAGGCGGTTTTTAGTGTCTACCGAGATCTCTCAGTCTCCAAAGGATGTTGCAGAATGCGTAGTGTTTACCGAGTTCACTTGGTCACCGAAGGAAATCTTTTCAAGATTAGTGTTTACCAAACAAGGTCGGCCCAGTAAAGATTTTTGTTAATTTAAGGAATAAAGTTTGTTTATTCTGGCCGACTGTTGTAAAGATTAGTAATGTTTGTAATGATTATTAGTGCCGACTTGACAATCTGAATGGACAATCCGAGCAGTATATATAGAAGGTCAAGTTGTGAATTAAAAGTGTGCAAGTGGAAAACAAGGAAAGTGTGAGCAAATTTTGAAGGATGATTAGATATCCTTAAGGAGCAGCAGAGATATATTTGATCAGGAAGGATCTAGTAAAGTAGAATAGAGATCTGTAATCAGCAATTTAGTTGCATCATTATTTAGGTCACTTCATTGTTACTTTCTTACCATTGTAGCAGTGATTTCAAAATCTCTTAATAGAGTTGGTTTAACAACCATTTTGTAAATCCTCTAACAAGGTGACCATTCTATTGAATTGTTTCAAAGACCTCTTAAAAGGCCACTCCTAACAGGGTGATTAAATCCTCTAACAAGGTCACACCTAATAGTGTGTTTTGTAACCTTTAACCGAGTTGGCTCCTAATAGGGCTCACTTCAGAAGAGTGAAAAATAGTAACTAGTTACATTGGTGGTTTTTCCCATATTGGGTTTCCACGTTAAATCTGGCATCTCTTGTGTTCATGTTATTTTCTTTATGCATGCATGTTAATCACTGATGAATATTTAAGAACAGTTATAATTAATACTCACTGTAATAACCAAGTTTTAGCATTTCTCTGTATGTTTACCAAGTAACAGCAGCAAATGATTTGTTAAGACATCTAAGGGATCTGTGGTAATATTTTTGTGGTTAACTGATTCACCCCCCCTCTCAGTTACTCCATCTATATTTCCAACATAAATCACACTAGATGCTACCTCCCATTGAGGCACTCCACTTTCTTGATAGTAGCATTCCATAATGTGGTGGGATATCAACCACCAAAACACTCATAGTTAACAGCTTGTCTGGGAAACCTGCTAACCTGTAAGGTAGTGCTTTTATAGTACCAACAACTGGGACTTCCCTTGAATCCATGGCTTGACACCTTCCATGAGGTGTGTCAACATTTAAACCTAAAGAATTCATTATTTTTGTAGGCATAACAGTATTGGAGGCCCCTAAATCAATCATACAATTTTTTAACAACTTTCCATTTACTATTAGAGAGAGAAAGAAGGGGTCAACTGTTCCTGACATGGTATTGATAAAATTATTATCCAAATAGATTTGAGGGATCTCAAAAATTATTTCCCCACATTGATTTTCATTTGAATCACTTGCTGGGGTAATCGGTTTACCAACCCTAGCAATATTTTGGGTGTTAGAAGGAGTAACTCCATTCACCCAACTCAAAGCTTTGTCTTGATGTTCCTCTATTCTCATCATTTCTAACAAGGGAACCTTAACGGTAATTTGTGATAATAGCTTTCCCATGTCAACTGGGATATACTTGGGATCCACTATATCTTGTTTAATGATAGTAACTTCCTTTTTTTCCTCATGTTCTGTAAGACCAAGATGATCCTTGTTTTGGATTTTGACCTCCTTTTGGGTAGAAATGACGGTTTCCTGAAGAGGTTTAGCCCTTACTCTATAAGTCATTTTAGGAGTAGAAAATGTGACATTTTTCCTAATTTTAGTTTTGCTAGCAACATCTGTAGGCTTATGTTTATCTTGAACTTGTTTCACATCCCTATCTGACTTCTTGATGAAGATACCGGGTGGCTTTTGACTTGAATCACCCACTACCCTATTTCTTAGATTATAGTTACTCTTGGCTTGGGTGACCATATCAGCTATGATTTGTGCAATTTATTCATCAGAAGGTCTTCTTAACACCACTGATTCATCATTTCTTAATGTGTTACACTGAACTCTATCCAACTGACTATCTTCCTCATCAGAAAAAACTTGTTGATGGTAAACCTCACTTCTAACTTGGGAACTAGCAACATCTTGGCCTTCATCTTCCTCAGTGGAATTCACTTCATCATACATACATGAAGTAGTCATAGCACATCCTTGATCACCATAAGATTCCTCATCATTGCTTTCCTTCTCTCCATCTATAGAGACACCCTAAGTAATCACATAGTAATAAGGGTCATGAGGGCATTGACAAGTAATGCACCATGGGACATCATCATTCATGTTTACTAAATTCTTGTGTAATGGGTCAGGGCTTTTATCATTAGGCCTTTCCCTTTTTTCATGAAGCACTAGTTTTCCATCCTTCCACTGAGTGTAATAGGGATAGTTATGCATTCTTGGTAACTTGTTAAAGTTATTGAAAGATGGCCTATCAATTCCTTGCACTCTATTGTTTCTTGTTTCACTAGGCTTCAGATCTTTTATATCTTTTAAGATTTTCTTCAAGCTATCATCATCTTTTGGTTTTGTGTCAAATTTCCCTGGTTCTTTTCTATTTGGAATTGGAGGTTTATAGTCATCCCTCCTTCCCAATTTCCCTGATATTCTTCTATTGCTCTTTATGTTAATGGCCAATTTGTAAGCCTCTGCAAGGTTCCTAGGGTTTTTATCTGTCAAAAGATACCCCATTTTTTAATCAAAAGCATTTAAGTAAGTGACTAAATAGATCTTATCATCCAATCTGATGACTTGTAACAATTTATGCATGGCCTTTTGAAATCTGACATTAAACTCAACAACACCCTAATTTTGATTTTTCTTAATGTTGTTGAATTCATTCAGCATGAAGCCTTCATTAGTTTTGTCTCCATATTGTTCCTTGAAATAGTGCCTGAACTATTCCCATGAACCAATACTAGCATGAGGTAGATTTCTAAACCAATCTCTGGTGTCTTTAGTCAAAGATTGAAAAAAAAGTTTCATAATTACATCATCTGGCTCAATGTTATAGTCATCTATTACATCAATGAAACTCTTCAAGTGTTCCTCACAGGTAACTGCATTGCTTCCAGTGAATTTTGGAAGTTTCTTCTTAATCTCATTAGGGATAGAATTAGGATACCCAGGGATCCCAATAAAAACCAACTATTTGTGTCTCTCATGGATGGATCCTATTTGAGATGGGCCTGGACCTTGAGATGTGGATATTTGGATATTTTAAATAGAAGAAGTCTTGGGTATACCTATAGTTCTGTAGTATTTGAAACATTTTCACCTTTTCCTAAGGAGGTGGATACCGTGTTGGAAGGTCCTAAAGATTGTCTAAGGAACTCAATCTTTCTTTTCATCTCAGCTACAATAGCTTCAATCTTTGTCTTTTCAAATTCTTTAGCCAACAATTCTTGTTCTCTCTTGGCTTTTTCTAGGTCAACATCTAATCTTGTTGCTTGATCTAGAGATTTCTTGGCAAAATTTGGCTCATTAATTGAAATCCCTACAACCTTTTGTTTACCTTTTTCCCTAGGATTTCTTATTTCATGAGTTTCTTGGACAACAAGTTGCTCTTCTATTGGTTCCGTTATAGGAACATAATTTATGGCTTCAAAGTCTAACAATTGCTTCTTCAATTGTTCGGCTCTTATCATAGCATTTATAATCTTTTCCTCTTTCTCTTTCTCTCTTCTCTACCTTATTACAACTTGCTCCCAGATTTTCCTCTCTAGTTCAAACACTTCTTCAAAAATTTCTTAAGAATCTAGGAGGGTTGTTTCTAATGAGGGATTTTGGTCATGAGCTTCCTCCCTATGATCACTAAGCACTTGGTGGCCTTGTAAAGATGTATTAAGGGGTAAAAGAGGAGTGATGCCTTGTCTATTTCTACTTTGTCTCCTAGATCTTCTGTTATTTCTAGGGATTCCTCTTTATGAGGTTGTACTCCCCCTCCATCTTTCTTAGAGGGTGAATAGTAATCCTCATATTGATTTAAGCCCAAATCAATGACTTCCTCATATTCTGATGTATTCCCTTCTTGGTTTTTTTGAACAAGATCTTCTGTCCTTACATTTCCTTTTTGTTTCCATGTGAAAGACATGTCATTATTGTTAGAGTATCTATTTATCTTCACTTATTAATTAAATCATGTTGATTTAATTATTAAGTTGTCTATGTACTCTATTTTCACTTAAGCTTTCTTTTAGGTGCATATAATTAATATTTTATATTAATTATATTGCACAACCTAGCTTTTTTCCTTTTTAGGGTTTTTGTTCACCTTATAGGTTGAACTCTTGTAATTACTATTTTTATCTTGGAATACAATTTCTCTCACACCGCTGAGATTTCTAAGCTCTTGCTTTTTTGTCTTCTCTGGTCTCCTTTCAGCAACAGGTATTCTTGCATGCAGGTGTTCTTGGCATTCTATGAAACTATGTTTCTCAGTTTCTACATGGTATCAAAGCTTCCCTACTGCTACCTGGTCTGAGGTTTCTTGGAGCTACATTTGAAGACGAAAGCCACAGTTTTTCTAGTTCTCTTTCAGTTGTTTTTTATTGGATCTAGGGGGTCTCTTTTTTTTTGGAGAACTTTGGGCTAAAACTAACCTCATGGTTGCATCCAGAAGGCCCAAAAACCCCTATTTCTATATAAAATTTGACCTATTTGGCCTCTGGGGCATCTGAGAGGAAAAATTTGCCCTATTAGGGCCGTACGGGCACAATTTTAAAAAAAAATTAAATTTTTTTTTTGTTTTTAAAGGTTTTCGGGTGCTCCGCCAACGAGCCACCACCACGTGACCCTAGCACCACTTGCGCTCAGCCGCAGCGCCTCCCCGCCAGTGACCGCCACCGCCGTCCAGCCGGCCGCCCACCGCCGGCCGCTGGCCACCAGCACTCAGCCGCAACGCCGCCCCACCACCCGCCACCCGCAGCCCAGCCTGGCCACTGCCAAACCTCTGCCTAACCGCCTACAGCAGGTGACGTCACCTGCTGACGTCACTTGCCAGCAATTTTTTCCAGCACTGGAGGTTTTTTTTCTGGCATTTTAAAAAAAAATTCCGGTGACCCCAAAATTTTTTGGGATGATGTCATGCTGATGTTAGCAACAGGCCCGTGATGGTCATATGGCTATCAAATTTTTTGCCGTCACTAGTTTTTTCCAGAGAGCTTGCATTTTGGGGGTACTTGGGTGTTTTTGCTTCTACAAGGCTCATACGGACTCAAAAATTGACATATGATATATCACCAAAAAGGTCTTTCCAAGCTCGTCACCTTGGTGTGGGTTTCATTTTTTTATTCTTCCATTTTAGTGCTATTTTTGAGCTTCAAAGTCAAGGTACACAAATTTTCATTCTGAAGCATTTCTTGCTCTTTCTTTCTTTCGAGTTTTCAGAATTGTGCTGGAATTGGGTTTTATCAATTGTGGGGGGTGTTCTTTCTTGCTTTTCTATCATTTATCTCAGAAAAACAAAACATTGTATCACATAAAACAAAACCCCTTCTTCATCTTCTATCTAGTTCTGAAAGAAAACTTAATAAAAAAAATAGTCAGAGCACTTGGCACTATGGCAGACACAACATCTATTGAGCTCCTCACTCCACACAATTACCATATGTGGAAGGCTCGTATGACATGGCTTCTTCGATCACGGGGGTTATGGTCTTGTTTGGACCCAGTTCAGCCTCAGTCGACTCGACCATTTGAGGTCATGTAGCACAGGAATAAGATGGATGAAGCCATGGGTTTGATGTCACTACATGTTTCAAATAGTCTACTTTTTCACCTTGATGGATGCCTTACTCCTCAAGCCATTTGGGATAAGTTTCAGAATCTTTTTGGCACTGTGAATGAGTTCAGGGCACTACAGATTGAGGCAGAGTTGACTTCTTTGGTACCTGATTCTTTTCCCACCATTGAGGACTTCTTGATGAAGTTCAAATCTCTCCGTTTAGTTTTATAGGGATGTGGGAAGAACAAAATAGACAATGAGTGTATTTACCTGATTCTTTCTAAGCTTCGAGGATAGTTTCAGATATTTTCTTCTACCTTCTACTCCACTATGGATGCACTAGGTGCATGACATGTTATGCCCTCTTTTGAGACTTTTTGTGATCGGTTGAATCATGAGCAATCAAAGCTCGGTCAAATGGATTCTCTTACAGGTTCACAGTCACAGGCATTGCTTGCCAAGTCACCTCAGAGTACACAAAAGCCGAAGTAGATATTAGATTCCTCTTCTCAGCACTCTACTGGCCCACCATCTTCTTCTAAGAAGGAGAAATAGAAGACTGAGAGACCTACATGTTCCTATTGTCAGAAGGGAACACATGATGAGTCACTTTGCTATTAGAAGAAGTTTGATGGTTATGAGAAACAAATAGCGGATTTGCAAGCTCTTCTTCAGAAGAGAAATCTTTCCTCTCCATCCTCTTCTGGCTCACATGGGTCTGCTTATCAGTCTTCCTCTATCTATTCTACAGCTCGACAGGATCTTGGAAAGGGTCATGCATTACGGGCTTTTGTTGCATCCCCTTCACAGGTCCCTTGGATACTGGATTCAGGTGCTTCTCCCATATGGCATCTTCTCGAGAGATCTTCTCTTCTTTTGAAGATTCTCCTATTCCCCATATTATCATTGGGAATAACACTATTATGACAGTCTATGGGAAAGGCATTGTATGCATTCAGGATGGCACATTCAATGATGTGTTGTATGTTCCATCTCTGTCTACAAACCTTCTCTCGGTTTATCAAATTACTCATAGTGGGTCAGGGAAGATAGTTGAGTTCACTCCAGATTCAGTTTTCATCCAGGATAGTATGACAGGAGGTATTGTTGCTACAGGGACAGTTGATCATTCCACCTATCTCTACTCCTTTTAACACTTTGGTCCACCTTTTCCAGAGCATGACTCTCCTCCTTTGAGAGAGCATCATGTGGTACAGTCAGGTCGCTTGAACCTCTGTGTGGTTCCTGAGACTATTGTTGTGACTGCCATGCCACCTCCTGTTGAGCTCTTTTCTGTTCAGCAGGGTTCTTCTTTAGCACTGCCTGATCCTCCAGCTCCATTCATCGAGCCACCAAGTGCAATTGTTGAGGATTCTACAGAGGACATTCATCTCCTCTTTGATGATAGTGTCAGCACACCTATCATACCACTTACATTGGGGATTCCCTTTCAGGATCCTCATGTCTACTCCTTTGAGCATCAGCTCAGCCTTCCAGTGACACCTCATCTTTCGAGGTTCCCTCTACAGTGTCCACTGACTTTCACTCATCTGCATTGGAGTCACAGTGGTTTGTTCATTGATCCAGGGGTTCTTTCATTCCAGGGGGGCTTTGGAGCCTCGACCCTCTCTCATGGGGTGGTTGGCAGCACACATTGTACTTATGGCTTTGAGAGACTCTCTTGAAGTCATTCTTTTTGTCTTTTCTTTCTTTTACATCTCTTTTTGGAGAGGAGTTTTTCCCATTGGGTTTTCTCCTTTACTCCGATTTATAGAGATTTCCTTGTATTGGGTACCTGATCAGGCCTTGTTGTCTAGACCCTTTTCCTGCTTTCATAGATGTGCTAGGTTAGCTCACCTCCTGAGCTTCGCTTAAGGGGGGGTGTTAGAGTATCTATTTATCTTCACTTATTAATTAAATCATGTTGATTTAATTATTAAGTTGTCTATGTACTCTATTTTCACTTAAGCTTTCTTTTAGGTGCATATAATTAATATTTTATATTAATTATATTGCGCAACCTAGCTTTTTTCCTTTTTAGGGTTTTTGTTCACCTTATAGGTTGAACTCTTGTAATTACTATTTTATCTTGGAATACAATTTCTCTCACACTGCTGAGATTTCCAAGCTCTTGCTTTTTTGTCTTCTCTGGTTTCCTTTCAGCAACAGGTATTCTTGCATGCAGGTGTTCTTGGCGTTCTGTGAAACTGTGTTTCTCAGTTTCTACAATTATTATTTCTCTCCTTCCTCATTTGACTTCATCTTGAGGTACCAGGAAGTTCTCCTAAATTTTCTTCAGGATGTTCCTTTCTCCAAGATCTTGTGTTTTTATGAGTCATTATGAGATAGGAAAATCTCTATTGGAACACTGGTACAAAGATTTTGTGAAGAGTCACCACCCAATTTCTTTTGGGGATTTGGAGAAACTATTCTACTATTCTCTGGGAGAAAATATTAGCAAGCTCTAAAAGGAAATATTTTGAGAGATGAAAGGACAACTCTAATTTTCAATGGTGACTAACTGGTATGAAATGAGCAGGCCAGGAGTCAAACTCAACTTGAAACCCATATCACTATTAACTTTGTAGAAGACATTAACTAATCCCCAGTAGAGTCACCAATTTGTTAGGGATTTTTCTTGTAGGATCAAACTTGGCAAAGGTATAGGCTTGATTCTCAGTTTAAGGGGACTCCAAGTTTGCAAGAAGGCCTAATTGATGAGGATTGGATAAGATCCTCCTTCTGCTTTGAGCTCCATAGGACTCAGGTAGGTATTTCCTATGATAAAGTTACTATATCTCAAGCAAGCTTTTAATAGTGGATTATGTTCTTCACTGCTATGTTGTGTCTTAAGTTAACTTAATAAAACACTATCACTCTGCAGATAACCCAAATTATCCTAATACAGAGTACCACAATGGAAACTATAAATGTTACAGCATAAAACCATGGTATAAGGATATTCATCCTTCTTCCTTTTCTGAACTAAACTCAAGGAGAATTAACCTTTGATTCTTTCTTTAAGGAATCACTAAATGTGAACTTATACCACTTGGATATAGCTCTAGTAGAACATCAACAAAATTCTTAAAAATAAAGTGTTGGTAATAAGATGAAATTCTGATTTTTCTAAGGATTGAAAAGATAATACTTAAGAGAAAAAAACACTCAAAACCAGTGCCTAAATCCAAAGGGAAAAAGAGTCCTAAATGCAAATCCACAAGCTTCTCTAAGAAAATATAATAGTATGCCTTAAATACAATCTGCAATTTGAATAAGATGTTGTACAAACTACTCTGTCAACCCACTATTATTATTATCAATATCCCTACATATATATTTACTCTCTGAAATTGATGACAAAGATTTTAATCCTCTCCTTGAGAGAAACTTATGATCAATTACAACAGTTTCCTAACAACCAGTATATTTTAGATGCCTTACATATAAAACATACAAGAGTTAAAATAAAAAGAAAGAGACAATAACAATAGGAGATAGAAATTGTAGTATATTTATATTATAGAAGACTTGAATTTTACATAAGAAAACTCATGCTCAAAAATTCAGACGCAAAATTAAGAAGTCTGTTCTATAGCAATTGTAATTGCTTTTCTATTATCTTCCATCTAGAATCCAGAAAATGAGGTTACAATTCTATTTATTCCTTGTCTTCAACCATGTTTGAATTCCCTCATTAATAGGAATGCAACAAGCTTCAGATGGTTGAAAACCCTAATCCTAAAGAGCATAAGAAACAAAGCATAAAAAATAAAATACAACAAGCCCTTAGGCGGTGGATAGATAAAACTTTCATGGACTGTTTCACATCCTGGATCCCTGATAACTGACACCTTTGTCTGCAAGTATTCATGATAGCTTCTTGAGTTTTAATGAGATATGATGACTGCCATCCAGCTAATCTACACCATTCTTAAATGATAGCTTATCATCCATGTGCTCTTAGATTAGGTGTCAGGTCCTCCAGGTGTCCTCTCTACTCATAATCCAAGATATCAAAGTCAACTATAGAAGATTTGATCTTCTTGGACCTTGTGAGCTCATCTTATGCAGCAACCTCTTCCTTTGTCGGCCATTTATAGTTCTGAGTGTGTTGTAGTTGTGCCTTATGTCACTCCCACCTACCATCTATTAGGGTTTTGACATCTGGAACAAATTTAATCAACTCCATTTCTTCTTTTATGGCTTCATCCAGGGTCTTGTTGAACCTTTCCATATCTACTTCATTATTCTCACCTAAAAATGCCTCTTTCCTAGGGAAGATAAGATCAAAATCTGATCTCCACTGATCAATGCTCTTAATGGCACCCTCTGGATCTTTAATGGGAGGTATGAACTTATTTGAATTTGAACTGAGTAGGGCTATCTTGGCCTCTATCTGATTTTCTTTGCCTTTCAAAAGTGGCAATACAGCTTTAACACTATTAATCTCCTCTCCCACTTGCAGGACTGTCTTCAACATATCATTTCTCAAGGACTAAGCCACTTCCAATCTCTCAAAAAGTGGTGATCTGAAAGACCAAGTTGCATAATACCCACTCAAAATTTGTACATAATTATCAACTTCTACTTGTAACTCTGGCAACTTCCTATAAGCATTAAAAACAAGATCAGATTTATCCTTAATAATATTAATTATATACTGCAAAATTTTTAATAAGGCCTCCAAGATAGCCTCATTCTTCTCTGCATTTATCTTTTCTAATTCTACAACAACTTCTTCTGTCATCACTTGTGCTTCAACTTTTACTATTTGCTCAGGAGGTGCAGGGGCTTCTACAGGAGTATTCATAACTTGAAGCTCTAAGTCTTCCAGAGAATTTTCTAATGTCTTCTCCCTTATTATCTGGAGGTCTTTGTCCTTCAGCAATGGACTATAATACTCTAAAAGGGAGCCATACCTTTCTGAAAGTTTCTTTGTTTTATCTTCGTTTAATTTAGAAAACTGGGTTAACACTTGAGAAATTTCAAGGTCCCCTATGTTGTGTATAGACCACACAATTTTATCCCCTTCCATCTATTCTTTCACATTCAAAATTGAAGATTTTTTGTCTTTGGGATAAAGACTCCACAAGGCCAAAGCCTAATTTCTTGGGCTATAACCAAAGCCTCTAATGATATCCCCTACTTTGGTTTTAGAAGACAAAGATATGTCTTCTTTCCTTTTGATCTGATTAATGATGAAGTCTGAATACAAGTTCCACCGAGGCACAAGTAGCACATTTCTCTTCTTCACCAATTGTTTGGCCTCATATGGGGTGAGATTTTCAGCTTCAAGGTCATACTCTCTTAGCTGTTGTACTTGCTCTTCTGCAACTTGACCTTCTTCAATTATTTGCACACTAGATGCAACTTGTTGTTTGTGCCAAATCAAGAAGCTCTTGAAGTCCTATAACTCTATGAAACCATCATCCTTCAAGAAAGCATCTTGTTCAATCATCCTTTCATCTTGGCATAGAGCCAAGGGCAACTCAACATCTTCAGTCTCAAGCCTCTATTTTCGCTTTTCTTCTCATATCCTCTTCCTCAACTGGTAATGATGGACACTAGTCGTAGGGAAAGGGGCTCCTACTCTATCAGTTTTCTTCACCTAGGAAGACTCACCAACCAACAACCTTTTCTTCTTTGGAGGTGGCTCATTGGTATCTTGAGAACTATGAAGTTCTACAAGATCAATAGTATTTTCTTTATTCTGGTGCCTCTCTGCCATGATTGATTCTAAGGGAGGAATATTGTGCATAGAAAAACCACCATCACTATCCTCATCACACTCAGAGTCAGAATAGACCTTTTTTTTCTTTTCTATTTCATCAATCTGATCCTCAAATGTTCTCATCAAAGTATTAAATTGAGACATCATTTGCTCAAGCCTTTGAAGATAAGGAAATTTAGGGAAGAAACCACTGAATGCCAGTCCCTTTTTTCTCAACCTCCTCTCCATTGACTACAATTCATTTATCTGGGAGCTTCTGCTTGCAGTTTCATCCTCCTCAATTATATTTCTTATCACATCTTCCTTAGGGAACTCCTCATGTTTTTTATTGAAAGGAATGGTGGGCATGTAGTACTTCCTGACAGCAGCCATAAATCCCTCTATATCTACATACCTTTGGGAGGTAGCATGCATTCTGAATTGTCCCAACCATTCATCAAGTTTTCGTAAGGCATTCTTGCCTATTGGAATACTATGCACTCTAAAGTGCCTTGGAGTAATAGTCCCCTTCCTATGTGAAGCCAAATGCTCCCTATCAGTCAACATCAGATGTGAAATAAATTCTAGAAATGCCACCCTTGGTGGAACAAAGAATGGTAATATGTGAGGGGGCTAGGGGCATCCATACACTCTAATTAAAGTGTATGTTTTGTGATAGTATATATATCTCCCCAATTATGGCCCTTATCGCATTTATCAAAAAAATTGTTTGGGCCTCACTAGCTGCAACACTTTTGTAGACAACCTTGATACTTCAATGCCCATATAGAGGAGGATAGGCCGAACTATCCAATTCTCAAACATACAGAAATCACTCCTTGAAGTAGAAGGGCTCCAAGCCCTTATCCAAAATTGCACTAGATTTTTCTGCCCTCTAAACATCATCTATGGCTCCAAGCGATCCATGTTCATAATGTTATAATTGAAGTATAAAATCAAATGCATTAATAGAGAATAATGCATGAATCAGGATACAGGACTAGATGGAAAAGCTTTCAAAGCCTGTAATCCCTCATGCATCTTGTTGATTACAAACCCTATGTAATTGTAGCCCTTCGTCACAAGAAGACTCTGGGAATCCTACACTGTCATTAGAAATTCTGGATTAATTCTTTCTCCACCATCAATTCCTAACACTTGACATAATCCGTATGCAATTTACTTTATGTAAAATTTTAAATGTTTGAGATAATACGGATTAGCCCCAGATATAGGTGCAATGTATTTCCTACTCTCTCGAGGAATATGAGTTTGAACCTCCCTTGTAACCACAACAGTCTCTCTAATATATCTGTTGGTCAAGGCCTGTAAATTGATTTCGGTGGCCATAGGGAGCTGAATACCGAAAGCCCTCATGAATGAACTTCTATCAAGGGTAACCAGAGGGGACCCATCTTCTTTCTTAATTATTCGGGATAAGGGATCATAGTTGTGAGCTAAAAAAATTAGGAGATCTATTTCTAAAAAGATTACTGGAACTATCAATTTTGCTAACCCTGAAGTCCAAGGGCTTGAAACAGGGACTGGTTCATCAACAAAACATTCATCACTAACCTTTTTGTTTGGTGATGAGCTTGGCAATAAGGTGAGGAATTCATCTAAGAATTTCTTCTTGCCCTTCTCCTTAGGGCCCTTGTTGGTTGAAGGTTCACCTCCTATCTGTCAACTCATCTTGTCTACAATTTTTAAACTCTCTGCAAATTATGGATGCACTGAAACTTTGGAATTGCTCTAAAAGACCTAAAAAATTCTCTCGCCTAGGCTCTGCAAATGCTTGGTAATTTGAAAGAATGACAACCAACTGTATATATTTCATGGAATTGAATGCAAAAATTTAGAAGAAATCAGAAAGTTGTACCCATGTCAACTCCACCATTATTTGGCATACTCAGGACTTCAATACACTAGTCGTTCTCAAGAAGATAACAGGTAATCAAATTTAACTCTCTGGCAATCTAACGACTACAACACTCATAATGGCTGAAGAATCTAGCGCTATTTGAATAGTTATGGAGATCTAGTGACTACAGTCACGCCTAGTTGCTGCAAAATATTTCTTCTTTGAATTCATCCCGAGATCTCACGACAAAGAATCATCATGAGATCTCGTGATAAAAGTATATCTCTTAATTGCTAAAGCCCATTGACTTTTCAAACTTCTTCTTGAGACCTTCCGACTGAACTATTTGGAGATATGGACTGCAGACATGATAACTTTAATTTATCTCTTCTAGAGATCTAGAGACTATAGTCAAGCTCGCCCTTTCTGTCTATATTTTCTCATATTCTTTCAACCAATCCTATGGGGACACATCACAAAATCCGGTAAATGGAAAGTCATATTTTCCACAGTCTTTCAACTTTGGTCGATATTTTAACTTTAGTCTCTCGAGCGATCATGCGACTCAAGACAATCTCATAATCATTGAACAGCTTCCTTAACCTGGGTTTATCCCTAACATCAAGCGACAAGGAAATTCTCTAGGTTGCAAGGTCATTTTTTAACCCATGGTTCAATCTTGAGATTACATGACCACCACTTGATCATAACAAAATTAATGGCAGAGTACAATTGTTAGAAAACCCTTTACTTAACTCACATTTATCCAACGAACACATGACTGCAGACATCTCTATGTCAGTGAGTATTTTTCTTAACTACGGTTAAAATTGGACATTGCACGATTACCTTTATTCTCTAAGTTGCTAGAAAAATCACTTGACCTTAGTCAAGTCATGAGAATAATCATCAATTGCTTATCAAAACTTGATCCAATGGTCCTTGTTAAGTCACTATAACCTTTGTATCTTGACCGCTTTATTGGGAGATCCAGAGATAACCATGTTGCCAGATCGCTGACTACCAAAGAGATAACCGCTAGAATAAAGAGAACGTGTGACTAAAGAGATTGCCAAGTCGCAAGATAAAAGAGATAACTACTAACAAACCCTGAGACCCGGTGACCAGAATAACAAACCGTTGCCTCACACTTGGAGATTTAGCGACTAACCGCAGATCTTGATACTGCTAAATTTTTATATCAATTGCTTACCTCCTTCAGAGATCAGCCAACTAAAGGTACTTGATCTGGAGATCTAGAGACTATAGTTATCCTGCAAATATTTATCATGGCAGTCTTGAGATCTCACAATGATGATCCAGAGACCTGGAAACTAAAGGGATTCACTAGGTCATTTAAGAACAAGGAATATTCTTTCTTCCTAAGGAGATCATGCGACAAGAGGTTTCAGGTATTCGCTAATGAGAAAGGAATATACCAAATGAAATGGGGGATCATGTGACTAAACAAAAAAAACCCAAAGCGCACATGCTTTAAAATATTCTTTAAGTTATTGAAAAAGGTAATGGCCAAATAGACTTTGAGCAAGAATTTTAGGGTTTCTTGAAATTTTCTATGGTAATAAGATCTGAAACCTAGGGTTTTTCACTTATAAGTGAAACTTGGAGCTCTTGAGGCCAGGATAATCTGGGGACTTGAACCACAAACCAAGGATAGAGATCAAAACCTCAAAATTTTGACAAACAAAATGCAGAAACCGGAAAGACAACCAACATCCTACTACCGCCATGACCATTTCAGATGCAAATTTCAGAGTACTCCTGTGATCTTGCTTTGTGGGTTTTTGATATGTTTGTCTGCAAAGAAAAATGAACATTTTGATAGTACTATTTATTATAGGCATCACATACAGAAGGTATTATGAGCATTTTTAAATGAAATAAGAGTTTATTTTTATAGGTTATATTATATAGATTCATTTTCCTCTACAACTAATGGATATTGTGTTTTTTTTGTTATGAAACACTGTAAATGAAAATGAGTTTTAAAGAATGCCACAATAAAGTGGTTTCCTCATCATGAGCAATGTAAAGAACAAAGGTAATTGGAATTGAGTTTGTTTCATCAGGTATGTTTTTCTGTCAACAGGTGTACATTTTTTAGCTAGTTCTTCTCTGATAAAGAACAATTGTTATTGGCAAAATGAAAGGGTTTTTTATATACATATATTTGAGGTATTTTTTTATAGCAGCATTTGTTATGTGAATATGTTGTTCTTCAAATGATTCTTAAAAATGGTTTCTGCAAAAATCTTCTTTACTCTCAACATTAATATTGATCTGATATTTGCATAGTAATGAGAAAGGTATTTGTGTCATTTTGAAACTTGAGCAATTCTTTGCAGTGCTCACATTTTGTTTGTAATATGATTATGAATTTGGGTATTCACTACAACATTTTAATGTTGAAAAGAAGTTGTAATCAGTAGGTAGTTACACGATTTTTGTGTAACAAATTTTTTATGACTGAATCAGTTGAGCTTGGTTCTTAGAGAAATGATTTACTATTTTCACCAAGGAATTTCAGTGAAGGGTTTTTGAAAGAAATACTAAAACAGTTTTTGTATTCGGTTATTGGAAAGTAGTTTTTTTGCTGAACTGATATTGCTATCAGTTGTAACATCTGATGTAACTATTCTTGAAAAGTTCTTTGAAAATGTATTTTGCATACTTCCTATTTAAAAGAGGATGATACAGATGTAAAAGTGTGTGAAAAATAAGAGTCTATTCTCTGGTATGAACATTATTGAAAGTATATCTTAAAATAGTATGATATATAAGATGTATGTGCTGTAAAATGCATACGGTTATATATACAAACCATATTGACAAGAGAGTTATTTTTTGAAGAAAGAAGTGAAGGGCTATAGCCCAGGAAGGCAGTTGTAGCTGCTATTGTATGAAGAAGGTTATTTTTCAATAAAAGTATAGGTTCAATAGGAGTGGTTTTTCTCCCTGTGACAAAACCGTAAGGTTTTGACAGTTTCCCACTCGGCAAAAATATTGTCTTGTTTTGTGAGTGATTACTTTCCATGTTGCTCATTTTCTATAGCTTATGAATCTGTCATTTAAGAAGTTTTGAAGTTAGAACTTGTAGTAATTTTGTTAAATTTATTCAGTTCTGATTCACCTCCCCCCCTCCCAAAACTGTCACCACTTCCAACAAGTGGTATCAGATCGAGATTCCCTTACTAGGTCTGCCTATAGGGATTATCCAGGGATAGTTGGAAAATGGCACAAGCTGAGGGAGCTTCTCTTAGCAGAGCTCCATTGTTTGATGGCAGTGATTATGTTTTTTGGAGAGTAAGAATGGAAGCTTTTATTAATTCTTTAGATATTAATATGTGGGAAGTAGTTGAAAAAAATTATAGTGTTCCTAATGTTGTTCCTACAGATCCTGATGAAAAAATAAAATATGAACTTGACAAAAGAACAAAATTTGCTATTCTTTGTGGTCTTACTAAAGATGTGTTTTTTTAAGTTATGTACTGTAAATTTTCAAATGACATCTAGGATAAGTTAGAAACCATTTATCAAGGTGATGAGAAAGTAAAGGAATCAAAATTGATAACGTTAAAAACTCAGTTTGATAATTTGAAGATGAATGACGATGAAAGTATAGCTGATTATTTTTTACGTATTGATGAAGTAGTAAATGCTAGAAAAGGTTTAGGAGAGACTGTTGAAGAACATGATATCATTTCAAAGGTAGTTAGAACTGTTCTACCTAAATTTGAAACTAACTTAGAAGAAAAGAAATGTTTTTCTAAAATGACATTACATCAGTTGCAAGGAACTTTGACTGCATATGAAATGAGAATCAACAATCAAGCTACTTCTACATCAAAAGAAACAGCCTTTAAGGCTGAGAAACTAGATGAAAGTGATACAGATTTAACAAGTGCCCTAGAAGGATTGTTAGTCAGAAAAATGAGAAAGAAATATCAAGGAAAAACTATGTGTTTTAGTTGTGGTCAACTAGGACACTTTGCTGCAAAATGTCCTTATGTTGATCAAGATGACAATAATGAGAAAACTAAAAAAATTTCAAGAAGGAAACCTTGGATTCAGAATCAGAGGTTCAAGAACTTCAAAAAGAAGAGTCTTTTGTCAAAAGAGGACTCTAGTGAAGAATCAAATGATTCTAAAGAAGGAGAAGTGTCTTTCATGGCTGAAATTATCAATGTTCCTAAATTAGAAACTAGAAAATCAGAATCCTCATCTGATTTAGATGAAGATATTGATCTTAAAAAAGAACTTCTTTATTCTTTGCAAGAACTGAAGAAGCAAAAGAAATTGATGTTAGATTTTGAAAGAGAGAATAGCATACTGGAAACTAATTTAGAAATAGCAAATCAACTTATTGGAAAACAAAAACAATCTCTTGTTGAAAAGGACAAGAAACTTGTTTTGTTACAAAATTAGATTGAACAAGCTGAATTAAATACTTCAAATCAAAGTTTGAGTTATTTCAAAGGTTATTGTTTCAACTGCAATCTTTTTGGTCATAAAGCATTCAACTGTAAGATGAACAGACAAAAGTATGCTTTCAAGAACCTAATCAGATGTTTCAAATGTTTTCATTATGGGCACTTTGCTAATCAGTGTAAGCTTCATTTAAAATCTAAACAAGTATGGAAACCCATTAAAATGTCCTTGATTATTGAAACAACTTTGTTTGCCCATAAACCTACTACTTGGGTTTTGGACATCGGCTGTTGTCATCATATGACTAGCTACAAAAGTAAGTTTAAAGTTTTAGAAGATTTTGATGGAGGATTTGTTCGGCTTGGAGATAACTCAGGTGCTTATATCACTGGTTGTGGTTCAATAGTTCTTACTATAGATACTCCCATTCATGATGTTTATTATGTAGAAGGATTAAAACACAATCTTCTAAGTGTCAGTTAGATTTTTGAAAGTGGCTACTCAATTTCTTTTAATGCTAAAGGATGTACTATCAAAAGTAAGAACAAGGTTGTTGCTAGTGGATTAAGAACAGGAAGAAATCTGTATAACCTAATTGATTCTACTGTTAAGGAATCTTCACTGATTAATACCTATCTTGTAAGTCAAGTAGAAGAAAATTGGTTATGGCATAAGAGATTGGGTCACTTAAACTTTGACAATCTTGCTAGGATTAGCAAGAACAAAAAGGTTAGAGACTTACCCCTAATTAGCAAACCAGCTAAAGTTTGTGAAGAATGTGTCAAAGGTAAACAAACCAGACAATCTTTTAAAACAAAAGAGTACTTATTTGATAGACCTTTAGAAATTGTTCATACTGATCCTTGCAGTCCAACTAAAACTCCATCCCTAAATGGTGAAAGATATTTCATGCTATTTGTAGATGATTATTCAAGGATGGCTTGGGTAAATTTCTTGAAACATAAATATGAAGCTTTTGCACGCTTCAAAATATTCAAAAAAATGATTGAAAGAGAAACTGATCTAAAGCTGAAGTGTTTACGGTCTAACAGAGGTGGAGAATTCACCTCTCAAGAATTCATAGAGTATTGTTGAAAACATGGTATTAAGAGGCAGTTTTCAACTGCTTGTACACCACAACAAAATGGTGTTGTAGAAAGGAAAAATAGGACAGTTAAAGAAATGGCTAGAACTATGTTAAATGAAGAAAAATTACCTAATAAGTTCTAGAAAGAAGTTGTTCATACAACTGTATATATTCTTAATAGGGCTCAAATTAGAGTAAGAACAACATATACTCCTTATGAACTTTGGCATGGAAAAACTACTAATGTTAAGAATTTTAAAATTTTTGACTGTAAATATTTTATTAAAAAGGACAATGATTTGTTAGAAAGTTTTAATTCCAGATCTAATGAGGGTATTTTCTTGGGATATTCTACACAAATTAAAGCATTCAAATGTTATAATACGAGGTTGAATAAAGTCATTGAAGCAATTAATGTGATTTTTGATGAAAGCTCTTTATTACACAATAACAATGAAAGTCATGTTGAAGAAGAGTCTTTGCAAAGAAGAGAACATGTGTCTTGTGGACATCATAAGACTGATATTGATAATCAAGAAATTTTTTATCATACTAATCAAGAACATTGTTCAGATTCTCAAGAATAAAAAATTCCATTAAAAACTCCTTCTAGAATCATAGCAAAAAGAAATCCTGAATCTCAAGTCATTGGGTCTGTAGAGGGAGGAATTCTAACTAGAAGAAAACCCAAACTTGATGAACATGCTCATATTGCAGAATATTTTTGTCTGCTATCAGAATTTGAACCAAAAATTACGACTGAAGCCTAGAAAAAACCTTGTTGGATGAATGCTATGAAAGATGAAATAAATCAAATTGAGAAAAATCAGACATGGGAACTTGTTCCTAGACCCGATAAAAAGAATGTTATAGGTGGGAAATGGATTTTTAGAAATAAACTAAATGAAGATGGCAAAGTAGTAAGGAAGAAAGCCAGATTTGTGTGTAAAGGTTATGCTCAATAGGAAGGTATTGATTTTGGTGAGACTTTTGCACCAGTTGCAAGGTTAGAATCCATTAGAATCTTTCTTGCATATGCTAGTTACAAAGAGTTCACTGTTTATCAAATGGATGTTAGAACTACTTTTTTAAATGGTTATCTTGATGAAGAAGTCTATATGGAACAGCCATAAGGGTTTGAGTCATCTGATAAACCTGATTATGTATATCATCTTAAAAATGAATTATATGGCTTAAAACAAGCTCCTCGAGCTTGGTATTCCAGAATAGATAAGCATCTTACAACAAATGGTTTTACACGTGGAATTGTAGACAACACTTTATATATTCAAAATGTTAATGAAGATATCTTAGCTATGGAAGTCTATGTAGATGATATTATTTTTGGGTCAACTAATGATGCATTGTTGAAGCATTTTTCTGATATCATGGAATCTAAATTTGAAATGTCTCTTTTGGGTGAACTAAATTTTTTTCTTGGTCTACAAGTAACATAGCTTAAGCATGGTTTATTCTTCTCTCAATCAAAATATGCCAAAGAAATGTTAAAGAAATTTAATATGATAGATTGTAGACTTGTTAGCACACCTATTGAAATAGGGTGAAAACTTGTTAAAGACGATGATTCATCTCCAATGGATCAAACTTATTACAGATCTATGATTGGTAATCTATTATATCTTACTGCATCTAGACCAGATCTGATGTAAGCTATTTGTCTTGTGTCCCGATTTTAGTCTGCTCCAAAACAATCTCATCTTAATGCAGTTAATCGCGTATTTAAGTACATTCAAGGAACTCTTGATTTTGGTTTATGGTATCCAAATAATGATGATTTCACTCTGCTTGGTTACACAGATGTAGATTGGGGTGGCTCTAAGGATAAGAACATCACTAGTGTTGCTGCTTTCTTTCTTGGTGAACGATCGGTTGCTTGGTGTAAAAAGCAAGAATGTTTCACTTTGTCCACATGTGAATCTGAATTTGTTGCTGCTTCAACATGTTGTACATAGGTTATTTGGATGGATTATCAATTGTTTGATTTAGGCATTCAAGTTTCAAAACCTATCACAATTCTGTGTGATAATATGAGTGCTATACAGTTGAGTAAGAATCCTGTTTTGCACTCTAGAATTAAACATGTTGCTGTGAAACTTCATTTTCTTCGTGATAAAGTCATTAATAATGCATTTCAGTTGGTTTATGTCCCTAGTCAAAGACAAGTTGCTGATATTTTTACTAAACCCTTGGCTTGGGATAGTTTTGAGAAGTTCCGGACATGGTTGAGAGTTCTCTCTCAATCTCTTTTTCACTAACCTCTATCTCATATGGGGGGCCTGTCTTGTAGGTTACTGCTCCTACACAGGTATTCTATTTCCCAAGCAGTCTTTGATCCATTCTCCTTGATGCAAAATGGGGGAGAAAACATTTTGTATCCTATTGTGGTGTTATGAGTACATGCTAGTACAGGGTTGACATTTGATTGTTATAAGTACATGCTAGTACAAGGTTGACATTTGATAGGTAAAAATATTCAGCTATTGCCACATGAACAGTCAGATATTCAACTTGATATAGGTACTATTGCCAAATGTTTTTTGCCTCAAGGATAATGGGGGAGTTTGTTGACTAATTATCCTTGATGCAACTTGGTGGAACTTTGTTTCTTGTGCTGAGTCAATATTTTCCAGCGCATATGATGTGAGTATAATCAAATTATTAATTTTGGCATCTCCGTGGTATATTCTGGGTGGTGATTTATGTTTTTACTTGGCTAATAAAGTGCCCATGTGTTTTTATCTTTTACCGGAGTTCAAATTTTATAGAAATATGTTAAGGGCAACGTTTGTTAAAGCTTCTGATATGATGGTTTTTTCATTTGGTTCTTTTCTCCAAACCCTACTACCACCATGACCATTTCAGTTGCAGATTTTAGAGTACTCCTGTGATCTTCCTTTGTGAGTTTTTGATATGTTTGTCTGCAAAGCACAACAAACATTTTGATAGTACTATTTATGATAGGCATCACATATAGAAGGTATTATGAGGATTTTTAAACGGAATAAGAGGTTTTTTTCTAGGTTATATTATACAGATTATTTTTCCTTTGTAGCTAATGGATATTGTGTTTCTTTTGTTGTGAAACACTGTAAATGAAAATGAGTTTTAAAAAATGCCACAGTAAAGAGGTTTCCTCTTCATGAGGAATGTAAAGAAAAGAGGTAACTGGAATTGAGTTTGTTTCATCAAGTATGTTTTTCTGTCGACAGGTATGCATTTTTCAGCTAGTTCTTCTTTGATAAAGAACAATTGTTATTGGCAAAATGAAAGGGTTTTTTATATGCATATATTTGAGGCATTTTTTTAATAGCAACATTTGTTATGTGAATATGTTGTTCTTAAAATGATTCTTAAAAATGGTTTTTGCAAAAATCTTCTTTACTCTGAGCATTAATATTTATCTGATATTTGCATAGTAATGAGAAAGGTATTTGTGTCATTTTGACACTTGAGCAATTCTCTGCAGTGCTCGCATTTTGTTTGTAATATGATTATGAATTTGGGTATTCAATACAACATTTTAATGTTGAAAAGAAGTTGTAATCAGTTGGTAGTTACATGGTTTTTTGTGTAACAATTTTTTTATGACTGAATCAATTGAGCTCGGTTCTTAGAGAAATTATTTACTGTTTTCACCAAGGAATTTCGGTGAAGGGTTTTCGAAAGAAATACTAAAATAGTTTTTGTATTTGGTTATTGGAAAGTAGTTTTTTTTGTTGAGCTGATATTGCTATCAGTTGTAACATCTAATGTAACTGTTCTTGAAAAGTTCTTTGAAAATGTATTTTATATACTTCCTATTCAAAAGAGGAAGATATGGATGTAAAAGTGTGTGAAAAATAAGAGATTGTTCTTTGGTATGAACGTTATTGAAAGTATATCTTAAAATAGTTTGATAGATAAGATGTATGTCCTATAAAATGCATATGGTTATATATACAAACTATATTGACAAGAGAGTTATTTTTTGAAGAAAGAAGTGAAGGGCTATAGCCTAGGAAGGTAGTTGTAGCTGCTATTGTATGAAGAAGGTTATTGTTCAATAAAAGTATAGGTTCAATAGAAGTGGTTTTTCTCCCTGTGACAAAATCGTAAGGTTTTGAGGGTTTCCCACTTGGCAAAAATCTTGTCTTGTTTTGTGAGTGATTACTTTCCATGTTGTTCATTTTCTACAGCTTATGAATCTATCATTTAAGAAGTTTTGAAGTTAGAACTTGTAGTAATTTTGTTAAATTTATTCTCTAATTCCCTCCCCTCTCAAAACTGTCACCACTTCCAACATGTTCTTTATATTTGATTGGGCAGTAAGAATTCCATCTAGATTGTGTAGATGAATTCACGATCACAATGGTTTTCTTTTGCATTCCATCTCTGACTTCTGAAGATCTCCAAAGTGGAGCTACCTAGTCACACTCACTACATTTCAATCTATCCAATGGTTATGTATGCAATGAATTTATTCCTTCTAATTATCCTATCTTTAATATATATTGTTTATGTCCTTTAAACTAAAGCCACAAAATCTTCATTGTTGAAATATCACTCTGTGAATTTCAAGTTGGGCGTGTATTACTATGCACTACTCTAACTATCTAAGGGAAAGAAGTTTTTTATATACTTAAAAATGTATACCACTGCCATGTTGGCTATTTGGTGACTGTATTGAGAATAATACTAGGAATGGCATTTTTGTGTGTAATGGGTACGTCAAAGAGGTATGAAAAGTTAATTGGGAAAAGAATTGGTGTAATTTTTGCATACACCAATGTAATACATGATATCAATTGGTAGGTCATTTAGAAAATGATTTTGCTTGAGCAAAAAATGTCACAATGAAGAATTGATAACTTCAAATTGACTATACATCCACTTATAGGGATCCAAAAATGGTTGAAACAAAGCCTTTAAAATAATAAGATGTTGTTAGATAGAGAGAGAATGAAGTAGAGATTGAAAGATTGAGATAGATATGAAGTGATATAGATATAGATATAGATATAGATATAGATATAGATATAGATATATAGATATAGATATAGATATATAGATAGATATATATATATATATACATATATATATATATATATATATATATATATATATACATATATATATATATATAGATATACATATACATATATATATATATATATACAGATATATATATATATATACATATATATATACATATATACATATATATATACATATATACATATATATATACATATATACATATATATATACATATATACATATATATATACATATATATATATATATACATATATATATACATACATATATATATAGATATATATATACATATATATATATATATATATACATATATATATATACATACATATATATATATACATATATATATATACATAGATATATATATATATATATACAGATATATATATACATATACTATATATATATACATATACATATATATATATACATATACATATATATATATACATATACATATATATATATATATACATATACATATATATATATACATATACATATACA